>JALHLI010000004.1:2240454-2766648 GCA_023349425.1 Anthopleura sola
ATGCTGGTGTTCAATACTTCTCCTATCTGCTCGATACTGCATCTTTTGCTGGTATTCTTCTACGGAAGATTCGTCCCATCGTGGCTGTCTGTAATAACGCTGATAAGCTGATCGGTAAACCATTTTGCTGCAGAGAAACCAACATGGAAGCCAGCTGAGTGCTTATAACACGTGACAATATCTTTTATGCTCATTGGCTAATACTTGCAGTTGTCAAGGACGCTCATTAAGACATTTCTTTTTCCCGCGCTAAATTCATGAAAAACAAAAGACAATATAATCGAAAACTTACTCTTCAACATTTATTTTTCCGGGCGGAAAAAAAGATTCTGCTTCAGCATATTCACTTTGCCTTCTTTTCCTTCTGTATTCTGCCTTCTCTTCCATTTCCCTCATGAGAGCACCAGCTGGTACACAGCCTTGGAATGAATTTCGGTACACAGTTTCGAATCTAACCGCCATTTTTCATTTTCGATCCGCATCAAATGGATGCTAAAGAAAAAGCCTTTGTTTCGTACACATTTGCTGCGTAAATATTTTGCGCGCGCTGACGAGTCAGCGAGCTCGACTTGTTGTCTTCCGTGCGGTATTAAAAATAGATTGTCTCCGTCTCTTTTTGCCTTGGAGCTTCAGTCTTCTTCACGCCGGTATGAGATCTAGCAGAGATGAAATCTTTTCCATCCTTTTTGTTCCATTTTCGTTATCAATAACTTAAAATGGAGAATTAGGGACATGTACTGACCCAAAAAGCTAATTTTGTCTCTAGTACTGTCCGGAATATTGCTAGGTTTCTCCGCTACGGAAATCGAAGCTATAGCCAGCGTGCAAGCGTGTAGGTTGTGGTCGACAGGCCCTTCCATCGTTCCTGTCACAACACTTTCCTACTAGAAAGCCATACAATGAAAATGTTTTGGTCTGTGCGCTTTTTGTTTGGGAATACGAAAAACAAAGTATTTGGGCGAGCGTGACTCTATCTCTTAGGGTCACTCAAACTGATCAGGTCGACACGCGGATATCTTTCATAGGCATTTCTTTTCATTTTGGGAAAATAATGATGAAATTGTCGCAAATGAACATTATATTTACAAACATTATTAACTTTCTATGTGCATAGCTGAACAATTTCTGATCAGACTAAAAAACAAACAATCTTTATTCGTGGAAAATGGGTGGGTTACTAGTCTAGCATTAGCGGAAATGAAAAATTAGGATTAAATGTTTGGATTTAAGGGGTTAAGGGGTGAAATTGTTGACCCATTCTCAGACAAAATGGGAATTCAGACTGGTTCCTCCCTCAAAAGAACAAGGAATTTTCACGCAGTTGTTATTTACGAGCAAGTACGACTGCATGCGGTTCCACTTTTGTTCTCCCTTTCGCGCGAACGAGTTTTATAGTTACTCGGTGCAATCAGGGTTGTACTTATCAGGTCTTGTGTGACATTTGATATTTTAATCCAACAAAAACGAAAATATGATATTTCAAAAGAACATACTAAAATTTAGTGAAAAATATGAAGTTTGAAGTGGTTTTACTGAATAGGGCCGAAGATATCGGCGACCGAAGTTTGCTGCCTTTACGAAGAAATTTATGGAAAAATATGTTGGTTGGCAACAGCTTCCTGTCTTTAGAAACCATTCAACTTCCCGCACAAATAAGTGATCACTTTGTAAATAATAATTTATATTTTACATCTCAGATACAATATCGTCCGTATTCTATATAGCCAAGCCAGTGCAGAGTGAATCATTTCTGTCTTGTAGATACCCAACAATACGAGATATCCATATCAGTTGAACAGTCAATAAATGATAAAAGCTTAGGATGAACAATATTTACAAAAGGTCTTTTGCGAGAAAAATGTACTGTACAAACAGTCTTGATTAATTGGTAATAAAGGACTTGTTGTTGCGTTATAACCAAGCAAGTAGCAGAGGAAAAGCTGAAATTCAGCGAGACGAAAGAGCAAGCACTTATTTTGTTTTTGATTTTCGTTGGAATTCTTTGATCATTTTCGAAAGGGTTCCCATTGCTTCGTACAATCCATCGCCTGCCGTAGCACAAGTGCCATGAATTTGCCAAGGATTTTTGGTGTATTGCTTTAGGTCAAGTTCTTCGGCCATTCTATCAGGTTTGATAGCACCAGATAAATCTTGTTTGTTTGCCAGCACGACAATAGGTACACCAATCATTTCGGAATGTTGCATTACACGAGAAAGCTCTTCTCGGGACTCGTAAACCCTTTCGACATCTGCGCTGTCGACCACGAAAACAAGACCTTCAGCTCCTTGAAAATAATGCCTCCATAAACGACGTATCTTGTCCTGTCCTCCGATATCCCAAACATTCAAAGTTAAACTTCTCCCAAATGAAACGGTTTCCACATTAAATGCCACTGTAGGTACTGTATTTACGGTTTCTTTAAGCTTGAGTTTGTACAAGATGGTAGTCTTTCCTGCCGAGTCTAATCCCAACATGACGATACGTACATTCTGGTTGCCAGAAAACAACGTCAAGACACGAGAATAAAACAAGCCCATCAGCCAAGAGTTTAGACTGTCTTCAAGAACAACAACCACTAGAGGTATTTCTCGTTTTCGTAGACCAAAATCGATTTCAATTTCGAGTCAGATTTCTCTGAATTGTAACGCTGTAAGCCGTGGTAAAATAACTGGCTCGTCTGACCTCGACCGTCCAACTGAACTACTTGAAAAAATGTCACGAACACGTGGAAAATATCAAATAAACGCTAGGTGGGCTCAGACTGGCTTACTAGTCTAAACACGGGGCTAAAAACAGGTCTGATCACAACTGATGGGATTGAAACCGAATGACTTCTTTGTCGATAGCGATTCTTTTACTTCAATAGTGAAAACTTGTTATTTTAAACCAAAAATGTTTCCGAATATAGCCGGTATATTTCACATAACTCTGACAATTATCATGACGCATGACGTAATGTATGTCGTAATTTGAAGCGCATAATTATGTCAATGGCTTTTGTAATTTTATTGACGTCATGTCAGTAATGGAGATGATTCAATGCTATCTGAGATGAAGCAGGGACTATGAAGAGGTCTTCATCACGTTTCACGCAATTTTATTATAAAAATCACGCGTCACGAATATCACACAACGGGTTGTATACAGGAATCCCGTAGCGCTACTTTAACTAGCTACTTGGAACACGTGGAAAATATCAAACAAATGCTGGGTTCGGTAGGGGGGCTCAGGCTCGCTTCACTAGTCTATCTAAAACACATGGCCAAAAACAGGTATGATCACGCGGATGCTATTGAAACTGAATGACTTTTTTTGTACTGAGATAGCGATTGCTTTACTTCAAACGTGCTATTTTTATCCAAAAATGTGTCCAAATGTATTCCAAATATAGGGGATATACAAACATTATGCTATTATGTTCTTATATGTAACAAAAAATATATGCGATTTAGTTGTTAAGTGTATTGTTAATAATATTAATAATAATATAATAACATATATCAACATAACGAAATTTAAGCAACAAAGCAATCGCTTATTGTTCGTCATCTTATGTACAATACAATACAATACAATACAATAAACTTTATTTAAAGAGGGTGACGTATTAACACATTTGGTTATCTAACTTATGACCCTATGTAACAAAATGGTTTATGCGACAAAGCACTCGCATATCATTTCGTTATATCCAATGTTGCGTTATAGTATATAGTATATAGATTGCATAAATTATTTTGATATATGCATAATATGCAATTGTAAAGGATGCCCAAATATAGCCGGTGACAAGCATATGACATGACGTAATTTATGTCATAACTAAATTTGAAACATTACCATGTCAATGGCTTTTGTGATTATATGACGTCATGACAGAATACCGGTAGGTCCACCCGGTACCGGGATGATTCAGTCCAGTCTGAGATGAAAGATACCCGCCAACAAGACAAGCCTTAGACTGAAGTGGTCTTGATCAAGATTAACGCGTCACGCATATCACACAACACCGTTGATCGACTTAGCTAAAAATTGTGACGTATTTCCGGGACCAACAGACTTCCTTTCGCTCCTCGTCCCCCCGCGCCGAACTAAACAAAGCGAAAAATGTTTTTCAGTGATATAACTACAATCTGAAACCATTATAAATTTGGACAAATCCTGTCATATTTAAGAATAAGTAAGAAAAGTATTTATTAAACTGCTGTTCGTCTTGGACCAAGAAGTCGTTTTCCCTCACGATTGACGTCACACTTAACAGCTTTATGTATTGTACTGCAGCAATGCGTTCTGAGATCGTCTTCCCACGGTTAACTCAATCAAATAACCCCAATAGACCCCTTGCAGCAAGTCGAAGTGCAACTCTTAAGAATTAAAACCTATTGTTTTGTCCTCCAAATTGAGCTGCATTCCGACGTGCTGCAAGGGGTCTATCAAAATTAAACTCCCAAAAAAACAACAAACCATCGATGATTTTACTGTTATAGAGTGCTTACACTATGTTCATGAAATAAAATCTAAATAGTTACTACCTAATAGTTTTTATTTAGTGACTATTAGTCACTAGAATACAAACACTAAAAGTGTGCAATACTTTGCACTATTTACCACTAAATAGTTTTGATTAAACAATAGAGAACAATAGAATTTGCATAATTTACCAGTATTTAGTGGTATTTATGTTGCACACTTTTAGTGTTTGTACTCTATCACTCAACTGGAACAGCTTTAGTAACAATGCACAACAATACACAAAGTATTATCTTTCTATTGTCTTGAGCTGTTCCAGTTGAGTGATAGTGACTAATAGTCACTAAATAAAAACTATTAGGTAGTAACTATTTAGATTTTATTTCATGAACATAGTGTAAGCACTCTACGTCACATTAGATTAAGTTGGTGGTTGTGGAATGTTGTTATTCTTATTCTGGTAAGCACACAATAGCGATAACACGGTCTATATGTGTGGTTAGTGATGTGACGAAAGTTGCCAGTGGTCAGCGGTTAAACGTGTATGGCATGCGCTGCAATTTGTGTACCATAGGAAGAGAGCAGACTCGTACCCATTCTCCATCTCCTGAGAACTGCCAATGTGTATGAGCTGGAAATTATAGCACAAAGCATGATGGGAAAGTGAGTTCTTACCCTTTTTTGGCTCCTCTAAAAATTCATCTGACAATTTTTCCTCTGACATTTTCTATGGAAATAAAAGGATTTCAGCAGACGAAAATAACAGAGTATTTTTTTTCTGATAGTTTCTTTGATTTCCCTGTTACATTTTTTCAGGACTCACTTTCCCAGAGTGCTTTGTGAGCTTTGATGCACATTGCCTATTAGAACCTGTTGTTTTGTCCTCCATATTGAGTGTCATTCTACGGCTCAAGTCATTTGTCATTCAATAGTCCACTTCCAAGATATGCTTTGCTTGTGATGCACAAAGGTTTCAATGTGGGGCTTCAGTTCAAGGAGCTTCGTACTGAAACCTGTGCGTTACAAGTCAACCATATCTCGAAGGTGGGCTATTGCTAAGCCTCTCCCACAGGTATCCCAGAAGTCAGACAAAGTTTAAACGTCGATATTCGCATGAGCCAAACGTAATTAATAATAAATGAATTGTTTTCATTGCGTATGGTTCATGTGAAGTTCCACGTTTGACCTTTAATAGAAACTTAGGCTCGGTTTAGAAGTCGAATTTCACATGTGCTGACTCTAAATGTAAATGAGCAAACCTATCAGTGTTTGAGTGTTTGTTTGCATTAGATTCTGAACATGTGACATTGGACGTCTACACCGGGCCTTAATGTTTCATTGAATCATTTTTACTAAACCAACTACAGACAAATCGTGATCATAAGACGATATATAATTTACGCATAATTTTTTTAATGCTGAATTTTACATCATTTGTTTTTACAAATTCAAGAAGCATCTTAACTAAACTTCTTACATGATAAGTAATTACATAGTCTAACGAAACAAAATAGAACAAAATCAAACAAGACTTCCAGGTGAAGATCGTCTAGCCATTGCCATCCCTCTACTTGGTAGAACATAGCCTGCAAAACACACAAAGAAAAAACACAACGTTTTCTAGTTTAGAGAGTTAAGTTGGTTTGGTTTAGAATTTACCTTAATGTAGAGTTATATTTTATTAATTTAGATTTTAGTTTGGTTTAAGTTTAGTTTTAACCAGTTCAATTTTAAGGTTGAAGTTTTCAGTTGAGTGAGGGTTTAAATGATGGTGGACAACGTGAAGAGGACACTCCATAACCTGAATCTGAAAGAAAGTAAGAAAGACACACCCACATTAGTGTTTAGTGAATTGAAGATGATACAAATCGCAGACAATTAGCAATCGATAGAAATTTTCAAGTTTACCAAAACGAAGCCAGAAGTTTTAGTTGAATCAGTCTTTAGGAGGTAGGTTAGTGCGATGCTGACCTGTGAACAAAAATACAATATGAAAGAAAGAAATGAAGATTAATAGATTTGTTGATGAACACTGAAAAACACAAATTTTCAATTCACAAATTTATAGATTAAACTGAAACTGAGGAAAGGTTGGTACGCTCTAGCAAATAGTGTGGACTCTTTGTCTGGAAAAAAGTAAAGAAAAATTTAGTAAACACCTGAAAAATAATGCAATCAAAAATTTAGTAAAAGTAATGAGAAAGATGCCAACAGACGAAACAAATTTTATTGAATTTATTTTTACAACACGAGTCATTGATTCAACTATACAAGAATCTAACTAACTAAAAAATTATAGAACTTTTTTGACAACGGTTTTTACAATTGAAAAAAAAATTTTTTTTTTTTTTTGCAAGGTGAAAGAATTACATCATATTTTAGCGCCAAAAATATTAAGCTTATGTGCATGCGTAATTCACCATCTGCAGTGAGAAAAGAGAAAGGTTAGTATCAAGAACCCCCTGAAAGGAAAAGCAAGCAAGATTCATTGGGGCGCAATTTCTGAAACAAGAAAAACAAAGTTTTAATAGTGCTGAAATGGAAAGTCGAACAGTTAGTACAAGTTTTATAATAGAGAGTACGAAAGAGTGAGTAATCGAAAAATGGCCGAAAAGGGGTGGATATTCCACGAGATCTCAACAGAAGTAAGCGAGCTGTGCAACCAGCTCATTAAGAGTACCCATAGGTCAGAAAACCCACGGTACAGTACTTACAACCACCGGCTCAGGGAATATCCGAGGACCCAAAAACCCACATAACCATATACAAGACGAAACTTTATTCATAAAACTGTCAAGAGTAAATATTAGATAAGCCATAAGAAAAATAAAGTTTATTTTATTAGTAATATCCTGTAAGAAAAATAAAGTTTATTTATTAGTAATATCCTGAAAGATAAGAGAGAGTGATTGAAAAATAGCCGAAATTGAATCGATTCGAAAAAGGGATGGATATTCCACGAGATCTCAACAGAAGTAAGCGAGCTGTGCCACCAGCTCATTAAGAGTACCCATAGGTCAGAAAACCCACGGTACAATACTTACAACCACCGGCTCGGGAATATCCGAGGACCCAAAAACCCACATAACCATATACAAGACGAAACTTTATTTATTCATAAAACTGTCAATAGTAAATATTAAATAAGCCATACGAAAAATAAAGTTTATTTATTAGTAACATACTGTAAGGCATAGAGTGAGTGATCGAAAAAAAATAGCCGAAATTGAAACGATTCGAAAAAGGGATGGATATTCCACGAGATCTCAACAGAAGTAAGCGAGCTGTGCAACCAGCTCCTTGAACTGAGATAGGTTAGAAAACCTACCATTACAGTACTTACAACCACCGGCTCGGGAATATCCGAGGACCCAAAAACCCACCACTATATCAAACACAGGATGAAACTTTATTCACAAAACTGTCAATTATAATTATTAGATAAACCATAACGTTTATTATAATATATACTTTTTTACAATAATGAGAAATTGGCCTATACAATCATTGAGTTCTAATCTAGCAAAAAAAATCCTTTAACAACTTCAGTGTTATTAGATTAATTCATGATTCCTATAATTATTATCTTAGAAAATGAAGAATATCCAAGCTGACAAGGTAGACAAAATATTAGCTATTGTTAAATATGCATGAGCTATGATATATGTCGGAAACTTATGGTAGTTGAGAACACTACAAAGTACAAATTGCACACACTCTCACTCACACACTGATGCAACCCATTCCTAGAAATTCTTATAACGCCAAAAAATTAAAGTGAATATCGAAAACTATTATCTTAAATCGGAGAAACCTAGAAAACCGAAATAACTCGAAAACCGGGCCAAAATAAAAGGAACTATGCATACTAACTTAGTTAAATTCTATGATTGCTGTTCTTCAAGAACAACAATATTTTGAGCCCCGTGTTTTGACAACAAAACATCGGGAGAAAATTGAACACATTTGCTGTGAACAATTATCAATATTTGTATCAACATTAAGATTGATTCAAACATTGAAAGACAATGATAAACATGAATAATAAACATGAATAATAAACATGAATAATAAACATAAATGATAAACATAAATAATGTTAATAGAAAATTCTAGTGAACTCTAGGCTAAGCTACCACTGATTCAAACTATCGCGGGCTCGCAACCGAGTTTGGTTGTTCTTGGTCGACTGCAAGGTAAGTTGAATGCCACGACGTACCACAGAAAAAATTGAATTACATTAAAAAAATCGACTATAAAGGTACTGTCGTGACATTCGGTGAACGACGTTAGTACTAGGCTAAGATCTGGAGGACTGCTATTTCAATGACACATGTGTAGCCAAGGTTTGTTGTTCCCCAAAAAAAAATAGTGAAAGAAAGAAAACCGAAAAAAGAAAAAAACGGAGAGAAGGAAATAAAGAAATGAAGATAACCAAAATCGATGCCAAACTTTTAAATTTTAACCGTTTAAGCAAACAGAATTGCCAATTTTAGATACCGCAAGAATGGTACATTTTTTTTTCCATAATCCAAGACCAGTTTCAAGCTCCCTCTTGCCTGCTCCGCCGCCCCTTTTCCGTTCGCGACTACAGAGCCGACAAAAGGGAACCCAAAAACAAGACCTTGGTCAAACCTTGCCTGTGTCAAAGTTATTGTTGTTGCAGGTAACCAAGCAACCAGTCACTTTCCCCCTCGCTATCGTGGAGAGAAAAAGTGCCCGTTCACTCGTGTCACATAATACTGGCCGGCGCTAAACTGAATAACTCAAGAACCGAAAAAATGAGCTAACCTATGCCGCAGTTTAAGTTTGTGTGTGTTGGGGAATGTATGCCGACCGACCAGCACTGCACTAAAGAAACAATAGCAAATCCTCCAGCTATCTAAATCCAAACACAGACAAATTTGAGAGAAAGGAGAGTAGATTCGTTGATCAGCATGTGGTCTCCAGTGATGTCCAACGTTGCCTAGTTGAAACGCTAACCTAATATTGGCCAATTGACCCTGGCAATGCCAGTCAAAAACCACTAAACAACCCCACCTAGATTCACGAGTGGTAGCTTCACACTTAGGGCTTTGTATAATCAAAACCCTGCCAATCCTAACCTAACTTAGTGTTATTTGACTTGCAATAGACGTAGGACCAAAATTGATTTATGAACAAATGTTTTAGAAATTCCTATTGCAGGCCAAAAATATAATTTTTAGTGTTCCATATTCGATTAAGGAACAACCCAGAAGTCTCCTCCCTAACAAGACACTGATACCCCGAGCAAGTAAAGCGAAATATAAATTCAAAAGTGACAAAATTGAAATATTTTTGGGAAACAATTTTTAGAACTTGCTCAAGAATCAATCGTGTGTCAACATGAATATTATTTACGGACAAACACAGACATATAGCGAGTATAGGATACAGTCATCATGTATTAACACGAATGACTCTTTGAGTTGACCAAGCGACTTCACTCAGTTTTCATGGATCTTGCTTGAGGCCATGTGTACCTGGAATGGAAGATAAAACGTGCTTGTGTTAACGGGACTCAAATATCAAACTGGGAAACGTTTTCCACACCACAAGTAAAGACATTTATAGGAATTTCTTTTCGAGAACTGTACTAAAGTTCTTCAGTGGTTAAATTGAACTCGTAGTTTACGAGAGAAGGAATTCGAACTTCAACTTTGGCTCTGAATTTCCATAGAATAACCGTGCAGTTTTTGAAATATTTAGGTCAAAATCATAAAAACCTTATTCTAGAACAATAATTTTATCTACAAGAAGTTCACAACCATTCTAAAATGGAAGGTTTTTAATTGTAAACTTACCATTTTTCTTCCAACAACTGTTCAATTTGAGGTCGTTCTGTGAATGAATCTGAATGCACATGCGAAGGGATACGAAGGTTGTAAACTCATGATCACCTGACTTGAATACTGTAATTCGATTGGTTTACAGCGTCGATAGGATAGAAGTGAGAAGTCATGCCGGAATGCAAATCTCGTGCATGCCTTATTTGGTAATTTTTTGGGTCAAGTTCAATCCCTTACATAAAGGTGTAAAAATTCCAGGTTTACGCGCACGAGGACGTCGCGCATGGGATTGTTTCTTCATGCGGCAAGAAATGCGCTAAAAAAAGAACATGTCACGCTATAATTTGCGTTCATCGTTAGAGCTCCGGTTCAGTTCCTCCCTCCTTAAAAATCAACTCAAATAAATCAACTAAAATAATGAAAGAGGAAAATGTCCTCAATGATTTAACCTCCACTTGAAACAATTAGAACTTTGGACAACAAATCCTGTCATGAAGAAAAAGTAAGAAATTCTTTATTTTACTGCTTTTTTCAGTGTTTGAAACTCAGAAGTCGTTTCCGGTTGCAAAAAATAGTTCAAAAGATAAATATCAAAACGAGTTATTGTTCGTGGGCTATATTACGCTAATTCCCCCCATTTACGCAGGTCAAAAAGATTCCAAGAAAACCCCAAAAAAGCGCAGTGCCATGCCTACTGTTTTGGGGTCCCTGTGGTGAGCTCTGTTTATTACATGGGTTGCCTGTGGTTTTACAAAATCCAAGATGGCGAACGTAGAAGCAGAACCAGATCTTCCAGAGGAGGTTACAGATGCTCTTGAATCTTTCCACGAGGCTCTTGGAAAGGTTGATGACACCCTCAAACCATTATTAGAAACCTCGATCGACGATATAAAAGAAAAGGTAAGGATTTTCTATGTATTACTTCGAATTTACTGGGACATCGAAGTTTGCACGTGGAAGGTATTTGAGTGTTGTTTGTTTGTCTTCATTACTTTAGCTTACTCTTTTTATTGTTATTCGTCCACAGCTTGAACCTCTTGAATGTGCCAAGCTGGACTTGGTTCTAGCATATGCTATAAACTCTATGTTCTGGAGTAAGTCTGATTGAGATTGTTTGGATCGATTGTTGATATCACAAAAAAATTAACAATTTTATTCCTTTTCATCCATAAAATTTACTGACTACCCCGCTGTTCTTTCTGTGAGAGATATATTGAGGTCTTAGAGCCTGGTTTGCAGTACATCGGAATGCAGCTCAATTTGTAGAACAAAACAATAGGTTCTAATTCCAATTCTCAGGAGATTGAAATTCTTCTGTTTTGTCTGCTTTGACGTCACGTGAAAGGGGGTCTATTGGAACTTTGGAAGGTGTACTGTATTTTGACTAATAGCCGCTTAAATCAACTAAGTAAGATGATGAAATGGACTAGTATCTGTTATTAACTTTTTTGATTGACAATCACCACATTTCTTATCAAGTATTGTAATTAATTTGCAGAACCTTGGAAAAAAGTTCTTTTTTGGCATTTGCAACAAATACAACATTAAGATTTATGAATTATGCTTTTATAATTTTCAGTGTATCTCATTACCCAAGGTATTGACCCAAAGGAACATCCTGTTCGTCAAGAACTTGTAAGTGAAACAAAATTGCATGCTTTCTGATCTCTATACACTTATACCCTGAAGTGGACAATAAAAGTATTAACCTCTAAAATTTTGGATTTTTGAATGCAGGATAGGATAAAGAAATACATGGGAAAAGTGAAAGGCGCCACAGAGAAAAAGCAAGGTGAGTAGTATACTTTAATTGAATAACACTTCATCTTTTATTGTAGCTTACGCCAAAGCTGAAAATGCCCATTATATAAAGCAGACTATTTATTATAATCTTTGTGCATTTAAAATACTGTAGCATCCATGAGAATTGATCAAGGAGCTGCAAAGAGATTTGTTAAAAGTGCTTTATGGCAGCCAAACAAAGGTAAGAGTGTAAACAAGTAATTCACAATCAAGATCATAAAATCAATAATAATTATTATTACAATAATAATGATTGGTGTTTTACCATGATGTTTAGATGACAAGACTGAAGAGAAAGAACAAAAAAATGAAGAAGAAAATTCATCAATAAAAGGTTTGTTATGGCCTTATCCTTGGGGATGGGGAGTCCCAATTATATAAAGTTGTCAAAAATGTAAAGAAAACCACTTAGAGGTATTTATTTATTTTTTTTTTTTTTCAATAAAGATGACACAGATTAATAGTAGAGTGGCTGTTAAATTAGCACTCTCACTGATCCATAGTAAGGTTTCTCAATTCTTGATTCCCCTTATTATGCTGGATACCACTACTACCAGAATCCTTTTTCGTAGTTCCTTTTGTTGGCCTAATTAACACCATTATCTTGTGACTCCCAAAGAAGTTCAAACATTTGAAGAAGAAAAAGTACAAAAATCCAACTTGAATTTTGTTATTTTCTTTCTCAGCAGAAACAACATCAAAAGGAGAAAAACGAAAAAGTGCAGAAAAACTTCCCAAACCAACACCAGAGAAGAAAAAGAAAAGAAAGAAGTAGAAATAGAAGATTACAATACTGGACAGAACTTTCAGTGTCATGACCTTGTTCCTCATAATTCCTTGCTCTATTTTTTATGACATTTAGTATTTCATTTGTAGCTTAGTTTGTACCTCGACAGTTGTTGGTAACAATTCATGAACTAAACAAAGAAGCACAAATGTGGCCAGATACTGCTTATGAACTTACTATGTTTTCATTGCTAGATTCGGATCAGGACAACAGTAGTGACTTGGAAATTGAGCAATACACTGCAGGGACCATGGAGATGGTTTTTCCCTTTTGTATACTAGTCCCTAATATTTTCCAATATTGGCCCCCTTTTTCCCAATACTAGTCTCTGATATCCTCTGCCCCCACCCACACACTTGTACACACTCTTTAGGGTACTCGCACTGTTGTCAATCAAACAAATTGTTTGGTATCTTTACCTACTCTGATTGATGTCAGTGTATTGCACAATTTCCATGTCGCAACTGTTATTTAATCAGTGCATAGCAATAAAAGCAGTGATAATCTGTAGATTGGCTACTATATGATGCTAACATAAAATTTCCTAAGAATTATTTGTTACTGAAACATGCTGTTCTATGATCAACATTAAAGAATTTTTTGTTTTCACTATGACTGGTTTTGTATACTTATAAAAACACAAAAAAGTAAAAATCAAAAGAGCACATAATTTCTAATAATTTATACAAATGGAAGAGTAAATAACACAAAAGGAAACATGTTAGAGAAACAGGAAACGACAGGATAAAAATAAGTCTGATCTATGTTCCTCGACCTGAATAACTGACATTGATTATCGCCAAAGACGAATGAACTTCGTAAAAAAATAGAAAAATAAGAAAAAAATACTGAAATAGAACCCAATACATATTCCCTGACTCACCCCTCCTTCCCTAAATAATTTGCTCCTAGCTATTTTTAAAAATTCAAGCATTTCTTGGAAACAGAATGGTGTCTTCTGATTGGTCGGCTTCAGTAGAAATAAGCTAAACTTGCTTACTTCGCACATTTCTCACACGAGCTTCAGAGTTATCTTTGGTACATGGTTACTGGATTCAATCAAGGTTT
Organism: Anthopleura sola; assembly: GCA_023349425.1. Lineage (NCBI taxonomy): Eukaryota > Metazoa > Cnidaria > Anthozoa > Actiniaria > Actiniidae > Anthopleura > Anthopleura sola. The sequence goes on from JALHLI010000004.1 coordinate 2,254,394, forward strand.
TCAGGTAAGCTTAAGTTTTCTTATAATTTTCAATTCTGTAGGAATTGGATTTGAGAAAATCATTTTCATTTTTGTAGATTTACTGGTAATTTTCACGAATCGATTATAGCCGAAAAATAACTTGATTTTGGTCGTTTCCCTGAGGACACTAAGCTAACTACCTAGTTCCCAAATTGATGTCTTTCTACTGTCAGAAGAACTCACGGTAAAAACACGTTTAAGGCAAATATTTCAAGGCTGAAAAATCAAAAGAAAACTAGTAAAAAGCGACAAGAAAAACACTGAATTAAGCTCTTTTAAAATACTGAGCAAATTCTTAAAACAACCACGATTTATATCGTAATATAGATAAAAAACCCGCTTTTCAATACTGTAGTAACCAGTTTTTCAGAGTTAGAACTCTTAAATGTAGGTCAGATATTGAAATAAGAAGCATATAATGGTAAAAATGATTTGTGGATTCAACACTTTTTAGTATTTCGACATAAGATATCATGAGCGAGCATTCGATTTTTCCGGGAAATTTCCCTGACACGGCATGAAGTCGTCACGCAACTTGAGTTTATGTTTTTTTCTATGTTATCGTTTAGGACGTTTGCGGGCAAATGCGAAATAAATGTCATTTTTTCTGAAACTTTGCTTGTTGATACGACAACATAAAACACATGAAATAAGCCCCAAAAAATAGAGGATCACTGTGCAATCCTGCGAATAAAATAACTTAGAAATCGATCATTTTGGCACCTATCGTGAGCTACGTGACGAGTCAAGAACTGAAAACAAAAAATATATTTCCGGTGAAAAAATTAAAAATTATAGGGAGAAAAGGTATCTGAATGTATTTGTAATTAATAATCTGTTTTCAAACGGGTTCTTTTCTTTGAGGCATTAAAACTAACACTCTTTTTGAACGGTAAAAAGAAAGTACATCTCGAACAAAACTGTCGTCTTTTTGTCGTTCTCGAGAATCGAAATAAAGTAGAAGATGTCGCTTTTCGGTGTGATAAATATAAACTCAGAGAATGCTCATCTTTAGCATTTCTTTAAATATAATAGAAAATGGGATCACTGTTCGTTTTAAAGATATATAAAAGTTTGAAGAAGCAAAAAAAAAACATAATTTCGCCCATCAAATGTTGATGGAGTTTACATTCAAATCAAATCATTTCTGATCTGATTTTAGAAAGTTCAAATTAGGTATGGAAAATATAATTGGTTCGCCATCACCAGCAACTAAAACCGACCATGCAATTCAAGATCTCATCAAGAGTTCTCGAGGCCTACTCCCCAATGGATTCTATAGTCAAAGCCAGTCATTACGGTTTATTGACGTCCAACATGCATGTGACGAGCTTCTCAAATTAACCTTTCACTCTGAGGATGGAAGGCTTCAGCTGATTGAAAAACTGACTAAACTTGATGGGCATTTTGTAGTGAAAATCATACGAAAAGGGTTGGGAAGCTTGAGCAAAGTGTACAGTGATAGCAAGACTTTTGAAGAGGAATCCTTGAAACTTGTTGATCTGTGTTGCTCGCAAGCAGAGTCTTTGAAAAACGGCTGTGGTCATCAATTAGCAAGTCCTGTAGTTATCATTGACTGGACTGTGGCGCTCTGTGGTGAACTATTGAAGCCGAAAGAAGTCTCTAGTGGTCCGCCTATCGTGCTAATGTCTAGATGTTTGTCCAAGTTGAGAGACATTTTTGAAACCATCGTTCGTGCGAGAATCTATTTAGACTCGATGAAAACGTCAGGAGCACCGGTATCTGTAGAAAACTTCAAGATTCTATTCGAAACTCTTACATCAAGAATCCAGTACGAGGGATTTGAAGAACTCATTGAACAAACGGTTGCAATAATAAAGACAGAGGAAAGTCTTGATTTCTTAAAGTTTAGCCGCTTTCACGGTTTCAAGCAAGCAATCATCCTTTTACGCTGGAAGGATTTGTTGAAGGTTTCCTTCCTGCCCAACTGGTTTGTCGTTGAAGTTGCAAAACACGACTTCTTGGTACATGACGACAGTTACGCAAAAAGTCTTCCTTTTAGCGACGACATGACATATTTTGAATCATTGGTTTGTCAAGTTGCTTCACTCAGTTCACTAGTCGAAGAGAAAGAGTTTTTGTGTTCCAGAGATAAGGCAAAAATCTTTTTTGAGTACTCCGAGGTCTTTCTACGCCATCCCTCGTTATGTTTACAGCTCATGCAGTCAAAAGAAGTTAGTCTGAACTTAATGAAAGACTTATTTTTCGCTCTTGGAATCAAATTTGACAGGGCTTTGCTCCCTGTTCCCGCAAATTCCGACTTGGTAGATTGCGATTTTGAAGTTTCACCAGATGTCAACAGCATGATTGCACAAATAAAGAGTCTACGAGAACAAAATAAAATAAGAACCGAACAAAAACTGAAGATAAGATATTACGAAAAATCAAGTTTTGATGCAATAACCAAAGCGCTATTTACTCTGCCGGACAAGCAACAAGTATTGAACGTTGTACAATTATGGAAGAAAACTTTTCCTGATGATACATCGTACCTCATGCTGTCACAGTTACTTCTGCTAGTCAAAGTAGTAATAGAGGGGGAGAAAGAAAGCATATCAAGCAACATGGAACACCTTGTCAGTTTTTTGTCACGTGACCTTCCCACTGAGTGTTTATGCAACTTGTCTTTGTGGCAGCCATTAATGGTTCATCTTATACCTTCACTTCCACAATCATGGTACGGCCCAGAAGTTATAAGTCTCATCAAAAGATTTTTAGACTTGCATTCCAGAAATTTGATGGACAGTGCAAACGACCGTTCTTCAGAAGCTGCTGTCAAGATACGGCAAATCCCGAACTTTGTGCTTAACTCACTGAAAGATGCTAAAAAATCCGAAGAAGTAAAGATCAAATTCCTTAAACTGGCTCTAGAACTGTTTGAAGAAGTACCAAATCCAGAAGAATATAAATTTGTCTTAAATGTGATCCATTCGGTTTCATCTGACATGGAAACAAATGACATCAAGACCTTCACTCTAAGCCTTCTGAAGACTGCAAGAGTACACATTACAAGGATACAATATCTAGAAATCTTGAAAGTGATTTCATTGATTGACGAGTCCATTAGTATTCGACATAAGACTGAGGTTTTCCAATCTTTCTTGAAGTTCTTTCAAGAAATCAACCATGATGACATCATTGGCGCAGTCATTATCGATATCTGCAGCAGGTTTCTTCAACTACCAGTAGCAGTCGATACAGACAACATAAAACATTTCTTTGCTGTTGCAGCTCAGGGAAGACTGAAAACTTGCCAATTTATTCTAGGATGCTTGGATTTTAACCAAAAGATCCTGGCAGAAGACAGCCGCGTTGACAAACATGTAATCTTCCTTTTCAGCATCGTAGAGAAAACACTTTCCAGGGAGAGTTGTGAGGTGTTTTTTGAATCAGTTTACAGTTATATGCAGCTTCAGATGCTTTCCTTTCCCAACATTGATATTTTTGAAATCATTCTTGCATCTATAGCAGGATGCATCGCTGTGAACACATTTGTCAGCAATCGCTTTGGAGCTGTTCTAAGAGTGGTTCAAGCAGCAGTCCATACACATCAGATGCATCCAACAAACGCCCCTGATGTCCTTTTACTGTTCATTCATGTGGCTCAAATCATTGACAAAGCCCAACCCTTTGGGAAAAACAAAAGGTTTGCTGACTTTTTTGCCCATGGGCTTTGCCCAATAGCAAAACTTCCTCTGAAACTGCCACAGATAATCCAATTGATGGCAAAAATAACTTCAATCCTAGACCAGGAAAAGATCACAAATGAACAAAAAGTGTCCAACGTCATGTTTCATTTATTCCAGTTGCCTAGTAACGAATCAGCGTCATCTTTAGATTCTGAAGTTCTTGATCTACATTTCAAAGAGGTGGTAAAGCCATGGATTGTAAGAAACGTTGCTGAAATACCCTTGATGCAAAAACAGGACACTACCGGAACTGTATCTCTATTTTCATTGATGGAAGTTCTTGTAGAGAGAATGCCTGAAACGTTTGCCGAAAAGACATCGTCTAGTTTGTACCAATATATCATCGAGAAGGTAGAGAGAAACTGTCAACTTTCTTGCTCTATTTTTCCTGTTGTTGAAGCTATAACAAAGAGATGTGTATCGGAGGCAAAGCTCATGGAAGAGGTTGAAGAGATCGAGAAAATGCTGCTTCGTCTTCCACAAGGGTTTAATTTTTATTTAATTGGCGATTGTTTGAGAAAATGTTACGTAGTTGGTCTAAGTGGAGAGCGGGAGCAGAGTATAAAGTGTCTTATTACCCTGATTCTTGAATGCCTTCTACAGTCGCATTTGAATGTGGAAGACGGTTGTAGAATGAAAGACAGTATTCTGGACATCCCAAAACAGCTAGTTCTGACATTCAAAGAAGCCACAACTCCTGATGAAGCGAGGTTGGGTATGACGAGAATATTCGATGTGGTAAAAACACTTGACCCGGAGTTTATCACTGGCAGTTTCCTCTGCTTCCCCGCGCAGCTCGGAGTGCATGACCAGTTGAGGTATTTTATTCAACATGACTTCTACATGCTTCTGAAGCATACTTCTCTCGCAGCGGTTGACCTAAGCACTGCTATGCTCCTATACCGAACTCTCAAGCCCGAAGACCTGCTAAATGTCTTCAATCTATCAACAAATGAAGATCTTAAAAGTCTTTTTGAGCAATGGTCCAGTGGCACCAATCAACCTGAAGTTCCCACTCCCGGAAATATGGCTTATTTGGTAATGCAACAGTTGAGAAGGGTAAAGGTACCAGATAACGTTATCCAGGATACAACACTCAAGATTTGCTGTACGATTTTGCATAACCGCTGCTTTAGTTTCTTTGGTCAAATGACTATGGGCTTTTTACGTTCACCTTCCCCAAAAGAGTACCTCGACCTGGTTATCAGCGTCATGAAGGAATCTTCACATTTAGCCGAGATACAACACTGGCTGAAGATGGATTGTCTCCTTGCAGTACAATGTAAAGATGTCATCAAAGCGACATGTTTTTGGAAAGCAGGAAGTAAGAGTTGTGAGGAGGCAATGCATATAAACACTGCGGTCTCTAATACACTTTCAGTTCTTATCAGCACTAAAGTAGCTCCCAATGCATTGCCTTTTACCGAGGTGAACTTGGCAAAGGAATTGGAAGTTATGGCACTTGTCATAAAAACGTACGAGGATGAAGATATTGCTGTCAAACTATTTGAGTTGCTGTGTGCCAGCACAGAGTGCGCCGAGGCCTGTCTGGATGTAGTACGCTCATGGGGCAAGGAAGAAAGCCTGGGGCTTATTAACAAAATTACTGATTGGTACAAAGAAAGGAGGCAAACGGAGACCAATTTGGAACAGCTGAAGAACGAAATTAGAATTCCATTGCAAGTTCTAGTATTTGCTGCCAAATCATTCCCAAATTCTGCAGAAGAAGTTTTCAACTTCCTAGCAAAGACAACTAAAGATAACGGGCCTGAAGACCAAATGAGTCTTGGACGACTTCCAGTATGGTACAAGAAGATGACAGACGCTGGATATGATCCACAGGCAATACAGTCGTGGTGTACCAGTTTTGTTCTAACGCAGAATTTGTGTTCAAGTGACGTAGATTCTCTTACAAACCTAACCCCAGAAATGATCAATCTCCTCACAGCTGGAACGGAATCAAATCAAATTAAAAAGTGTCTGTTTTGCTTGGAAGGGCCTCAGCATTTACAGACCGACAAGGATTCTTTCAAGCGTTGCTTACTCCTCGCAAGGCTGCTTAATGAATTTGCGTGCATCGCAGGACAGCTAAAAGAGAACTTGCAAGTCGTTCAAAGGATCCAAAAAGGCGTAGGAGATTTGTGCTCAACTTTCTTAGATGATGCCAACGCAATGGGTACCTTGTACAAAATTCGGTTCAATATCCTTGAAGATCTTTTTGTTCTTCTCTTTGAAGGAGAGAATGGAGAACATGCGGAATCCTTAAGACAGCTAACATCTAAAGGGCCGTTGTCGAAAAGCCTCGTTATTCTCTTTCGCCGATTAGCAAGAAGTGTTGTTTCAAGACCTGTTACCTTTGGCCATATAAAGAGCGTTGTCACTACAATGTTATATCACAACGCTAAAGACACTGACCGTCAGTACCAAGAAATGAAACACGCTATCCATTTGGAGGTATTGCACTTCGAGCCCAACCAAGACGCCATCGATACGCTGCAAGCTGCAGGATACAACCAAAGTGCATCAACGAACGAGGATTTGTGGTATTCATTATCTATTCAGATGCCTGCGTATGTACCAACTGTCAAGTCATTTGAGTCATCTAGGAAGGAGAGTTTGTTAAGACAGTTGTGGAGAGAATGGAAAACTATTCTAACTGCCCATGACATTTCAGAGGTCGAAGTCAGTGGGCAAAGGCTTAAAGAACCCGAACTTTTTAAGATGTCTGACTCTCTAGAAGCAATGGAAATCCAGTTGCAATCTGTCCAAAAAGCTATACAATCAAAACCTTTAAAGCAGAATGACTGGAGTTGTTACAGACAAAAGGAGCTGCTACGAAGCGAGAAAAGACTACGAAAAAAAGTTGTGGAGCAAGTGAAGGAGGTAATTTTAAAGCTTAGCTTAAATTTTTATTTTATTTGCTTCGCCTAATAGTAATGACAAAAAAAAACTAATTATAAGGATATCCGAATGCGAAAATAATTCGAGGCACGGACACCGCAACAACAAATGCCAGTTTGTCTCTGGTAAAAGGTATATCGCTTTATCTTCGTTTTAATAAAAGATATCCTAAAATAGAAGAATAAAAGCCCTCTTAATGTATTCTTAAATTTTGTTTTTTACTTTTTGCTTAAAGGTCGAAGAGATGACTGGAGTACAGTTGACAAAAATGGTAATAGTTTGGGAAAATCAACTTCTGGAGTCAGTCAAGATGTGCTCTGAAAAGATACCAGGTAAAATAGAAGACTGCAATACGAGAGAATGAAAAAATATGAGATTTAATCTTTGCTGGGATGGAAATGTAATGTTACCTAAAATCAGGCCTGGTTTCTACTTTTGCAAGAAGGCTTTGGAATGAGCTCACGTCCACGTCGGTGAAGGCGCACTGATCATTGCAAAACAACCAGTCTTTGTTTAATTTAACACTACCTCGTATCTTTTCCTTCATACATGACATAGACTGTTACGCACCGAATGGGTTTCATTCCGAGAAGCCCGTCATTTGTGGCATTGCTGTGGATAACAGAATCCTAACTTTGTACAAAGAAGACAAGGGTGGTACCCGTACTGAAATGGAAAACGTTGAAGTGAAGCTCTATCCAGCTGGAATGGTGGTGTTTGGTGCGTATCGCGGCGTTCATCCGTACGATACAGCACAACTGTGGGCAGCATTTTACAAGATGCTTCTGGACAAGCGCTTGGTGCCCAAGATATTCATAACTAATATCAGTCCTGCATTTGATTGGATAAAACAGGTTGTTGCGCCAGGTGAGTCGTAAAGCATCGGCAACAAACAAAAGTGCATTGAAGGAGATAAAGTGTGATGATGCAGGTTACAAATACCTTTTATAGTAGCAGATTTCATTTCGTGTATGGATTGAAAACGGTATTTACATGTTATGATTTCATAACGTACAGCTCCGATAGGAGGCAATTTGCGACATGACGTACTGTCAGTATTGTAAATGCTCTAACGATCTTATTTTTGATACATGTTGCAGAAGCATCATCACCTCGTTATATCAACTTCATTAGCTGCTGTAATCTAATACCTTCCTCAGAGGACAGCTTTGATTACGATCCCGAAGGAGAACTCTTGGCATTCCACGCTGTATTCCGTAGCTCTCAGACCAAAGAGCTAATCATATTGACACCAGAAAAGACCGCAAACATGAAAATTAATAGCATTAGGGTAAGAAAGTTAAGAACTTCCTGGGTAGTGTATTCAAGATTTCCTGATTATCTAGCATCCTGCGCAGACGTCCTTAGGATCGGTCACGCAACGTTTCGTGACGACCCTAACAACGTCGCAGGAGGCTATAGTGATTATCCCGCACGAGGACGCTGGGCCACTCCAGGCCAACAGTAACCTCAACAAATTATCCACCCTCTTATACCATGTTACAAATAATAAACTATGCAATATATGTGTCACATAAAGGGAGATCACCGGCTGGTTTTGAACAAAGTATGCATAGGTTTGCGAGAGCCCCCTCCGTTCCCCTCCCCTTGTCTCCCGACGCCCATCCACGCTCCTGAAAAATGCATAGAAAATTTGCCTAGAATTCAAAGTAACCGTATCTCTTTATGAATAGGCCCCCGTTGCAAATAGGAGGATACTAATAAAGAAGCACGAAGAGGAAGTCAGGCTTCACTTGGAAAAAGATACTCAACTTCAAGAGATGCATCCAGTGTCAAGTGATCGTGAAAAGATAATTAAGAGACTGAGGACTCCCATTACAAAAGCGGTTGGCATTTCCGTCGATGGAGGTGAACCAACAGAGGAATCGATATCAAGCAGCATCGACATGAAAAGGCTTCTGCATGGCTGTGAGGATGCCCATCAATACAACGAGGATGATTACTCTGCTGTCATCTTGGGTGCTGTGAAGACAGTTACTGGGGATTTGCAAGGTAGCATGCAGTCTTACGATGGATGTCAATATGTTGAGTTTACAGCAAATGCAATAATAAAAAGTGACTGAAGACATTTATCTATAGAAGAGACCGAAAAAAATGCTCTCTTAATGGGCAATAAAAGGTACTCTGATAATTTTCTATTTTATAGCTTCCCCATATACACCTATTTCAATAAAGGTTGTCGCAGCTGAAAGCAACAAGCAACAAACCAAGACCACCTGAAAACAAAGTTTTAATTAGCTGAAGATTTGGGACAACAGTTAAAGAATCGAAACAGTTGCAGCCTACCATTACAAAATGACTAAAATAATCGCGTCTAAATGATGAATAAGGAGTAAAATACAGATGTTCTTCGTCGTCTTGTGTTGCTTTCAGCTGCAACAACATCTTTTGAAATAGGCATATAAACCTAGTGTAAAAAGTTAGGGTAGATCGCCGAACTCAGGAGATTGTTAGATATTTGCTTATGAAGTTCCAAACCCTTGTCCGCCATATTGGAAATGCCTTACCGCAGGTAGCCCAAAAAATAAAAAAAAGGACAGGACGAGCTTTTCCTTTATGACTTTTTAGTATCATTACCCAGGTGATTATAGAAAATTGTGTGCGCTGATTGGTCGAGAACTTAGGTGAATATAGGATTGCGCGCGCTTCGTTTGTTGATAGGAGTCTCTTTCAAAATACGAAAAATATCTACATTTTAGAAAAAAATCGATGTTTTGGAATCAAAATCAAAATCAAAAGAGCACATAATTTCTAATTATACAAATGGAAGCGTAAACAACAGGAAAGAAAACATGTTAGAGAAACAGGAAACGACAGGATAAAAATAAGCTTTTGTTCCTGGACCTGAACAACTGACATTGATTATCGCCAAAGACGCATGAATTTCGTAAAAAAAAAAACTAATAAAATTTTTTTTAAATACTGGAATATAACTCGATACATATTCCCTAACTCACCCCTCCCTCCCTAAATAATTTGTTTCCTTCTAAAAAAAAGCATTTCTTGGAAACAGAATGGCGTCTTCTGATTGGTCGGCTTCAGTCGAGATAAACTTGCTTACTTCGCACATTTCTCAGTCGACCTTCAGAGTTATATCTTCGGTTACTGGATTCAATCAAGGTTTTCAGGTAAGCTTAAATTTTCTTAAAATTTTCATTTCTGTAAGAATTGGATTTGAGAAAATAATTTATAGTTTTTTAGATTAAATTATCAAGGATCGATTGTAGCCGAAAATAGCCGGAGAACTACCTGCTTCCCAAATTTATGTCGTTTTACTTTCGGAAGGCAAATATTTCAAGGCTAAAAATCAAAAGAAAAACTTGTAGAATGTGACAAGAAATACACTGAATTACTGGTATTTTCATAAACACGCGAACTTTGTAGTTGGAAGTTTTTTTTGGTTTTTCACTGCCGCCAGTCAAAAATATAAAAGATACCAACTGTTTAGTTTTGATTGACGGAAGCCAAAAACCAAATTTCAGTGTGCAGCTCGCAGCTACCGAGTTCGCATGTTTATGAAAATAGCAGTAATACTGAGCAAATTCTGAAAAACACGAGTGAAACTCGATTAGTATTGAGTGACAGGCTTAGATACTAAACAGCTTAGCTTTAAAGTAGGCTACAAATTCGAGACGAAGTTTAATATATGTTTACAAGCCACGGTTTTAAGATTCTAACACACGCAATAGCATTAATTTTGAGATGAGGTTAGGGGAAATCCCTAATTTTCCGGTCAAGAGCTTTTGAAAGAGAAAGCTATAAAAGATATTCATCGATGCTTCGTTTTTAAACATGTTTTTAAAAGACGAAAGCGAAATTTTCCTCTAAGTTTTGCTCATTGTATTTCTCTCTTTACCTTATAGGTATGTTCATGAACCCGTTTCGGGAATATTCCCTTAAATATTTGCATGCATGGTAATTTGTCTCACGCTGAGAGCTTCGATTCGTTCCAATAATAATCATATCAAAGTCATTACATACATTTCAGGACATTATGTTAATGAGTTTTGGTAACCGGAAATAGGAAATATTAGCGCTTTCCTAATCGTAAAATATAAACTTATTCAGATTCATTACTTACTTGTTGATATGGAAAGTGTACGAAGGAGATTGCTGCTCGCTAAAATTACACTTTTCACTTCCATGATTTGGATTCTCAAAACTCTCCCTTGTTGCATATATAATTGGACAAGATATCAAAACGAGTAAAATCGTGACAATCGTAAAATCGTATTTGAATTTGGCGGTAAGAATGACATATGATCACGCGTATTTAAAATATATCCAGTTTTTCTCGTCCTCGATACTACATAGCTCGTAACGCCTTGCTAAATTCGCCCCAACGCGCGACAGAAATATTCGATTTGCCAGCCCCGAAATCATAAAATCATCTCTTGAAACTCCTAACAGTCGTAGATTACATATTTCTTAACTTATATTTGATGGTAAGAATACATCATATTCAGGTTTTTGCTTATAAAAGCGAGAAAAGCGACAAAAATACCTTCATTTTCGCCAACGAGGTAAGAAATTTGCACGAAATTTGCACGAAGCCTTCTTTTGGAGGTCGCATATTTCGCGACAATTAAATTTCGCGATTTTGCGGAAACATCACAATGATATTCTTGATCACTTTAATTTCGCGATTTTATTGAATAAATCCTTCATAAATTAATTTGTTTCCAAATCAGTACGCAAAAATACATTTAGAAAACCCACTTTGGCTACATAACTGATTAAAATATTCGCATTAGTTCCTTGGTTTTGACTTTAATACATTCATTGTTAATCAGGATCAATAGGTGCTAGTACTTGGTTCTCAGTAACAACGTCTTTTATTCATGCTTTTGAATGGTCATTGAATTCTTTACTTTCTAAGAAATTGAGGGTCACTTAATTTTTGCGTCATTGTATTTTTGCGGCATTTATTTTTCGCGACATTTTAATTTCGCGATTTTGAAGTCGCGAAAATTGTATGAGGTATTTCATGCTGATTTAGCGCGAAGGTTTGATGCGTCGTACGCATGGGAGAACTCCGTCAACCTTTTGAAGTGGAGGGGTACACGGATGGTTTGTGCACGGGCGTCAGAGTCCTCACAGGAAGCCCAAGCAATATATTTGTACCTTATTACAATAGAACGATTGTGGAATTGTGTATTGTAAGAATAACTGTTTACGGGCTACGCTAAAACTCGTCGGATTGGCTCCAAATCCCTTTCAGAGACAAAGAACAGCAGCAAGAATAAACATGCACAAATCGGTTAAACAAACTACAAAAATTATTTATTTATTCTTACGATACACAATTCCACATACATTATTCCTTTGTAATTTGTATTAAGGTACAGCCATGTAGGTATGGTGGTAATTACCGGGCCAGTGTTGACAGTGGGCCATGCCCACCGGCCACCACAGCTGGCCATGGTGAAACTGGACCAATGGTTAAAGTTAGTTTAGCCACTGAGTCAGTGGTGACACTGGACCACTGTTAACATTGGACCACACACTAGACCACATGGCCAGTGGTGAAGTCTTGACACTTGACCAGTGGGTCGGTAGTGACACTGTGCCTCTACTAACTTAAGTCACTGAGTGGTACGTTCAGAGGTGCATGTCACTGCATGAGCCATCGGAACATTTTTGTTCAATTAATGGGAATTACTTAATGCTTTCAGTAAGTGTTATTGATTATACTCTAGGACTGAAACGTAATGACAACAGTAACAGCAACAGCAACAGATGAACGCCACCATAACCCACCGACACGATCAATCCAGGATGCAATCCAGGATCTTGTCAAAAGCTGTGGAATCCATGATTCCGATGGGCAAGGTCCGTCTACAAGCCGATTTACTGAAGTGCAGCAAGCCTGCAAGGAGCTTCGTGAGGAATTACCATTCGATTCAGAAGAAGGAAGAAATTTTGTGATTGGAGAACTGACCAAACTTCATGGGAATTATGTAGTGAAGATCGTTCGTAGAGGATTATGCAGCCTGAGCAAGGTGTACTCCAGTGATGCCAAAACGTTTGAGAATGAAGCAACAGACCTTGTCAAACTTTGTTGCTTACAGTATTCGATCCAAACTGATTCTGAAAGTGGTAATCATGTAGCAAGTCCTGCCAATGTCATAGAATGGACAGTAGAGCTTTGCGATGAATTGATGAGGCCTTCAAACGACAGCTTGTCTGGTGAGGATACCAGCTCCATCAATGGTCCATTTTTGGTTAAGTTTTTGGAAAAATTGGCAGATGTATACAAATCAATTATATCAGGGGGAATGAAAATTTTGGCCGGGGGATCAGACCTTGACAACAAATTCATGGATCCTTTTAAATCAATTTTGGACGCCCTCAAACCAAGAATCAAGTTTAAGGGATTTGAGGAACTCATAGAAGAAACAGCAGCAATCGTGAAGACAGATGAAAATCTCGACTTTATGAATTTCAGCAGCATTGGCGTTCCTAAGACCGCGATTTTACTTGAGAGTTGGGTATCATTGTTGAAATATCCTTTTGTTACAAATTGGTTTGCTATTAAGACAGCAAGGCACGACTTCCTTGTACACGATAGGGAATATGGTCAGAGCGTGCCCTTCAGCGACCAAAGAACTTATTGTGAGTCCCTTATTGTTCAAGTTAATGAAGCCTTCTCTTTTCTCACTGGTTCTAATGAACAGTATCAGTTATCTTGTGAAAAAGCAAAGCTTCGAGTTTTTTTCGATAATTCTGAAGTTCTGTTGCGCCACACGATACCTTGTTTGCAGCTAATGCAATCAGAAATAGAAACAAGTCTTGTGAAAGAGATATTCCTCCTTCTTCAAATCAAACTAAACAGAGACTTGCTGCCTAGAATCACTGATTCAGAAAAGAAGCAATGTCAGCCAGTACTGGATGCACTTCAGAAAATTATACTGTCACCTGATCATTTACATTTACGATTGCAAGCGATGATGGAAGCAGCGAATGCATCTCAGGTTTTCCAGATGAAAAACTTGATTCACATCAGTACCAGTCGACCTCACCAAACAGCAAGCTTTGATGCAATTACTCGAGCACTGTTAGCCCTTCCAGACAAGCAACAAGTGTTGAAGATTCTTCAAATATGGAAGCAAAACTTTCCTGATGATATAAACTCTTACCTTATGTTGTCAGAATTATTTGCGCTTGTCAATGCAATAATCCAGACGAAGAACGAGAGCGTATCTAGTGATATGGAGAAGTTTATCGCCTTCCTGTTGCAACTCCCCCCAGATTTTTTCTCGACCTTGAGAATCTGGCGACCTTTAGTTGAACATCTTTTGGTTTCGCTACCCCATTCATGCTATGGTCCAGAAGTAGTTAACCTCATCAGAATTTTTGTAGATTTACATCTCAAAATGCACCTAGGTGTAGCGGCCAGGACGATGGTGCATTCGTTCAAAAAGTGCTCAAAATTCAAGAACTCCTCTTTGGCATGCATGGGGAGCCAATGAAAGATTCAAAATCTGAGGTAGTGAAGATCAAATCCCTGAAACTGGGACTCGAATTATTTGAGGAAGTACCAGATCCAGAGGAATATGAATTTGTTTTGAATGTGATCCTCTCTACTGCATCAGACATGGAAACAAGTGGCGTCAAGACCTTCACTCTAAGCCTTCTGAAGACTGCAAGAGTACACATTACAAGGATACAATATCCAAAAATCTGGGAAGTGATTTTATTGATTGATCAGTCTCGTAGCATTCGACGTAAGTGTGAAATTTACAACAGCTATCTAGAAGTTTTGCGAGAAACTACAGCTGATGATGTCGTGACCACAGTCTGCATTTGCAGGGATTTTCTTAACTCTTCCGATTCAATCAATAGCGACAACACAAAGAAGTTCTTCGCTCTTGCAGCAAAAGGAAGAATCGCCACTTGCCAGTTTGTCATGGAATGCCTATTTTTCAACCAACCAAAAATTTGCTGTGAGAAAGTTAATGAATACATTGTCTTTCTGCTCACCATCGTTGAAAAAACATTGTCGTCTGACAGAATGAGTTGCCAGCTGTTCTTCAGAACAATTCATGACTACCTTCCATTGTTGGCTTATGGTGTCGAAACTTTCGAAATGATTATTGCATCGATAGCTGGTTCCATATCTGTGGGAACATTTGATAGAGATCTAAATGAGGTTGTCCTTGCAGTCCTGTTTAACGCCGTCAAAACTCGCAAACTCGATAACCAAGTGGCAGACATCCTCACCATTTACTCTTATTTGTCGCAGACCCTCCGACAAATTAGTGTTGAAAAAGGCAAAAAATATATGAGATTATTTGGTAAGGGAGTTCACTTGATTATGAGACTTCCATTGAATTTACAGCAAACGAAATGGATAATACAGAAAGTGATTTCCATCCTTGACAAGGAGAAGATTACTGATGAAGAAAATGTTTGGAGCGTCATGTGTCATCTCTTTAAAATGGGTGACGGATCGTGTACAGCCATAGCTCCTAGTGATCTCGAATCACATTTCAAAAAAGTGATGAAATCTTCAGTAATACGGAACACTGCCCAAATACTTCTTCTTTTTCGACAAAAAGAAAATATTGGAGCAGATACTGAAATACCCCTTGATTCAGTTTTTTCTTTATCAGACATGCTCGTGGAACGAATGCCTAACACATTTGCCAAGAAGACCTCAGCTAAATTGTTCAAATTCATTGTAAAGAGGGTAGAAAAGAACCAGGCAATCTCTTTCTTCATTTTGCCAGTAGCTGAAGCTATTATAAAGGTAAATGTTTCAGAGTACGAGCTCAAGACTGAAATCGAAGAGATCGAGGAAACATTTATGCGCGTTCAACCACAGCTCGTTCCTATTATAGCCGAATGCTTGAGGCAGTATTACCTCCTTGACGTTAGTGAGAACAAGAATATAAAGGTTTTCATTCTGCAAATTCTTGAATGCTTTAGAAATTGGAAAATGACCCTTGAGGACACCGGCAATATGATAGCAAGTATTCTGAACATTCCTAAGCAGTTAGTTCTGGTATTCCAAAGAGCTTCAAACGAACCCGGAGTTGTAAAAGACATGGCGAGAGTATTTGACGTCGCAACCAAAGTGGATCGAGTAATTTTCAATGGCCAATTCCTACTTCATTTTGCCAAAGAAATACAGGGGCGATTGACTGAGCTGATTCAACACGACTTTATGGTTTTGACGAAACTGTCTCTTGTGGTTTCAGATGCCTGCACTATTTTGGAATTCTACCGACACCTGAAGCCAGAGGATTTGCTAACTGTTTTGACATTATCAGGAAATTTTGACGCCAAAAAAAGGCAATAGCAATGCCTTCTGGTTAACCGAATATAGCCGGCACTCAATCCTTACTCCAGGCAATCTGGTCTACTTGATATTACTTCAGTTGAAAAGAATACGAATACCTAAGTCCGATGTTAGAGAAAAAGCATTGGCAATCTGCAATCAACTTCTCAACAACTACAGCCTGAATTGCCAAGTCCTCTGTAACTGTCTACTGGAGACTACCTTCGAGGAGTACATCGAAAGCTTCTTTCTCGTTATAAATCAAGTGTCAAGTGTCGCTGAGATTGAACACTGGCTGACATTCCTTCCTCACCACGCAGTGCAGAGCAGGAACGTTATTGTTGCTGCTTGTTCCTGGAAAGCAAGTTCTGAAAGTCGTAAAGAAGTAGGCCGCATGTTTGATGGTGTAAGCAAAGCATTATTGAGACTTCTAGCAGACGCTTGCTCTGGAAATGGAATGTTCACTTCTTCGTGTTATGCAACCTTCACAAGGGAAATAGAAGTAATGGCGCTTGTTTTATCGACAGCTGAGGATGAAGAAATTGCCAACAAGCTTTTGAATCTTGTCTTTACGAGCAGAGATCTGACTGAAGCCTGTCTTGGTGTAGTACGTTCATGGAGCAAGAACGAAAGTTTGGCCTTTATAGAAAAAATGAAACAACTTTACGAAGAACGAAACAAGGATTTGAAGAAAGACCAGGTTGACAGCGAAATAGCAACTCCGCTGCAAATCCTTCCATTTGCGGCCAAAGCCTTTCCGAATTCAACCGACCGAGTTGTCAAAATTTACACAGCAATAACTGAAATGGGAGGTGGCCCTGAGGATCCCCTAAGTTTAGGACGACTTCCAGTTTGGTACAAACAGATGACAGACGCTGGATATGATCCACAAGTCATAGAGTCATGGTGCACGAGTCTTCTTCACTCACATAATCTATGTTCGAGTGATGTTGACGCTATTACAAACATAAATCCAGAAATGATCAAGGTTCTCAACAAGGATTCGGGTGATGAAGTTGGTAGATGCTTGTTTTCTAACGAAGTACCAAAGACATGGAAATCAGACGGCGAAACCGCCAAAAATCATCGGACAAACTTTGAATCGTTTAAGTGTTGCTTACTTCTCGCAAGGTTTCTGAACGAATTGGCTGGTATTGGTGGATGTCTTAAAGAAAAACCAAACGTTGTTCAAAAGGTCCGAGAGTGTACCACATCATTGTGTGTAGGCTTTTTGGATAAAAATCGTTCGTCAGGCAACTTGTATAAAGTTCGGTATTGTCTTTTGAATGAATTGTTTGTCTTTCTGTTTGGAGAAGACAACGGTGCCGAGGAAGAACAACCCACGATGCAAGATATTATGGCTCACAAATCTGTGGCAAGGAGCCTCCTTATTCTCTTTCGTCGGTTAGCTAGATCTTTCGCTTCTAGACCCACTCTCCTTGGTATCGTAAGAGGCATTCTTCGTACCATTCAGAAACATGTCGCCGAGAACCCTAATGTGCAATGCCAAGAAGTCCAAGGTGTCATCCACGAGACAATACTGAACCTTGAGCCAAACCACGACGCCATGCAGACACTGCAAGCTGCAGGATACAATCAATGTACATCACCCATGGAAGATTTGTGGTATTCGTCATCCATCCAAATGTCGGCTTACATTACCTTAATCGCTTCAAATGAATCTCTTCAACTGGAGCGTTCACTGAGGCAATTGTGGATAGAATGGAGGGACATTCTGTCGGAAAATAAAATCTCCGAGATCGCACTTGGCGAGGAAAAAGTGAAAACAACTGAACTGTTCAAGCCTTCAGATTCATTAGAGACCATAGAATCGCATCTTGTATCTGTAAAGCAAGCGACTAAATCCTTGCCCAATGACAACTGGAGTAGCTACAGACGAAGGCAGTTAATACGGAATGAAAGACGACTGCGGAATAGCATCGGCGAAAGAAAAGACCAGGTGAGGCCTTTTTGACAAAATCGGCAAAATTTCTAACTTTTTTCCTCGATTGCTTTATACTAAACTGCAGTACTATGTCTTTCAAGTCAAAATTTAATGCCAAATGTGCAGAATTATCAGATTTGTTATTATCACTTGAGAATAAACAGACATCATTAAACAAAATATTAAATAAGTAATAAAAAATAATAATGTATATTTTAAGGTACTAATGTCCTTTTTGGGCAGGAGTGTACACATTTTCTTCTCGAACTGTTCAAATGTTTAGACTAATTTTTGACTTTTTAAAACAGGTCAAGAAAATGACTGGAAACAAATTGACAAAGATGGCGATAGTCTGGGAAAATCAGCTTCTTGAATCCGTCACGACTTGCTCAGAGAAAATACCAGGTAACACCCGTTCTATATACAACCATATAACTCTGCCCAAAGAACATACTGAAACTTTGTACGATCTAATCACCACGTCGGTACCTTTCTCCATAGAATATTCTTTGTTTACCTAGTATAGTTCTTGAGAAACAAAGTGGACTAAACTTTTATGAATATATTCTCAAGGGAATGACACTTGGTCTTATATGGGAAACTAGTGCAGATTTGGTTTATCAATCTGGACGAAATAAATGTCCACGTTTATTATCTTTTCCCCTGAATCCTAAGAAGAATTAAAGTCCATTTTTTTGGAAGTTAATCTAAAATTTAAAAAAATATAAGTTGTGGGAAGCAATAATGCGATTTTGTAAGCCATTACTTGTAAGGCATACCATATCATCTTCATTCAGGTTGTTACGCACCGAATGGGTTTCATTCCGAGAAGCCCGTCATTTGCGGTATTGCTGTGGATAACAGAATCCTAACTTTGTACAAAGAAGACAAGGGTGGTACCCGTACTGAAATGGAAAACGTTGAAGTGAAGCTCTATCCAGCTGGAATGGTTGTGTTTGGTGCGTACCGCAGCGTTCATCCGTACGATACAGCACAACTGTGGGCAGCATTTTACAAGATGCTTCTGGACAAACGCTTGGTGCCCAAGATATTCATAACCAATGAAAGTCCTGCATTTGATTGGATAAAACAGTTCGTTACACCAGGTAGGATTTATTTTGGGATTTATTAGGAACTTGGCCTCTTGGTTACGGTACGATTCATGTTTGTATAGTTCAGACAACTCAGAGAGACAGAGCTGCAGGCTGATAGTGAGACCCTTTGCTAAAATTGCGGCCGCAAATTTGAATGAATTAAAATTAAACTGAGTGAAAAGCCGCACTATAGAAAGAGTGCCTTTACCTTAGTAACCCTACGAAAATTCATTATGTTAGGTGTTATATTGGCCGAGAAAACCTTTTTCTGAAAATCGACAAATTTATAGATAATGAATCGTCGTAGGGTTACTATAGTAAAGGAGCACTTTCTAGTGCTGGTATTGGTTTATGATTTTGGCTCATTTGAATTTTTGGCCGCCATTTTGGCAACTGGTCTATTAAAGCAGACTCAAAAGTTCGATTTTTGTCGAGGGACGAAAACAGGAGAACCTACAACTCTACTGACGTACTTGTGAAACCGGAGCTTAGTGTTCAGATGCCTACTGTCACTGCCGCCAGAGGCAACGCATTAGAATTGCAACCTGCGATACACTTAAGAGATTTAATGTTGCTATTCTCATTCCTTTGTAGGATATCAGTTACTAACTGTTTAATGTCAATGCTTTTAATTTTATTCACACTTCGTAGAATCAACTCCACCGCAACATGCTACATTTCAAAGCTGTTGCGAGCTAATCCCCTCATCTGAGGATAGCTTTGATTACGATCCCGAGATTACCTTCCGTTTACGCGGTCCGACGGTGCTAGAGAACTCTCAAAGGAATGAACTAATAATCCTGACGCCAGCTAAAACACAACTACTACAAATTGATGGTCTTAAGGTATGATTCATCATAGCGTTTTTCATGTTTTTGTGTCCCAGCAGATCGACGCCTTACGTATACTCAAACATACAACGTTCTAATAAGCGAATTTATATTCATATAAATTATAGTTAATTATGCAACCATTAGCTTCACAAATACTTATGAACATAAATGTAAACAAACTGTTATCTCATATACTGCTCAGAGCGACGCTGAGTGCAAAGGTCTCTTGACCATAGGATGTTCACGTGCCTCTAATTAAAATAACCCAATCACTAGACAGCATGCCATTGCTATCAAGCCCCTTGTAAACTCCACTGCTCAGTTTTCAGCCTGATGAAGAAAAAGCTGATTTACAGACACCTATTTTCCTATACGTTAAAACATTAAGAAACATGGACGGTTTTTCAATCGTTAACGTTTGTCCCAGGAAGCCGACAGTGCATACGTTATCCCCTCCTTCCATCAGCGCTCCATTTTGAAAGCAATAATTTTGATGGCGACCAAACCCAAATTTAAAAAAAAATACGGAACGTTAACAAGTGTGTAAGATGTCCCTGTAGATCGAAAACGACTGATCCCCTGCTTTTTTATAGTAGTATAAGCTTTGAAAATATTGCAATAATATTAACTGAACCATTATGAAATGGTTCAATATTAATGGTCAGTGATTTTACAATGATGTGATTTATTCATTTTTACGAACAATTTTGTCCTCCTTAGCCACCAAACAGAGACATACAGATACGTGAAAATATCGACAAAGTTGTACTTCACTTGCGAGATAATGGTCGACTTCAAAAGATGCATCCAACGTCACATGACAAGATTCTTGACAGACTGATGTTCGTCATCAGACATGAGGTGGAGATTGCAGTAGATGGAGGTGAACCAACACAGAAATCGATATCAAGAAGCATCGACATGAAAAGGCTTCTGCATGGTTGTGAGGATGCCCATCAATACAATAAGGATGATTACTCTGCTGTCATCTTGGATGCTGTGAACACAGTTACTGGGGATCTGGATTTGCAAGTTAACAGGAAGCTCTACGATGGATGTCAACATGTTTCGTTTTTACTGCAAAAGTAATAAGAAATGTCAGGGACATTTAAGAAAAAAAATAGTAGTTACAAACTCTTCTGTTCTATAGGAACAGCCAAAAACTTTAGATCATGCTCGATGCTCGTAAAATTCATAAGCATATAATTTATAAGATGTTTGTAGAGATGATTTGCTCCATGATTTTCAAGAGTTAAGTTTAACCAAGGGAGCAGGCAGACTATTGTTTATGGTTTAAATTTATTCGTCGACCGATATCTGCCTCTCACCCGCCATGACAAGTGAAATTCGGGGTTCGCGGTCACTTACAAGGCTCGGGCGACACTCGTGCACTTCTCGTCCCTTCGGGACTCGCTCGGCAGTGATATTTGCGCCCGCATTTCTATACTTGTCACTAAGTTGATAATCGGATGGAAGTAGATATTAACTTTCAAGATGAAAGATCGGATGAAGAATAAACTAACTACGCTACCCAAACAACAATCTGCCGTGCTCCCTTGTTCTAACATGGTGATTAAGGAATCAATATGTATGTGGTATTGGTTCACCCCATTAAGCAATTTTTAAGCAATTATTTTTGTAAAATACCTATAGTTTTATGATACAGTTTTTAGAGGGAATTATTCCAACGGTGGCACGTTTCATTTGGTCCTTGCATAGTGACCAGAACCTGTGTAGATTGTTTTGCAGCATTATTGCTATTCAGTTTACTATTTTTTGAAGGTACCTGTTAGCAGAGTTCTGATTGTTTACTTTAGTACTTTCATTCAGAACTATTTTTTACCTTAAGTGTAATGCCTCTATTAAACGTGCTCAAAATATTGGCATACTGTAAATATCCACTATCCTTCAGATTTAGCTAGACGTTCGCAGCTTTCGGATTTTTAGTGCAAGAATATAAACGTTTTTTATAATTAAAAAAATTTAAGCAAAACTGCTTTCATTGTTAATAAGTAACAATAAAGTTTCTCGTACAATCTGGAATTAATTTGCACTCGTTTGTTTTTGAAAGGGCCCAAATAATTGCATTTGCCCTACGGGCTCGTGTAATTACCGTCGGACTCTTTCATAAACAAACTCCTGCAAATGAATTCCAAATTGCACTCGAAACTATATTATTACCTTTTACTTATTTCATTGATCAAGGTTTAAGGTTTGCATAAGATTATATAAATTTATTACCCAATTTGATCTAACTTAGATTACTTTTTTGCGTGAACTGAGAGAAAAAATTCAAGTAAAGCACTTTTTGAGGCATTGAGACGAATCAGACTACGTCGTGACCTTCTTCCTTTCTCGGAAGGCTCAACATCGTTGCTGCAGGCTATATATTTTTAAATAGCATCCAGGGCGTAGCTTATGTCAATGACTAGGTTCACTAAAGATCAAGAGCTCCATAGAACAGGCTCATTTCTAACTCATCTGTTGTCATAGATCTTCAAGTTCGAGTTCCCAAATTTAAATACCGCTGAGTTCAGCTAAAGGAATATAAACTTTTTTCTATCAATAATTATTTTATGTTACACCAAAAGCAGCGAGCCATTTGCACTTACAGTTCAGTTCACTTTTACCAACTTATTTTTTCAGCGTTGGTCTCATTTCAGTTTAACTGATGATAGTTACGAATACCAATTAATAATGATAATAATGATAATAATAATAACAATGATAATAATAATAATGATAAATGCACAACTTTATATTAAACACTTTGAAATTCAATAAACTGTGTTAGGGAACTTTTCAATATTCTAGTGGCGAGTATACGAGTAAATATCCAAAGATTATTTATAGCTAGAGACAAAACTTATATATAAAAATATATTAAATATATAGCTAAGGTTATAAGGTACTTTCCTATCTCAATGCTTTAGAGAATAAATCAAAGATAGCTGAACAAAGGGGGTAAAACTCTATAAGGTGTCAGTGGTCTGATGGGGGTGTAAATATCTAAGGCGGAGCTTGTACCAATTCTAAGCTTATACGTGCTTGTAGCAATGCAGAAATACTATATCGATATCTATACAGCTAATGCACTGAAGAAGTAACACGAAGTCTATTTTACTAAGGGAGATAAGATATAGTTCATTATCTATGTCTTAACTATTTCCTTAGAAAAATTTTCTAGAAATATATTGATTTTTCTTTTATAAAACTGAAAAAACTTGAATATTGTACACAAAATCGAGGCTGATACTGAACAACCGAGAAATCGAATTGGAGTATCAGCACTTATTATTGGTATATTGATTTATCACTTGTACTTTTGACTAGTAGTAATTTTCAATGTTTTCTTGTGATCTACCAAACTGCCCGTATTTGTAAACCATGGAGTTCAATTTATTGTATGTTTGTTTGTTCATAGATGTAGCCTAAATCCGCATTTCTAGACGAAAATGTTTTCCTTTAACATTTAAAAATAGTTTTGGTTGCTCGTGTAGACGATGACATGACAATGACATGCATTTTTTTCCTTGTTGAAAAGCTGGTAAAACCGGTTGTCAGGACAAAGAACTTAGTAGACGTCAACGAAAACAGCACAAGGACATTTTATTTACTATCTATAGTTTTCTTTCCAAAAATTTTTGTTCGCTGAAATTTGAAAACGGTGAAAGATCTACGGGGTTGATACATCTTTGACTATTTCATTGTCACAATTTTGCAGAAACCTTTTTCTAGTCAAGTCAATCCTATCCCCACCCCCCCCCCCCACCCCCGTATAACTATTATTTAATCATCTTGCAAGTGATTACGAGTTATGAAATTTAGTTTATCTGAAGACATTGAAAACATTCTATGACAAACGACATGTTATTCGCTGTATACACCTATAAACCCCTTTCACGTGACGTCAAAGCAGCTCAATTTAGAGAACAAAACAAAAGAATTTCAATCTCGGATCGGAGTTGCAACCTATTGTTTTGTCCTTCAAATTGAATTGCATTCTGCCGTGCTACAAGGGGTCTATTTGAATTAACGTTGATAACGGGAGATCTGAAATGGTCGATCTGAGACCTATAGGAATTGTCGAAGGCTGAATGCTCATCTCATAAATATTGCAAATACATAGTTACAATCACACTTGATTGGTATTGAATTGCTAATTTGTGTCACAAAAATTCATGTTGACACTCACAGATCGACCATTCCAGATCTCCCGTTATCAACGGGACGTTAATTAAAATAGGTGTATTAAGTTAAAAGATTGTGCCTCATGCTCCAAATAAGATACCGTTTGTCCCGATCATACTATGGGGTCCAAAAAGCCGAATTTTCGCCGACTTTGAAGACCTCTAATTTTTTTCGCAGTCGATATTCATTTGAACAAGTTCCAGTCTAGTGCTGATCTATTTACATCGCGGAAAAAATACTAGGATATCCTGCTAAAGCCGATATATAATTGATAGTAATTACGTGGGCTTATTGATCCAGTTAATAATTCTACTAATTAACTCAGTAATAATAACAACTTAAGCTAGAAAATATTAGAATGGTTGATATCGGATTTTTTAATGAGAATCATTTAATTTATGAATATCAAAGTCCAAGAATTTTGATACCAAGGGAAGAGGTATTTCTCTCCAGCTTTTTGTGCAACTAATACAGAACAGTCTTTAAAGAATCCTAGTCAACTACAATGCACTGCGCGCCGAAAACAATACAATCCGCCATTTTCTCTGCCAGGCGAAATGGTGATTTTGTAGGTGAAGTTTGGCAATCCAGTTCCATCGGTCTTATTTTTCAAGCTAGAAGTTTTAAAACCATCAAGATATAATGATAAGTAGTTATTTTATGCTTTTCGTAAATTAGATCTTATAAATTTTGGCCAACAATCTAAGGTATTTTTTAATGTAAACAATGATATAGGCGCGCAGTACATCGTACATGACTAGGATTCTTTGATGACTGTACTGCATGAGAGTAAAAACTTTACTGTAAGCTGGTAAATAATAATAAAAACTTCTATTCCGTTTAAAAGCAGATCGGTCACTACGCCAAATACCACAGCAGATATTGTATTATTTGACTATTAATTAATAATACAATAATGATGAAAATAAACAATAATAAGTTATTTAGGTGACCCCCTGAAAGACTGAAAGACTAAGGCCCAGTCCAACCGTCGAACTTCACATGACCCGAACGCATTAAAAACAATGGATAAAAAGGCGGTCTTCTTTGATGTCATTAAGTTCGGCTCCTGAGAAGATCGACGTTTGAACTGGGCCTATAAGGAAAAAGATATAACCTACAACATGACGATGACACAAACATTGCATTAGCATTGCTTATTTCAAAAGGCGACAACTTATTTATTCTTCAAAGTATTATTCAATGGTATTTTTAGTTTTTGGCCGTCTCAGTCTCCTATTACTCTTGCTTGGCTGGGGTTATGAAGTCACTGACAAATCCTTTATTATTTAACATTCAATAACATTTATGTAACCTAATATATATTAATTGTAATTATTTAGCTGACCTCCACTGTAATTCAGTCGTCAGTCTGCAATTGTGGTTGAATTAAACATATTATTATTATTATTATTATTATTATTATTATTATTATTATTAGTATTTATTTATTTATTTATTTGCAATTTGCTTAACGTTTTGCTTGCAAAATTCTTAGCTGCCGAGTCCAATCCATGAACCTTGGGAAAACTAGAATGAATTTACTGATTTATTAAAAAAAAAAAATGTTATTATTGTTTTTTCAAAGTGCAGCAAGTTTTACCTCAAAGTATGGGACGTGTATATTATAAAGTGCGTAGAACACATGTTTCTAAGTTGGTTATTTTTAAATCAGTTAAACTATTATTATTATTATCATTATTATTATTATTATTATTATTATTATTATCATTATCATTATTATTATTATTATTATTATTATTATCATTATCATTATCATTATCATTATCATTATCATTATCATTATCATTATTATTATTATTATTATTATTATTATTATTATTATTATTATTATTATGTGTATATTATAAAGTGCGAAGAACATGTGTTTCTAAGTTGGTTATTTTTAAATCAGTTAAACTATTATTATCATTATTATTATTATTATTATTACTATTATGACGCGGTCTAACGTACAGGAAAAAACATACATTAAACTCTTATGTCTTTTGAGGCTTGAACCTTTAATATTTGGTCGGAATGAAAGGGCTTAACGACCGAAACGGAAACAAGTCAAGTATCTTTTTCCGCTATGGAACGGCTTCCCCTGAAGGTGTAATATAATTGGTCTGTACTCTTCAGGGCTTATTCAATTGAATTGCGCTTACTAAAGACCGGGGCTCCGATGAGCAGGTTCATTCAAGACTCATCTACCTTCGCGAAGCAAGTCTAGTAAGTATAAAACTCTTTTTTAAAACAGTCAGTCAGTCACTACATCTGACAATGTTGAGCAAAAAGTTACTCGTATTAACGCATCCACCTTTACAATCATGAGACGTGGTTACTGATTAGTGTAGAGACTGAGGGTGGTCACTGCTAGGGTTTCTTTACGTCCTCAGTGGTTCTTTTACGTCCCTCCGATATTGGTTAGTGATGATGTGTGGAGAGACGGGGGCCACCATTTAAGTGGTTATCGGAACCACTTGAAAGTCAAAACATTTTGAACAAGTCTTCCTTGAACATTTTTCTTTTGTTTCAAGCAGTTTTGATTACTCGTTTAGACGATGAGAAATGTGACTTTTTTTCTTGTCGAAAAACTTGTCAAGACAGGGAACTTACCATTTTGATATCTGCTATTCAATGTGATGCTCACTTTTGTCTTCATTGTAGATCATCATGGCGTTCTTCATACAAGTCTGTCTTCTCGCTTTCTGTGCTTTTGCAGTCCATGGGTTCACGTGGAAGAACTGTGGTAAGGAAAAGATTTAAGCTGATGTTTGCAAGCTCTCTTCAAATATTTGTTTGCGTATTTGACCACTGGGGCGGATCCAGGATTTTGAGTAGGGGGTCACAGAATTTAGGAGAAGCACCTTTTGCTATTAGTAATATTAACCAACTAATTCCAAGCAAGAAAGGGGGAGGGGGGGTCAAGGGCACCCAGTGACCACCCCTTGGATCCGCCACAGGACCATCACCTTTGTTGTTTCTTTTGGGAGGGAAAGATATTTGCTAGCCTGTGGCTTACAAACCTATGACCACCACAATTTCCAAAGAAACCTCTGGGTAATTATAATTAGTTTCTATTAAGACACGAAGCCACTGAAAACACGAGACTGAAAGCGTGGAGCGACTAGAGTTATTTGTGTCGCAAAAATATAAAAAGTGCTTAAATTGATCTAATACTAATATCTATATACATTGCTTCCAACAGATAGTAGTACGCCTGTGCAAATACAGAGTGTATACTTGTCACCGAACCCATTACGACTACATCAGGGAACTAAGATCGTTTTTGGGGGTGAATTTGAGGTTCGAGGTGATGCTGGTCTGCACTACAAAGCCAATTGGAAGATTCAGAAGAAGATTGGAAGCTCTTTTTACCCCGTCTGGATACCTGTCCCTTGTTATAATAACTTTGGCTCTTGGTGAGTAATTTATTTTCTTCCAGGAAGAGAAAGTATCGCGAGCATTTACTCGTGAAACTGATCAAGAATGTAAATGGCTACACTACCCCTGAATGCGAGCAGAGGTTGTCCCCTCTCCTCACTAGGGCTGAGCGGCAGGATGGTTTTCTCCCCCGACCTATAAAGCAAAAACGGAAGACAGAAAAAACCTCTGCAACCAGGGTAGTAAATGACAGAATTTACCGGCAACATTTTTTCGTCAGAGCAAGAAGATAAAAAAAAATTCAAGGTTCATAATTGAATTTTTGGTGATTATTTCCCTATTTCTGTAGCACTTACCGTGACTTCAGCTGCAGTGGGATGTGGATGAAGTTCAATGAACCAGCCCAGTGTCCTCTCCCTAGAGGCGCCTTCCACTTTCCAAATGCCACCTTCACCGTCCCTGACGTACCTCTCGGTGCCTCCTTCCAGACGTCGGTAAGTTGAATGCACAGCAATCAAGTTATCCATTGTAGCAAATAGGCAACAGTTGTCGTAGTAGATGGTGTATAGACATGACACACCAAGTTGTAGTGGTGACTACTTTATGCTATATGTACGGCAGAGCTAGGAACATATTACTAAATTCCTTCTTCAAAGAACTCTAATTCAGGGAGATGACGTCAGTCTGTTTTGTTTTCTAGGGCGTGTACTGGGCAAGAGGACAGTTGATCGACATACAAAACAACGAGGTCATGGCGTGCGTTGAAATCGACATTGAAATTCACTAGATATGCCGATCAATTGCTTTTGCAAATTCAAAATGATTAATAAATAATCTGATAACAATACTGAATGAATTATAAGCCTTTCTTAATATTTATGCATGGAATCCTCAGCCTTAATGTCATGCAGCTCTGACCACATTTCTATGCGAAGCTGGCTGGTTTTACCAAGTAAGGCGTGTAAAAGCTCGTTTGTCAGCAAAAACAAAAACCGTGCATAGAAGTATGCGAATACATTAAATGTGACCGGAGATGCATGAACGTGAGGCTGAGGATTCCATGCATAAATATTAAGAAAGGCCTATACTAGCCTATACAAGTTAAAATCGTGCACACACACCAAGGAAAACTCGAGATGCACTTTAATAAAAGTTTAAGCGCTTTACACGATGTAAGAGAAAAATAAAGACAAATGCTAATGATGAGGTTGAAGATGAAGATGATGATAATACTTAATTCTTAAAAACGCGGTCTCAATGCTTTTTACAAAACTTGAAATAAAGAAATATAATATCTCAACAATTGATGGGTAAGATATATCGATATCTATATCTTCAGCTAACCAATGATTGCACACAAAACAAAACGCGGAGAATTAAGGCAATAGTCCCCTTCACAGTTCCCTGCGCCATCTTGAGAGGTAGCCGGGCCTTTGCATCAAAGCGAGACATGGGGTGAGGTCTTCGTTTCTGCATTTCTGGAACGGTAGTTCCCTATGAGGCATATTCATAAACCAGGTGATCTGATTTGTTAATCAGATATTGCGAATCACTTTTCTGAAAAAGAATCAATCCCATGCGTCTTTTCGAGCCCAATCATAGATGAACAAGAGGAAATTTAATAGGGAGAAGGCGAAATACTACTGTTAATAAGAATCCCTACGAACAAACAAGTGCCAAATCTCAACAGGGCAAAATCCTGAACTAGGTTTAGCCTGCTGAGTCCCCCTCCCTTCCCTTTTCTCTCCAGTCCGCCTCAGAGAGCCAGCTACGCAGGCTAAACTAGATTTTGCACGGGACACTTTAAAAAAACTGTAATTACTTTAACTTGATATAGAAAAAAAGTTGTAAATGTGCGTTTTTCTCTTTAACGTTTAAAAACGATTTTCAATTCGGTTGATTGAACGAACAAAATGCCGGCTGAATTTTCGTACTATTCTTAATAATCAGTCCATTAAAATTACTATTATGAAAATTACTATTATGGCTTTCTTACTGGTTTTTGAGTTATGAATTATTTTTTGCGAGCTTTGGTTTCAGCCATTTTTTTTTTTTTTTTTTTTTTTTTGTCAAGATGGTAATATCTAAAATTCATTACCTTAAATTATGTTATTATAGCTTTCTTAGAATTGAAACTTACTAATTACTTAAATAGACCTTTTGTGCAGTTCACTCCGCATGAAGTGATGACGAGAACGCCGGAGAACGACTAGACACTCAAATAGTTCGTGAGCTGGGTTTCCTGTGGAACAGCTCGTCATGTGACTATGTACAACATCGATCTGGTTATCCTATTGAAGAAGAGCTTCGTCGGGGGCTTCGTACAGCCTCTTCGTTAAGGTAAGCATAATTGATGGATAAATCAGTCTAACTTAAAGGTTCTAATGATTCGAGCCAAGATAACGAATACTGTTGAGATTTTATACATGCTTAGATGCTATTTGATGCTTTAAAAGCTCAACCAAACTCGACTGCGTTCGTCTGGCTCAGATTACATTTCTAATTCTTGTCTGGACGTGATGTATCTTCAGTTTATTAAATTGTTGAGCAACAACGTGGATGGAGGTAAGATGAAATCATGAAAGAAACTGTGTTCTTAATCTCCTTGCTCGGTGTTTATACTATTTAGTATAATATAGTTTGTACGTCTTTAAAAAACGGTGTGTTTTCACTAGGCCTTTATACTTGCTTAAAATTCCTTGTGGTCACTTTTACCGGTCGGCCCGCTTTACGCTAGTTTGAATTTACGACTGTTTTCACTGGAGTAGCCGAGTGTAGTAGTAACTCATTGCTTGAATTACCAACGGTCATTTCAAGAAAGTGAAAGTCCAGAAATTTCCAACTTTAACATCTCTAAATGTGAGAATAAGTTATCAGAAGTTGGAGAAAAGATAAATCTCTCTTAAAGATCATATATTCCTTATTTCAAGCAGGTTTTAGGATGACCTGTTTTATGAATAAAGCAATTAAATAAATAACATGACAGATATCTGTCAATTAGAACGCTGTGATTGGCCGATTTGTTTATTTAACCAAGTTAAACCATCTCGCTAGGTAGTTTAAAATTTACGCGATTTCCGGTGTTTTTGTAAGTGAAAACACTGTGCATTTTTAAGCTAGCTTAACTTTTTTGAGGCTGTTTTCATTGTATTTCCGGAGTTTTCGAGTTACACTAGCTTAAAATGGCCTAGTGAAAACACACCGTTTTTTATCAGCGTACAACAAAATATTAATTAAAGCACCGGGATGTCTGACAAATGCTTTCGTACCAAGAAGGATCGTAGCACTGAAAGGTACCATTTCGATCCCTAGCCTAGATAAATATTTTCCCAAAAGTATGATAATCAAATACTCACAATATTTATTTAGTTATGAATTATTGCTGGTCTAAAACGAGCAATAAATTTGAAGTATATTTTAAAGCGTTCGCGGAGACTACGCGAGTTTTGATTGACCTTTTGGGAATTCCCCTTATATGAAGCCGGATACTGAGGACGTGTTTGTCATATTTGTGTTACATCTTCATGGTGTCTTGTTCCATGCTGTAGTATATTTGCAGTATATTTTAAGACAATCGAGATTACCGAGTTTTGACCTTTTGGGAATTCCCCTGGAAAGGTCAGATACATAAAGAATACTGAGGACGTGTTTGTCATATTTGTGTTGCATCTTCATGATATCTTGTTCCATCAGGCTTCTTGTTAGTTCTTGGTCATTGCTTATTAGCATCCTTTTTGGGCGAGCTGGTATTTTTGTTACTACAGTGTACATACTCTAGCATCACCAAATACGTCACTATTCTGTAAAGTATATATATACATACGCCTATGAGTTCTTCACTTGCGTGATGTTTCAGGATCCCATGACCCCATGTCCCGATTCAAGTATTATTGATTATTGGAAAAATACGTAGTCTATTTTAGGGCTTCAGACTAGTCAGTTTTGCCTGGGACAAGATCAAAAGGGAAGACGGTGAACTCTGCGGGTTTTTTCGTTGTTCTTGTTCTTGTTGTTGTTGCTTTGTTTTTGTCATCAATTAACTTTGTAGCGAGTTTCAGAAAGTTGAGAATACAACTTTAGTCGCCCGCGACCGACCCTTAGCTAATAGAACAGAAACAGCATGTGTTTTTGTGCATTTTGCAACTTGAAAATTGAAAAGTAAAAATCAAAAGATTGGATAAACTGCCGGAGAGAACGAGGGAAAGCCAAAATTTACAGAGAAAAAAGACGAAAGTTAGAAAAGAGGACAGAAGAAAGAAAGAATGAATGAATGAAAGGGAAAAAAGAAGTAACAAAGAACAACAAACAAAAGAACAAAGGATAAACGTATAAATGGTTGCGTGTTGAATGATTTGCATTTTCCTGTATACACCGACTTTCCATTTGCAAACACCATTCCTTCTACGAAAGTGAGATATTTTACAACCAGTAACATAATAACGAATATTTCCAGACAATATGTACATGTTATACAACCATGTATTTTGTATATCTAACGCTTTTCATACCTAAATATAGGCATGAAGATGTAAGCACATTACTCAATTCAATACCCTACATCACGGGACACGTGACAGAACTGAGAAATACTGAATCAAAGCGGGTAGAAGAAAATGGAAGCGTGGCTGGATCGGTTATGGATCTCCAGACATCGAGCCATCCATCCCCAATAAAAACCGACCATGCAATTCAAGATCTCATCAAGAGTTTTCGAGGCCTACTCCCCGATGGATCCAATAGTCAAAGCCAGTCATCACGGTTTATTGACGTCCAACATGCATGCAACGAGCTTCTCAAATTAACCTTTCACTCTGAAGATGGAAGGCTTCAGCTGATTGAAAAACTGTCTAAACTTGATGGGCATTTTGTAGTGAAAATCATACGAAAAGGGTTGGTAAGCTTGAGCAAAGTGTACAGTGATAGCGAGACTTTTGAAGAGGAATCCTTGAAACTTATTGATCTGTGCTGCTCGCAGTTACATGGCCTGCAAACAGGATATGATAGAGAACGGCTGGTTGCAAGTCCTGCCGCTATCATTGACTGGGCAAAGGAGCTTTGCGATGAACTGGTGACCAATGAAAGCCCAAGTCCTCAGTCTATCGCTTCAATATCCTCTAGTGTGTTGAAGATAAAATATTTATATGAAAGTATCCGTCGTTGGGGAGTAATAAAAGAGGAATCTAAAGTGGCTCCATATAATGCGGTTTTACTGCCTAATTCAGAAATATTCACATTTGAAGGGATAATTAGTGTTCTCAAGCCAAGAATTCATTCCGTGGGATTTGAAGATGTGATTGAGCAAACGGCTGCAATAGTGAGGACAGACGCCGAAGGACAGCATTTCATTTGTACCACCGTGCTTTCAAAATGGTTAAAGTTGTTAAAGATTTCTTCTGTGACCAATTGGTTTGCTGCTCAAGTGGCCAATCATGACTTTTTCGTGCACTGTGAAAGTACCAAAGAAGTAACAACTTTTCCAGGCAACATAGACGACAAATCGCTTATTTGCCAGGTCTTTGATACCATTAAGTCACTTATGAGCTCAGATGACAAGTACGAATGTCTTCCCGATGAGAAAAGACTGATGATATTGTTTGATTTTCCTGAACTATTCCAACTTCGCCCTAAGACTTGTATCAAGCTCATTCAATCAAGAGAAGTTTGCAATAAAGTCATTGAGGATATATTCTCTACACTAACAATTAACCTAACCAAAGACGCCATCAAAGGCACCGATGATCCATATTATCCTTATAATTATTTTAACACTGGACTTGAAGAGACGGCCAGAAAGCTAAAGCTCATAGATGAAAACATGGAGAAGTATGGTCGTCCTGACCAAGAGCACCACCAGAAGTTAAGTATCAATGCAATAACTCGAGCACTGCTTACTATTCCAGACAAACAACAAGTGTTGAAGGTTCTTCACATATGGAAGCACAATTTTCCTGATGATGCATCGCATCGTATACTGTCAGAGTTGTTTGTTCTGGTCATTGAAGTAATAGAGATGAAGAGAGAAACTATTGTCGTTGACATGGAGCAGCTTGTCATTTTCTTGACAGAACATTGTATTAAACATAAAAATGCAGTGCATGTCTGGCGAGAATTGCTGCCAAGTCTTATGGACGCTTTGCCCAATTCCTGGTATCATCCAGAAAATATGAACCCTATGAAAACGCATGTTAACAAAATCAGACAACTTGACCAACAACGACAAACAAAAAACTGCTATTATAGTGTGTGTGGCGTCAAATCATTTCTTTCTCTGGTGAAAAGTAAATCATTACCCTATAGAGTCAAGACGAAAGTTTTTCAACTTGGTCTGGATCTGCTTGGAGAGATTCCTCCAAACTGTCAGTTTAGATGCAGTGATTTTATTTTTTATACAATTTTGTCACTTCGTTCAGTAATGGATGTCGCTCAGATCAGGCAGTATTCGCTAGAACTGCTTAAGATTGTGACAGATTTAGATTTTAATCCAATTATCGGTATTATTGTTGCTATAAGAAACTCTTGTGTCATCGAAAGAAAACAAGAGATGCTTGAAGATCTTTTGCGACTGTTAAAAGAAACAAAAAAGGACAATCAAAATGCTATGCTCAGCGCCTGCAGTAGGTTTCTCAAGTTCTTAGTGAATACAGAAAACACGAGGAGATTCTTTGTTTTGGCAGCTACGGGGGCTCATAGTTCCTATCGATTTATCTTGACCTGCATGCGTTACAATCGTGGAATACTTAATGATCAAGAGAGCGTCAACAGTCTCGTCAACTTCCTATTCCAAATCATGACTGAAGAACTTACCTCAAATACTGGACATTTAGAATTACTGACGACCGTCATTGACAAGAGTATTTGTATGTATAACAGAGAATTCAACTATCCCACTATTGAAATTTTTGAGAAGATGGTTACTGCAGTTGCTCATGACATTGCTGTTGGCAAATTTGACATGGATCTGAACGAAGCAGCGCTGACAGTGACAATTGCTGCAGTGGACTCGCACCAACAGGGATCTCCGATCGATTTTCAATCGTTATATGTCGACTTGAATCGTGCTTTCCGTGAATCAAAACACGTCGAACAACAAAGTTTCATATATGACATCATGAAAGGACTTTGCTTATTAGCCAAACTTCCTTTGACTTTAAAACATATAAAATGCTTAATACAAAGAGTCATGGCCATCACCCATTACCAAGAAGTTCAGAACGTCTTGTTTAAATTATTTCAAATGAATAGCAACGGATTACTTTCTTCACTAGATCACAACGATCTTTATTTAACACTTGAAAGGTTGCTTGTTCCAACTACTATCAGCAGTGCTGATACATCCTTAAGGCATGATGATTTTCTCATCATGGACAGTTATGATAGCATGATAGCTATTGAACAAGCCTTGTCATCGTTGGAACTACCAACAGAAGGAATGGATATGGCTAAAAGGGAAGAAACACAGCAGGACTCCAAGTTTTCGTTCACTTCTCAGGTTGTCCAGGTTGTTGAATATAAAGTTTGTGAGACAGGTCCAAGAGATGAAGGTAAGGATCATTTCAAACAGATGCTACTTCGTGTTCCACCAATTTTGACTCCTTTGATTGGCAGGTGCTTAACAGAGTGTTATAAAGTTGGTTTCAATGATCAGCCGAGTATCAAAACGATCACAGAGGAGGTCATAAAGAGTGCTGGGAATTGGAGAAAACTTGAAATTCATGTTGAAGCCTTAGCACAAACAGTATCGTACGTTTTACTTCATGATGAAAAGTTGGGTCCTTTTCTTAGTGAACGTATGAGACAATGCCACATACTTGGTCTTCGCGAGAAGCCGAGTCCTAAAATTGCTATTTTGTCTATTCTTAAAGGTTATGCGCAGTGGAAAAAACTCACGACCGAAATCACGGACATAGAGAAAGAAGTTTTCAGTGTTCTCCCTGATTTGGTTCCATACATTAGCGCATGTGCAGAGGAATGCCATACAACCCCTGACGTTGGTGGAGAGCCAAGTGTAAAATCTCTTACACTCCAGATTCTCAAAAGCTTTGAGTTTTATAAACGATTGGAGAAGGAAATTGAGAAAATGGAAAGAGAAGTATCATCCTATCTACCAGAGTTTATTCCTTCGATTGGTGAATGCATGAGACAGTGCTATATAGCTGGTCTAGGTGAGAAACCTGAAACAAAACCAGTTATTCTTAAGATGTTTGAAATCATTGATGGGTGGAAAGAACTCGAGTCCAAAATTCCTGAGAATGAAGAGATAACATCAAGTAGTTCAGAGTTCATCTCATTGGTCATGGCATGCATGAAGCATTGGCAAGTATTTGGTCAGAGCGAAGAAGGAAAGAGAATCCAGGATTTCATTGTGCAGATTATTGAAGCTATCGAATCGTTCACTTGGAACCGTGATGACATGAACAAAGTGAATAAAAGTTGTCTGAACATCCCGAGACAATTATATTTGATATTCAAGGAAGCCAGAAACAATGAAGAAGCTAAGAAAGGATTAGTTAAAGCATTTGATGTCATCAGAAAACTAGACCCGTCGATTCATGCTGAAAAGGAGTGGGAAACCAGGTTTCAATCCCTTGTTCAACTTGACTTTTATTTGCTTCTGAAGGACTCCTCTGTTACGGCAGCTGATGTATGTTCTGCCTTGCTCATCTGCAAAGGCCTCGAAGACAGATACTTGTCTAATTTCTTACCAATTTTCAGGGAAAGTGAGTACGATATTTTTGACTCAGTTGAACCCACATGTTACATGGAAATACTCGACCCAGAAGAAGAAGAAAAATCCGAATTTCCTTCACCTGGATATGTAGCGTATCTGATAATAAACCAGCTGAGGAGATTAGGAATTCCTGACAGTAATCTCCAAGAAACGACACAAAGTATTTATAATAAGCTTTTATGTTATGTGTTCCAGGATCGCGGCTTAAGTTCCTGCTGCGATTGTAAGGCTCCTATGACTGTTGACGATGAACTGCGCTTCCTTTTCAATCTTATGAACGAATCATCGTATCTCGCCGAGTTTGAATACTGGCTAAGCATGGGACCGCATCACCATGCATCACCACAACACCACAACAATGTGCATCAATGTGCATCACCACAACAATGTGCCAATGTTATCATTGCAGCTTTGTTATGGAAAAAAGGACGCAAAAGCTGCGAGGAGGCAATGTGTGCGAACGAGAAAGTTTGCGAAACACTTTCAAAACTACAAGAAACATATACCAAAAGACGTCCTGAAATATGTGTATATTCGTGTAATGCTTGGATGTCGGAGCGTATAGAGATAATGGCACGTGTTTTAAAGACAACCGAACAAGAAGATATTGCATTCCAGCTTTTCCATCTCTTGTGCAAAAGCACAACTGCCGCAGTAGCCTGTTTGGACATAATACCGTCATGGAGTAAGCAGGAAAGCCTTTTTCTAGTGGAAGGACTCGCATATTTGTATAAGAAGAGAATGAATAAGTTGAAGCAAAGGGATTTGGATGACGAACTGGAAGTAGCATTAAAAGTCCTGCCATTTGCTGCAAAAAAATTCCCAAGCTCTGCCTTAAAGGCAATCAGTTTTCTCAAGAACATTATTGAACAAAACTATGGGCACGCCGACAAGATGAACCTGACGCGACTTTTATTATGGTACAAGCAGATGACTGACACTGGATATGATCCACAAGCAATAAAGGCATGGTGCACGGGCCTTGTTCATTTACAAAACCTCTCGTCAAGGGATGTTGATGCTATAGCGAACATGACACCAAAAACTATTAAGCTTCTCAACGATGAATCAGGTGAAGTTGGAAAGTGCTTGTTTCCAGTGGACGCGACTGAGACTGAAAAATCTTTTAAACGTCGCTTAATCCTTGCAAGACTTCTGAGTGAACTTTCTTTCATTGCAATCATGATGGAGCTGAAACCCGATTCTTCCGCTGTTCAAAAAATCAAAGAAGCTGTAAAGTCGCTGTGTTTAAGCTTTAATCGTGACCCCAGCACAGTGAGTAGCTTGTACAGAGATCGAGACATGTTGTTCAAGGAGCTGTTTGTTTCTCTTTTTGACGAAGAAGATGGAAACTACACTGAATCTTTGAAAGAGCTAGCAAATCGAGGGCCGTTGTCGAAGAGCCTTGTTATTCTGCTTCGTCGTTTAGCAAGATGTTGCGTTTCAAAGCCAAGTACTTGCAGGTATGCGAAGAAGATCGTCCATGCAATTTCGGATCACACAGCCAAAATCCCTAATTGGCAATACCTAGGAATTCAGACTGTTGTCCATTTGGAGGTATTGCACTTCGAGCCCAACCAAGACGCCATCGTTGCGCTGCAAGCTGCGGGATACAACCAAAGTGCATCAACGAACGAGGATTTGTGGTATTCATCATCTATTCAGATGCCGGCGTATGTATCAACTGTCAAGTCATTTGAGTCATCTAGGAAGGAGAGTTTGTTAAGACAGTTGTGGAGAGAATGGAAACTCCTGCTGCCTAGTTATGACATATCTGGTGTTGAAGTTGATGATAATTTAATACAAATCTCCGAGTTATTCAAGCCGACAGACTCACTAGAAATGATTGAATCGCAATTAGAAGCCGTTAAGCAGGAAACAAACGTAGAGAATGCTAGACAACTGGTTTATCACGAGAAGAGAATGAGATACAAAATCGAGGAGCAAGGGAAAGAGGTAAGTTCTAGCTAGAATTGGCCTGAGTGAAACGAAGCTGACAAAAGCGGTCGAATAAAATAATATTTAGAGCGTCTCTAGATAGGGCTGCCAATTGCGTCACGCCCAAAACACGGCGTGACCCAAGGGCATCCTCCTTTACAAGCGGGAAAGCGAGTTGCCCTATTATAGACGGAATCTTTTTATATTTTATCCGCCAAATTGAGCTGCATTCCGAAATAAAGGGGTCTATAGCTCTGCTGCAGTGAATAAACTTACACATTCTATTCATTCTGCTCTGAAGATATGATATAGAAGAAGTAAGCTTTTCATGTGAACGTATAATGGATACTGTTGATTTTAGTGTTGTTTTTTTCGCCTTCTTAAAGGTTAAGAAAATGCCTACAAAAAAACTGGAAAAATTGGTCATAGTATGGGAAAATGCATTCCTGGAGTGCATCAAGATGTGCTCAGAGAAAATACCAGGTATGAACACTAAAAAAAGGAAACCAAATCGTTGGAATGGGAAAAAGGCTAATGTTTTTGTTACTAATAAGGTGTCTTCATTCTTGTATCCTTATTATTCTGTTGTGTAAACAGCCATTACCGTCTTTCTTCTTACAAAATCCAGATTGCTACGCGCCCAATGGGATTCATTCCGAGAAGCCAGTCATTTGTGGCATTGCTGTGGATAACAGAATCCTAACTCTGTACAAAGAAGACAAGGGTGGTACCCGTACTGAAATGGAAAACGTTGAAGTGAAGCTCTATCCAGCTGGAATGGTGGTGTTTGGTATGTTTCGCGGCGTTCATCCGTACGATACAGAACAACTGTGGGCAGCATTTTACAAGATGCTTCTGGACAAACGCTTGGTGCCCAAGATATTCATAACTAATGTCAGTCCTGCATTTGATTGGATAAAACAGTTTGTTGCACCAGGTGAGTGGGAAAAGTTTTTTTGGGGAGGAGGGGGGGGGGGGTGTATGTATTTCTTGTTGTTGTTTGTTTTTTTGTTTGTTTCTAAGAGCTTGAGGAAGATCCATGTTACATCTTCGGAATTGCTTTCATTTTCTTGCACGTTGCAGAAACGACCCCACCTGATCGTGCAAATTTCTTCAATTGCTGTAATCTTATTTCTCCTTGGGAGGACAGCTTTGATTACAGTCCTGACATTGTAATTCCAATGCTTGGTAGAATTGGTAACCTTGAAATCCAAGAACTCATCATCCTGACGCCAGAAAAAACGAAGCTTTTAGAAACTGATAAAATCAAGGTTAGAATACATGGATGCTGTTGATCTGTCTTGACTCGGCTTAGTAGACGGGTTTCTTGTGTTATGAAAGCAGAAAAACATTGACAGAATAAGTATCAGTTAGGGCTTTCGTTCTCTTTCCTCCTGGTCAGAGAGAGATGGACCCGGGGTGCGGATAGCTAGTGCTGGGGCGTAGCCACGGGGGGTTTGGTTGTTTTTGTTTTGGTTGGGCTTTTATTTGGGGATTTTATTTGGTTGGCCGGTTTTTTTTTTTTTTTTTTTTTTTGTTTTTTGTTTGCAGTTTTTTATTATTTTTCGGTTGGTCATTTTTTGGTTCATGTTCTGAAAACATATTAACCTCACCTTTTGAACTTTTTTTTAATCATGTCAAGCCACCAGATAGGGACAAATTGATACGTGAAAATATCGACAAAGTTGTACTTCACTTGCGAGATGATGGTCGACTTCAAAAGATGCATCCAACGTCACATGACAAGATTCTTGACAGACTGATGTTCGTCATCAGACATGAGGTAGAGATTGCAGTCGATGGAGGTGAACCAACACAGAAATCGATATCAAGCAGTATCGACATGAAAAGGCTTCTGCGTGGTTGTGAGGATGCTCCTCATCAGTACAGCAAGGATGATTACTCTGCTGTCATCTTGGATGCTGTGAACACAGTTACTGGGGATTTTCGAGGTAGCAGGCAGTCTTACGATGGATGTCAACATGTTGTATTTTTTCAACCAAATGAAAATTGATAAGGAAAAAACAAAAATAGTATTTTTCCATTTAAGATTTTGTAGTCGATTAGTTGGTATTCGGATCAGACAATTTATTTACTCTTTCGTGTGAGTGTGTTTTTTTTTTCATTCTATCATTGTGTAGCATAAGTACCGATTTCATAACGAACTTTTTTTTATCAGTTGCCGCCTTGAATAATAGTATCAATGCGAAAGAAAGCTTATCAAAAACATATATCTTGAATATACTGACATATATGACCAGGATATTGTAATTATAGTACAATGAACGAGATAAAATAGAGATACAACAATGAAAGGAAAAACAATATTGAAAACAATACAATGAAAAGAGATAAAATGATAACATTAAGTAGAATGAATTAATAAATGTACATTACGTAACACTGATTGAGGGAGTGTAAGCCCGTTCAATCCTCGTTGCTTGTTTCCGTTGGTTCCATTGGTTGCTTGGAGTTCTTCGTCCCGTCATCCCAAGCGATGCCGACTGGAATGAAAAAAGGCTTCATGTACACTGTACTATAGCATCTCGAGATGGCCGTCAGCACACCTCACCGCAGTTGACATTTTTGCGCTGACAACGCAAATTCGTATTTGTTTCACCTTCACTACTGACTCACAGTGAACCATTAAGAATGGACATATGATGCACACAATACGTACGGTAATCACACGACCTTTGCAACCAATCCGAAGGGCACGACATTTTATACGATATATATTACTAACCAACTCACAATGCACGACGTTTATCTAATACCAACATACTACCTATATGTTATTACTATGTGTGCCATATGTACGGTAACATGCCAGGGGCGTTTCCAGGATTCTCCCCTCCGAAACCCCCCCCCAAAAGGATATTTCATGGGCACCGAGCTAGTTATTGCTAGTTGGACTGAACAGGAAGATGCTTCTAGACAAGTACATCATAATATGAAATCCCATTTTATTTGAAAAAAAATTTTATCACTACAGCCAGATTGTTGTATTTTTCATCACTCCTTTTCTACAAAGAGTGGGACACCGGCACCCTAGGATACACCCCTGCTAGCTAGTCAATATACTAACAATTTAAAGAAACACGACTTATAGTTATGGCTAAGTCTAGACTTACCAGGATTTCTGTAAGTTCCTTCAGTTGTTGTATTTACTGCATCCATCCCTTCCATCTCCAGCTCATCCTCAGGTGTAATCTTCTGATTGGTTTTCTCTTCGGAGCAACATTTCGTTGCATCTGAAAATGCCTCCTTCAATGATCTCCAGAGCTTATGGTCTTGCCTCTTGAAGAAGAATAAGGTCAGGATAACGGTAACCATGATCCCTATACAAGACTGTAAAAACAACCCTTTTAAAACAATTATATCTGTAAAGTTCCTCTTCACAGTTCCCTTCACCATCTTGAAAGGTAGTCGTGCCTTTGCATCGAAGTGAGTCATTACCTTTTTTAACACCTTGGATAATTATTCACATGTCTCTATCATTGCAAGGTCAACTCATATCTCCCTTGAAATTGGATACAAAGGCATGGCTACCTTTCAAGATGGTGCAGGGAACTGTGAAGGGAACTATTGCACTTTGAACAATTATCGTCCAAGTACCGCTCTGCAGGA
Organism: Anthopleura sola; assembly: GCA_023349425.1. NCBI lineage: Eukaryota > Metazoa > Cnidaria > Anthozoa > Actiniaria > Actiniidae > Anthopleura > Anthopleura sola. The sequence continues at coordinate 2,296,076 of JALHLI010000004.1, forward strand.
GAATATTAGGTGTGAGTGAAGTGGTGAAGCAACAAGATCAGATGAAGTGAAGAGGTGAGAGGTATTAAAATGAAGCCTACTCACCAGGACTATTATTGAAGACGGATTAAAGGATCCTGGTGGAAGGCCATGCAATCGGATTATGAAGCGTATTGTGTAGTCACAGTTCGATATGTCAACACCTCTACACACGAACAAAATTACATTCATTAGGTATTGCCTCTTTCCCTAGCCACACGAGCTTTCTTCTTATCCCCCTTCGTAATTTTCAACAAGCAAGGGCGTAACCAGGACATCCCGATGGGGGCCACTCTCCCCTTCCTCCTAGAACGCACGCTTTTAATGACCAAATGGCACCGGCACCGCAGGCCTTGTTATGATTCACTATGATGAAAGACCGCGATAGTGACTGTGGAAGGACACATTTCATTTTTTGTTGTTGTTTTGTTTGATCTTTAGTACAATGTCAAAATTCGACGTGGAGTATAGAGTTGTGCTGCATGTTTAGTAAATTCAAAGCAGTACGGTGGGGAACGTAAAATTAAGAAACAGCCTTTCAAAATCAACCATTAAAGATTTTTGCTTCTTTTATATTACTTACTTGTTAGAGAACTCTACTTTAAAAAAGTACTCTGCGTTATCTGGAAACTTTGGGTCGACGTTTGCGCATGGACTCTCTGTGCCACACAGCCATCTGAAATTAGCAATCATTTCAAAGGGAATCGTATAACTTCAGACGTGGCGGCCATGTGGGAGGATGTGGCAAAAGAGGCTAATGACGCAGAGTGGACCTTTATCACGCGGCAGCAGCCATGTTTTCTGGGACAATAGATTTCCCCTGTGTGGCCTCGCATTCAAGCGCTTCAGGACGAGGTTACGCGTGGTTCAACAAAGGTTCTTATTCTCATAGGAATAAACATGGCGCCGTGTGATAAAGGTCTTTGTTATATGATTATCAATGAAATACCTATATTTCTTTATGTAAAAGTGTGAAAATATCATCACTTTTGTAACATACTTCTTATAGCAGAAAAAAGTTCGCAAAAGCTTTATTTTCTTTTCCATTGATAATTATATTATAAACAGAATATTACATGGGCGCTTGGAGATACGAATTTTATCTTCTCGTGTTGAAAATCTCTCAGTTGTTCGCTGCGCTCACTCGCGAGAGATCTTTTCAACACTCGAAGATAATAATCTCCGCGCGCCCATGTAATATGCATCCTCTATATCTTTTGATAAATTCAACTAAGATGGCTGCGACTCAGCAATTCAACAGCAAGGTCTTTAAGGAAAATGTTGGATGTGGAATAAAAATAAGAGTGAGCTTATGTTGTACTTACTGAATGCCGTTAGTTGACCTGTTGAAGACTGGAATCGTCGCTAGTGATTTCTCTTTAGCAGCCCAAACCAAAAACGCTGGGGATCTGGGAATCAAGTAAATTTACATATTTTAATACCTCCTTCCAGGTGATCTGGAATCTAGGCGCGCAATGCATTGTTTGTCACAGCGAAAATTTCCAAGTATTTTCTATTATCTCTTGTCAAAATGAAATATTTTCCACCAACAACGAAGAAACATGCCTTTTCTAAAAGGTATTTGGTGAATCTTTCGACGATGAGTTTAATTTTCTATATTTTCGAGTAAAATCTGTTATTTATCGAGTTGAAAACGTGGAACTAGGAAACATTGAGCTACGAACAAAATGTTCGCTGACTGGCTTATTCCTTATGCCTGAGAGAAGTGAAATCACCTGGTTGAGCCAGGAATAAGGAATATGCCGACACTGCAGGAAAATTGATCTCAATGTATGTCTAGAATTGACTGAAGATTTGCTTCCAATCAAACCAAGTACACTCACCCTGTTGTTCTAAAGTTATACGACTCCTGTTCCTTGGGTGTATAATCACGGATATCGTCTACCGTTAGACCACCTCCAACAACTTTTAACGTGTAGTGGCCAAGAAAAGGAGACACATCACCACTGGATAAGTCAACGATGTTGAAAAGGGGATAAAATGCTAAAAACATGAAGAAAGAAACAAGAAAGTACTTTAAAATGCGATGCGACGTTGTATGCAACGTTGGTTGCGACGTTGCTTAAACTAGATCGCACGGTGAGACCACCCTTGCGTCGTTGCATACGACGTAGCGATTCGTTGCCTGCAACGTCGCAAAAGTAGTATACTAGAGTATACTAGTCTAAAGGGCAGCTGTGTTTTATATGTAAGGACGTCTTCCAATAAAAAAAAATATAAAAGTAACCTTGAAAATATGTCGATCGAAAAATGGGGGTTACTAAATCCATGCCAAACTGTTTACAACATGGTAAGTAGTGTCACGTCGATGTCAAAAAAATGTTGTGGAATTTTTTTCTTGATTTTTTTTTTAGAAATTGAAAATTCCCAGTTTCTCTTCTATGCTTTAGATCAGTTTTCGTATATCACTATGATAAACCGTGTCACTGCCGTGCGCTGTATGAAAACATTCGACATTCGGCGCCGTGACCGTGCCGAGTGCCGTAACTTTTCACACTAGTACTCTCATACAATATCTGCTCTAGTACAGTGGACTACCAATGGCGATTCGATATACTGTACTTTCAAAACAAATATTGATTGGGCTACCTGTGGAATGATTATGAAGTGTCCTACCTAAATCAAAGAGAAAACATGGTACAGTTTCTCCTGGTCTGCAGTAGTGACTTTTACCATTAGCAGCCATAGACATCTGATCATTGAATACCACTTTATAATTAGCAGGACAGCCAAGATATACAGTCATTACTCGTGAACCCTAGCAAACATGAATAAAAAAGGATTTAGCAGTGGTATCTCTACGGAGTAGCTATTCGTCATCTGAAATTCCAATAGACCCCGTGCAGCATGTCGGAATGCAGCTCAATTAGGAGGGCAAAACAATAGGTTCCAATTCTCAGGAGATTAAAATTCTTTTGTTTTGCCCACCAAATTACTAAATATAGACCCCTTGCAGCACGTCGTAATGCGGCTCAATTTAGAGAACAAACCAATAGGTTTCTAATTCTCAGGAGATTGAAAGGTGTCTGTTGCAAAACATGTGTTTTTCCGCACGCCATCCTCGTGATGCTTTGTAGTAGTGAAACTCTCCGGCAGTTAAACAGCATACATAGAATTGGTAAGACTCACCGTAAAGTGTCTGGATCCACTTTGTGATTCCTCGATACACGACAGGTCTGAATTCCACGTCTGCACGTGCAAAGATATAGGCACTAGACCCTCACCAGGAGGGTTTTGAGGTAAGTTGATGCCCTTGTCCTGGAGGATGACCTGAGTTCAATGAAACAAATATCAGTTAAGCACTTACTAAATAAGGAAACTTCTTTTCAGAAACATGTTTTGTTAATTGCTTCTAGGGGTGGCTAAACTGTCAGGAAACTCTTGGAAACAAGCGGCGCGGAAACACTAAAGTTTTCTACATCTAAAGGACTCTTTGTAACTAACCTTGTACTTAACCGCTCCATGTGGTAAGAGCTCTTCCCTGGTTGTCATCACATCAATACCAGAAGAATCAGAAACTCGAAAAGAGATTTGCAGATTATCCATTGTCCAGGAATTGCTAGATGTGCCTTGAAAAGAACAGTAAGATTAAATAAAAAGCTTTGCAACAGAGTAAGCAAATTTGATCTAATATTCGTGTTTTCGCCATTCGACTTTTAACCTGAAATATTCGGGTTTTTTTTCCTTTTCAATTTTTAATCGAACTTTGGTTTGTTCTGAAGGTCAACTCAACTGGTAGGGTTTGAAAAATTGATGTATGGTATTAATGGCGAAAGTAGTTTGAATAGAAGTGTTGCTGCTCAACATCACAAACTACACACCTGTCTCTTCATCCTCGTTCAAATACAAGTAGATATCAAAACTGTATGACTGAAGACGATACAAAAATATCTCCCCAGGCAGTTCACTATCAGTTGTATTTTCATCAATAGGTGAAGCTGGATAGTCTGTTGTATAAGTATCAGAGACCACTCTGAAATATTCTAAGATGTGGTCCATTGAATGCAACAAGTTGGAGTCCTTTATTGTAGGTGGTTCTAGGACGTATCGTAAAGTACGAATAGTGTTGATGCTTTTTGTGGCTACCACTTTCATCCTGGCGTACGGACAGATCTGAGAGACATATTGTGCTGGAATGACTTCGGATGGGTCAGAAGTAGACTGGTTTAATGGACAGGGTGTGTTGCTTGATCTGATAGCCATGTTGTCTTTCCAGTTCTTCAGTCTTTCTAGGTGAAGACTCTGAGATATGATGATGTCTTCGATAGGAACAAGTAACCGAGAGATACACCTTTGTGTTGTGTTGTGGTTCGATACGATAACCTACATGCATTGAAAACATCCATTGAATTAGTAAAAACCGACACGGGTGAAAAACACACTGCGCATGCTCGGTAGTTCGTCGTGTTTACAAAGAAAATCATTGGAGATTTACCGGCGTTTAGTAAATATCTAAAGTTAAGGCTGTTATTTTTTCCTGACACATTACTTTAGTTGTTTTCTTTCCCCGGGTCAAACAATACAAGAGAAATTAGCATAATACAAGACATGTAAATCTCCAATGGTTTTCTTCGTAAACTCGACTCGTCTAGGAATTTTCTTCCGAACTTCCGAGCATGCGCAGTGCGTTTTTCAGCCGTGTTGTAAAAACCAAGATTCATAATACATTAAAAATGTTTGTCTCTGACTAATAAAAATTACAGAAGTTTTTGCAGACGTTCCGGTCTTTCGGCAAAGACATTCGATTCATCAGTTTGAATCAAGCAGTGCGCCCTGCCCGAATTTACTAGTGTTCTATATGTTTCTGGAATGTATACGCAATAACCTCCCGCTTCCGCTTTTTGTCTAATCAAGCGCGCACTGCTTGATTCCCATGCACCTATTATTTAAGGTCCCCCTACCTACATATTCCCAGGTTCATGTTTACCTGTTGTAGCTGGTTCATAGAATCAAAGAACATCGTGATGACAGTCCTGTTAGTGCGGAAATCCCATGAAGAACCTGTATTCCTCGGCCAGAATTCTGCTGATGACTCAATCTTGACCAACTTGGCAGATCCGACAATACCTATCCATAACTAAACAAGAACGTGAAATGTTATTGGTGCACAGTTCTAACAAGATCATTATTTCTGCAACCTACACAACTCTAAATGCGAGAGATTTAAGGCGCGATGACAAGCAGCATTTTTCGCAGCAACTTGCGACGACTTGAAAAATATGCTTTCAAATGGCAAGACAAATTGTTGGAAGGGTGATACACTGTGCAATGGTGTTGTTAGTTGGTGGAATCCATTGAAATAGCAGAACTGAGTTCTACTTCGTGCAACGCTACGCGCAAGAACAAAAATTGCGAGGCAACCCCTGTTACACTGTACAATTCACCAGCAACTTGTCTCGCAACGGTGATACAGGGCCTTATATTTCTTGTCTCTTACCTCATTTGTGTCTGTGAATAGCGCGTAGATACCGTCAAGTGATGAAGTGAACAAGGTGATATTAGAGGAGGAGGTGAAGGTGGTCAGTCTTTGGATACTCCTACCAGCATCAAAACTGTATAACACGATCAAAGGACCTTTATTAATTTGGTGATTGCTGATTATGTAATGATTAGTTTTTCATCAACTTGTTTAAAACTTGTAATCTTTTCTATCTAAAACGTTGTTATAATTACAATAGTTATGTGTAGTTGTATTTTCTATTGTTGTTTAGTTGTGGTTGTTTTTGTTGTTGTAGTTGTTGCTGCTGTTGTTGGTATTGCATTTAGTGCTGCGGGTTCTTTTTGTTGTCTCGGTCATCTGCTGCTGTTTTCGTTGTCTTGTTGCTAGTACTGTTATTGTTGTTGGTTTTACTGTTGTTATTGTTGCTGTTGACGCTGATTGTTTGTTTGTCAACTGTTGCTGTTGTTGTTGCCGCTGCTACTATTGTTTTTGCAGAGTCATCAACATTGTGTTGTCATTTTTTGATGCATATATGTGTTTCCTCACAAACCTGTAGAGTAGCATGTTTCCCCATATATAGATACTATTGCTGATGATAGCCGTGTGGGACATTCCATTCAATATAGGCTGCAGTACATCTTGATCACTTGAGCTGCTGTTCAGGGCTGGGTCAACCATCAACCAGGCTTCCTTATCTCCTACAGAAATACAGATTAATGTTACCTATATGTTAACAGCAACATTTTGTTGCGGGACTTTGTTGCAGAAGCAGAAGCTTTTTCTACTCTTTGCTTCAACAACAACAATAATACAATAATAATAATAATAATAATAATAATTGCGCGGGGTGGTAATTACGAGCAACATTCACTCTGCAACTTAAAACACAACATGCAATGTTGCGCGAAAATTTGCACGATTTTGTTATTCGTATTACCGCCTCTTTAGCTTTGAGACCTACCAGTTGCACCTGGTACTTGTGATGGGATGCTGGACACCAAAGACCATTGGCCACTACTGGTTTCTCCTGGTTGTAAATACAAAAGATTTTGAATAAGTCGCACTGAACTAAGACAACACAAGCTAGTTATTAAGCTACCGAGACACTCTATGATTTGTAAATTGCTTTTATTAAGACGAATCAAGCTACTTACCAATAAAAGAAACCAGGTGATAGCGCCCCAATAACGTTGAATCCAACTCCACCAGAACCACAACTTTGTCTTTGTGTAGGATACTTGCTGTGACTACAGTGCATGGGTTGCTTGCTAAAGATGAAAAATATGCTATAGACCCCTTGCAGCACTTTGGAATGCAGCTCAATTTGGAGAACAAACAGAAGTAGCTAGAAAACGATCCTACTTCGATCCTAGTGCGCGCAATGTTGCAACGGTTTTTTTTAATAGCGAGTCATAAATCGAGTTACTGACCTGAAGTTTGAAGTTCTGATTTCAAAAACTGGCAGACGTCGTGATTGTCCGAGTTGAGCAGCTCAACAAAGCTGACCGACGCACCTGTGTATAGTAATGTAATTAGTTGTCACAAAAGATTAAAAACAGCACGAAGTTCAACTTAGACCACAAAACCAATGCTTCTCCAACCCTGAAAAAACTTATGCGCTGATCACTAATTAAGGCCATGACTAACTTGCGGAATTTAGGTTAAGGAGGATAATTGACTGAGAACTTGGATAAAAACCTTCGAATCAAGGGTAGAGATCAAACAATTTCTGCTCACATGGAATGCCGAGTCTAGGAATCGGAGTCGAGTGCACTAATTGACCAAGAAAACTCTCACTTCAGAATTTTACAAAATCATGCAGCAGAGATATCTAAACTTACCGGGCTGTTTAGAGGCAATGAATATTTTTTGGTGGTGTGGTTCCTCGCCTAGAGCGAGTACTGTAGTCAACTGGGATTTCACCTCTGTTGGGCCAATCAAATGCTTGATGCATCGCCGCAACTTCGTGTTGCTTGCATTGCTTCGAGTTCCTGAAATACGAAAGGAAATATTTACCCAAAACGTTTTTCTGTTTTACTATCCCTAAGTCAGTGATTTTCTCTATACACTAATTATTAATTTGTATACTGCTACTTTAGACACTAGCTTTAGTAGATATCAAACTATTAAATAGACTGACATACCAGGGCTGATGCCGGTTTGCGCGCTCAATTTTCCTGCTACTTCAACCACACCAACCTAGAATGAATAAAAAACTAGTCTTAGAATGGCGGAAGCAAAACGTGTTTTACAAAGACTATGTAAAAGCTCCACTTGTGTTCTATTGCTCCAAGCGTGTTAAGAGCAGATCTAGATTATGTATGACTGTCAAAAGGAAAGCCATCATCAACCATTCCAGTCTACTCGAGCAATCATTGCGCGCCGTAAGCTACTGTCCGACATATATGGTCTTATTTCTGCGGTGGAGGCGAGGCCCGTGTGCCATTTTGCCTTTTGGGTAGTCACACGGCATCGGCTGTCCAGGTACGACAACTCTGAACAAATCACAGGGAGATACGGTACTGCTCAACCGATTATTGAACGACGCACCATCACAGCACGGCACGGCACGTTGCGGTGCGCTAAGTCGACGTCATCTGATTTTTTCACAGTCATACAAAATTTGCTCTATATATCGTGTGCGCATGTCTAACTTACAGGAGTGTTGAGAATAACAGGTTAGTTACGGCACGGAACGATACACCGACGTGATTTTTGTTCACAATCTCTCAGTACAAAATTTGCTCTATACCACTCGCGCATGTGTATAACTTACAGGAGTGTTGAGAATAATAGCATCCAGGAAAGAGAGAGCTCCTTTGATGGTATTTAGCGATGGGTAATGTGCAGTACAAACTGAAGTACCATTAAGGATTCCTTGGATCTGTATTGGAATAACATTATAATATAAAAGATAAGTATCAATCACTTGTTTCTATATTTATTACAATATTTGCATCATCTCCACCACCATCATCATCCGTACATCATTACATCATTACATCATCATCATCATCATCGTCGTCGTCGTCATCATCATCATCATCATCATCACCACCACCATCAGCAGCATCAGCATCACAATCATCATCACTATCCTCATCAAAATCCTCATCATCAGCATCTTCATATTTTCTGTCTCATTTAGAAATTAAACATTGAAGTTAAAATATATTCAGTATGAGCAGTGACTTTACTTCCCTTTACTGTTCACGCGTACTGTCATAATACTACAGCACCTGAACACTGATCTTACCTCAATGACTTCTGTTGCCGCAAATTCTGAACTAGAATAAAATACGACATCTGACTGTTCTATTCCAGCTATAACACAAGATGATGACAGCTGAGGCACACAGTTGAGTGGTACAGCTCCTCTTCCTTCAAAGTGTGGTAAATAATTCACCTTAGTACCTAGGGTGCTGTTAATAGGACCCCCTGAGTAGTCATGGAAACCATCCACATGAAACACAAAGCTAAAATAGAATACAAAAATAACAACATTACATTGTTTTCTTTCCTCAATATATCCCATGATGCCTTTCAATCCCCCAATACATAATGCTTTATCTTGCATTCTCCCAATGCATCTCATAATGCATTCGAGCAAGGCATTTCATGATAAATATTTCCTTCAGCATTGCATCATGCCATGTCCTCAAAGTATCTCACCGAGCTTTGCCCAAGGTACCCATCATGCTTTTCTCAAAACTTCCCATGATGCATAATGCAAAACATCTCATCTCAGTCATGATTTGCTTCTTACCAGAAATATTACCTGATCCTCCCAACTTATCCCATGTAATGCATTTTATATATTCCAAAGTTTTTAACCCCAGCACAAAACAAATGCAGAGCTCGATAGAACCACCAAGTGAAGTGAATAGCTTTTCACTCATCAATAATTACAATAGTTTAGATTTAAAGTACGTCATTTATGTCAAACATAAAAAATGTCATATTTACATTTTAGAATGAATATCCAGACCAATGCCTTTCGTGACAACATTGCATTTCAAGACTGCAACCCCTTCATTAAGAGGCAATGGAGCAAGCCATGCTGGGTTGCAAAAGAACTTCGATGATGGACACTCTTGCTCCGTGTGACAGCATTTTGATGAGGGTTTGAGCCCATCACCAGTACATGTGGGATATGTGTTTCCACAGAAGCATCTTTTACTGCTGCAGTTGGGATTAGAAAAATGCAATGTATATTGAAATGAAGTGAAGTAAAATGAAAATAAGACAATATACAATAATGAATGGATGTCTCAATAGAAGCAACCTGAATGGCTTGAAGTGTATGATGGAATGAGCACACAGAGAGAGAGAGAGAGAGAGAGAGAGAGAGAGAGAGAGAGAGAGAGAGAGAGAGAGAGAGAGAGAGAGAGGAAAGAGGGAGGAAGGTAGGGAGAAAGAAGGAAGAAAGGAGGGAATGATGTAAGGTAGTAAGGAAGCTAGCAAGCAAGCAAGGTAGGAAGTAAGCAAGGACTCAAGCAAGCAAGGTAGCAAGCAAGGTAGCAAGCAATGTAGCAAGTAAGCAAGCAAGATAGCAAGCAAGCAAGATAGCAAGCAAGCAAGATAGCAAGCAAGCAAACAAGGTAGCAAGCAAACAAGCAGACAAACAAGCAAGGTAGGAAAGCAAAAACATACATTGAGTAAAAAGCTATATTTCTGTGCAGACTCACCTTGTTGTTGCGTATTCCAAACAATGACACTGTGTTTGGTTTCCCAACTCTACAAGAGCTGTCTTGATGATATGATGAAACTCCTTTACATAATAACTTCCTTGACTATTAGCAATGAATGATTTGCTTTCTATCTGGACGGTTGGTGTGGTACCAGCTAGAGCAACGTCTCTGGCAACCAGTGAGTTTATCTGTGAAATAAATAAATAGGTTAGCTTAGAGCGGATTCATGAATTTTTGAGAGGTTCCAGATGTATACTAACCAAAGAAAAAAAAAACATTTCAAAAGCTATTTCAATAAAATGATGATTGAGAATAGTGACAACTAGGGTGTCAACCTTCCCGATCTGCACTTGTCTTTTCATTAAAAACATCGATTATCCTGAGTTTATTTAAATAAGTATAAGAGCAAGGTGTATAGTTAAAGCCTTGTTAACACAATTTATGTTGAACAAAAACCGGCAAAAACCAAAACGCAAGCAAGAAAACAAGCAAACAAACAAGGAAGCAAGCAAAGCCAACGAGAGAGCGAGCAGGCAAAAATACGAGAAGGATTTTTTCAACATACTTACAGATACGATAGATGCTCACCTTTGAACTACATTCAACCTGTAACCGAAGAAAGTAGCTCTTCCCAGGAAGTATAACCTTACTTGTAAGACCTATATCATCTTTTTCCACTATACTTGTAATCCAAGAACAGTCGTCCAAGTGAACTGCAAAGGACTGCAAGAAGAAAGCCAAAAGAAACAACACTTGTAATATGTTTCTGGCATAACTGTGGCGAAAATTATATAAGAGAAGCTTTGTCATATCTTAAGTTTGTTCTTTGGTTTAAGTTAAAGTCCTTTTAGAATTCCTTTGTGACAAAAGCTTAGTAAAAAAAAGAGGAAACTATAAAGTTTGAAAGACCGCCATTACCACAGGAATACCAATCAGCCACAGGGAGCCCACTTTAGACAAGTCTATGCATTTTTTATTTCAAAAGTTTTTTAGCTCAAAAGTATGAGCACATTTAATGTATGTACATACTTTTATGTACAGGCTTTTGTACGTTAAACCGATTCGATGCAAAGCGCGCTTTTACCAAATAGACCTTTTTGCTCTATCACTATTTTCGACTTCGTGCGCTTTAAAAACAATAGATGAGATCAAAGATTGTACGAAATTTGAATATCTTTAGAATTTGAACAAAAGACACTTGTATTTCATTGTTGTTGAACAACAGTTGTAGTCAACTCATAATTTCAGCATACGTAAGTGTTGCGCATTGGTATGGCCCGACTCGTTGTTAATCACAACAATGAAATACAATCATCTTTTGTTCAAATTCTAAAGATGTTCAAATTTCGTGCAATCTTTGATCTCACCTATTGTTCTTAAAGCGCACGAAGTCGAAAATAGTGACAGAGCAAAAAGGTCTAATAAGCCGTGTAAAAGCTCAGTCGTCATAGTCCGTGCATAGAAGTATGCGAATACATTAAATGTGCTCATACCTTTGTGCACCGCGCTGTAAACAAATGCTATGTTAATGTTAATTTTATATAAAATGCATTGCTTTGGTAGATGGCGCAGCTAAATTTATTTTATCTTGTCTTTACTGTTGGTGTTTCTACCAATCCATTTATTTTCTATACATTGGATTTCTCAGTCTAGCACTTCTATATTTACAATACAATTTGATACAAATTTGTTTTCCATTCACAACTCATCGAGGCGTATTTTACATTTAGCTTAGCTAGTCTTTAATATTTTCTTCTTACCTGATGACTTTTCTTCAGTATCACTTGTATTCAAATCACCAGCAAAAGAAGGTAGCAAACTTCCAAGTTGTTCTCGTTGAGTTGAGTCGGTTTTTCAACATGAAAGTTTTTTTAAGAAACTAAGTGACGGGCACGTCTTAAACATGCTCTTACCATGTTTATATGACGTACCCATCACTCAATTTTCTTGTTTTCGTGTAATATTATGTCCAAAAGCACCGAGTAAAATATTATTTTACCAGAATAAAGCGCAGTCCGATCAACTCGAGTGCTTCAAACCAAATGAACGAGATTGATAAAGTTGATGAGTTTATGTGATCAATTATCTACGTCATTACTGACGTCACAAAGGTAAGGACAAATTAGAACGTGTCGTCATTCTCCTTAAAAGGTCACATGTGAGCCAAATGTACCACTATCTGATGGTCAGTGGTTAACTAAAAGAGTTTATTTAGCTAGCCAAAAACCGATCAAAAATAGTTGCGCTTCCGCTAGAGTTGCCGCGTGCTTTAAAAAAAACAACCTCCTAAACTACAGAGCCCAGGTGATTTTCACTTCCATTGAATTTTTCTAATAATATTTTGTCTTATTGTTTTTGGAGGTTTTCCTGAGGTGGTTTTTACTTGTGCAAGTGGTGTGGTCACCCTGTGGATAATTATTTGCGGTGGCATGAGCACTAAGCCTTCGATCAATTCCAAGATGGCGGCCAGAGAAGCATGTTCAAGAGTTGTCCAAAAACTCCACGCTGTAACGTTAATAAAAAGCGGAATACGACAACCATGGTGGGAAAAAAGAACTTTGAAAGCACTTGGACTTACAAAGCTTCACAAGGTGGTGATCCACAAGAATACTCCAGCAGTTAATGGTCTTTTACGTACAGTAAAGCATTTGATAGACATCAGACCTGTGGATGTGGTTGATCCGTACGAAATCTCAACAGAACATTCAACAACTACCGAACAAGGAACGCCAGTATTCTTGAAAGCTAATGGAGAGTTTGATTATCAAAAGTATCAGGATTTTATTGCGTCGAGTTCAAAGGGAATCAAAACAAGAGTAGTACCTGAAACTTCCAAAACTTCAAATTAACAAAATGTACTTAGTTACATACATGACTGTTTGTGCATCAATATCTGGACTGTATGTTGTACAAGATTGTTGAGGTTATTCATCACCAATAGTGGAGTGGAATTATTTTGTCAAATACAGCAGAATACTACAACTTGCATATGTGGGATACTTAGATCAATCTAGTTGCAGACCGAGGTCAATGATGTACCTGTACTCCAATAGAAGAGAGCACTATTTGTATGGAATAAAAGAATATTGACTTACAGGAATTATGAACATTCTCACTATTCTGCGAACTCAGACATTTCAACAACTTGTTGTGAAAATGGTTTTTCCCTGCTGTCAATCAAGACTAATCACTCAGTACCTTAGATATTTTTTGACTAGCGGCAATGAAAAACCAAATTCCAACAGGAATCTCCCTTAAGTAAGTGGTACTTAATCCACACATGATCAGACTACAAGTTTTTTTCCATGTGTATCCAGTTGATCAGAGAAGAAATATTAGCCAATTAAAATTGAGAAAATTTGCAAAACTGAGGTGTCATCCTTAGTAGCTTGAAGACTAGGGAAATAGTTATTTCTTTATTATATATCAACTTAATAATGAATATCATAGTAAATGAACAGTGCATCTCATTCAACAAATAAAGACCTCCAGACACTGTGAATGTTTTGTTTGAATGTTTTAATATTAAATATACAAATCTAGTTCATACATTTTGTTATTATTTGATTGAAAAGGGTTCTTTTGGGCCAATAATTTATATAGAAAAAGAATAATGTGAAGTTTTGTGAAATCAGGTTTATGTTCACTAATTAGTAATGCCTCAGCAATCTTGCACTTTTTACCCCAAGGGTAACGTTCACCTAGCACATCAAAGTTTGGAATGTCGACATGAAGATCATCAGCTGTATAACGTTCAGTAAAATCTGACGATGGATGGCTGAGGCCATCTGAAATAATATAACAACATGTTCACAAAACTTCTCGTTATTCTTTTTCTATATTATTTGATTGCAAAGATGCCAGTAAAAATGAAATTACTTGGCCTGTGAAAGAATAGTACTGGTAATCATAATACGAGAGTAGTACACAAATTTCATTGTTTTCTTTTTTTTCTACTTCAACTGTTTGTCACTAATTATACGATTTTGTTTCATTGTACAAGTAAAATCACTCTAAAACATCCTTCATGAAGGATCAAGGTAAAAAGAAAGTTTGCTCCATGTGGTTACTTGGTGCTAGTTATATATGAAGCAATGTATTTTTATTTTCAACATTAAAATTACCCTAGCTTTAATCTAATTTCAATCAATTATGTCATCACAGAAACTTGACAATAGACCTCTTTACCGTATGCAAATCGCCCATTTCAGACCACATGTCATTCCCTTGAGAAACGTTCTTTTGTTAAAAATTTTACACATGACAGAATCAACTCCCAAGAGTGGCATCACGTGGTCTGAAATGGGCACAACAAACAAAGAAGGTAAAGAGGTCTATTTACTGCTATTTTCATAAACATGCGAACTCTGTAGTTGCAAGTTTCCCGTTGGAATTTGGTTTTTCACTGCTGCCAGTCAAAAATATAAAAGGTACCGACTGATTATTTTTGATGGATGGAAGCCAAAAACCAAATTTCAGTGTGCGGCTTGGAGCTACCGAGTTCGCATGTTTATGAAAATAGCAGTAATGTACCAGGTACAGCCAGTGAACAGGCATTATTTTTAGCCCTGGATTTGCTTTTTTTATTCAAATGTTTGCTTTTTAAGTCAAACCATTGTCAAGAATATAGTAAGAGATCCAGTCAAGAATGATTTTAAGAGGGTGGCTGTTATCTACAAAGCTGATATACAGCTTCTTCTTTACAAAATAGTGTTTCTCCAGGAGCTGGCCAGTGATGGTGATATTTTGTATGAAAGATGTAATATTCTAAAAAATTCTATGTTAAGAATTATGAAAAACAGACTCGAATTTAGAAAGGCTTTGTATGCTATAATAATAGTCTTTGACCTGTCTGAAGTTTTTGATCTTTTTTCACTTGGCATGTGTTTTGTTATGTTGTTGTGGAATGAACTTTCAATGATTAGTCCGCATCGCTCACTGTTCATCATTGTAGCTCCATAATCATGCATTCTCATGACAAATCCTCAGTCAGTTACTAACGGTTACTATCATCTGTCCTTTCTCCATGCCATACATCACAGTGACAATCAATAGATGTCCTGAACATGCTGGTTTATGTACAGCCAAGACAGGTCCGTGTAGTTCTTTTCAGTGACTTTCACATGATTTCCAATTGGTTGGATATCCTCTTGGCATAGGTAATGAAATTAACTCAATTTGAATAATGTACAAAATGCTAAAATCCTATAAACTGACTTCAAATCCCCAATGTTGAGAATAATTATCTGAGCATGTATTTAGTATTAGTCCTTTTTCTTTTACTTTGTCACTATCGAGACATAATCCAGACTTCTTGTGCCGTAACCTATTGATATCTTTTTCATATTCCCAGTGCTGTGGAATAATAAAAAGATTTATTATTAAGGGGGCTTTCATTTATTAGTGTATGGGGAGGGTCGGCAAAATCATCTGTTGTATTTTCCAAATATTACCCAACCCCCCCTTTCTGGTTGGCAAAAATATCATAACCCCCCCTATATTTTGCCTAGTTTATTACTAAACCCCTAGGAAGCTGCATACAATTAGGAATAACCCCCCCCCCCCCCCCCCACATAGCTTCCAAAAAATAATGTCACCCCCCATATTGCTGACCCCCCCCATACAGTAATAAATGAAAGCCCCCTAAGAGCACTTTTCCTTGTTTCTTAGCCATAAACAACTCCAGACATGGCATATCTGATAAATGGGTAGGCTGAAGGGACTCCCCTTCCCACAATATTTTAAGCTTGCTGCACCCCTCCCCCCAATCAGCACAAAAGCTTTCCCCGCTCAAAATCCTGCTATGCCCAGGGTCAGTGCTGCATTCTGATTGGATAAGCAGTGGTTAGATGTATGCTCAGGATGTCACAAAGTAGACAAAATGCCTCACGTTAAGGACCCTTTATTATTTGAAAGAAAGGTAGGTTGGAACAAATGAAGTTTCTTTTATAGGCCCCCCTCCCCCAATCAAAATAATGACCACTGCTTTAGCTGTTACACATGTTACACCTGTGAACATGTAATATGAGAAAAATAATATATTTTTCAGCAGCCATACAAAATCAAATTGGTTATTGTTAATTAATGATTGGACAACCTAATAATTCATTTACCTGAAGCATTTCATCATCATTACATTCTTGTAATCGAGGTGCTTCCTGGGAGTTAGTACTAGAAGCTGCTAAACAAGCTGATTCATGTTTTAATAGAGAACCCTTGGTAAGGGACCACATCTGAAAAAGAAGCAAAGTTTTTGTGTGTGTTATAATCAGGTTATTTGTATACCAGTTGTTCCTTACTTTCTAAAGACGTCTGCACATCAGTAACAAAAGAATTTAGTATGCATGTGCTTCTCCTAAAGGCCCGTTTCACTAGCAATTTTGTCGCACCACTTGAGCTGTGACTTCAATGGTGATTACTTCACAACCCTAAATTGCATGCACCACCAATTAGAATACATCAAAATTTAGTGTAACTCGTGGCAATTTCACTTGAAATGCTGCCATTCTATCCCCCTTCGGAGAAAAAAATTCTTGTTAGACCATGTGTCATTTTCTTGAGAATAAGGTTCTTTGTTTGAGTTGTATCCATATTCATGTCAGTATTCTCATGTACAACTGTTAAACAAAGAAATGAAACTCTAGGAAATGACAAATGGTCTGAAATGGGAAAACATTACACCCAAGCGGAAAAGTTCTATTCTACCTCCATTTTTCTCTTCCATTCCTGTCCTGTTTTACTGTACTCGAAGGCCACTTCCTTTTTGTACTCTCCTTTTTCTGAATCCTTCTTTTTTAATTCTTGTTCTTCAATAGTCTAATCTATTCTAATCTAATCTTCTCTACCTTTCCCTTCTCGTCATTTATTTATTTTCCTTTTTCTTCCCATCCTTTGCTTTCCCTTTCTAGGAATGTACCAACCTGGTTTCCTCCACCACCATGGCACTCAAACAGACCAACATTCTGTCCAATCCCATGGCTCAGTGTATCAACACACTGATTACCCTGCTTGATTTCACCAAAAGCTTTTGTATCATCATCATGAGGAACCCTGGATTAAGAAATATATGCATGGTTTGACTCAAGGACATGTTACGCTGCTTTGGGTAACAAGGGCATAACGAGGACCTAGGATCAGGGGGGAGGTGTCACAGGGGCCCAAAAAAAGAGGGAACGCGGTAATTGCAGATGCAAATAGAACCAAGTGAGCAAAACTGCTGCAAACAATTGTAGGAACAAAACTTTACCTAAAAAAGGGGGTTGGGCACCCAGAATAAAAAAGTAACAAAAAATAAAATATAAAAACAAACAAACAATTACCTAATTACAAAAAAATTGGGGGCCCCCTCCCTGCACCAGTGTTGGGTAACATTCCTTGCAATGCCTCATTATTGGTCCCTCGTTTAACCTGATTGTCCCTCCCTACTTAAACCTGGATCCCTGCTAGACTTACTTAAGTTCTGGGTAAACATTCTCTACAAACCACTTGAATGGTTTACACTTCAGCTTTTTTCTGAGCTCTAGACGCTGCTGAATGCTAAAATGGTCAGAAATAAAAGGAATATTAGTTTTGGAGTAAAATTAATAATGTTCTTGTGAAATGTTCTTACTAGGCTAAGAAGACACATTAGTATGGATGAAACTGTAAACAAAGAATATAATTCTCATAGGAATGGTGGACTGAAAATATGGGAAAACATAACACCCATGCAAGATCAAGAGGCTCATTGACAAGAAATTCATACATTTCATAATTATTATATAATACTTATAATGATAACTTACTTTCCATAGGGTGTATTCTTGGCATATGGAACAGCTGCATAATAATATTTTTTATAGTCGTCCATCCACACTTCTACAGCTCTCCTTGTATTTCTGCAAAACAATAATATTATTATCAATGCTTCCTTTATCCCCTCACTGTAGCAGTGTTCTGTTTTGAGGATACATACTCCAAAATCAAGCTTACAGTATTTTATGTGCAAAGTTGAAAATCTCATGTGATTGCTTATATTGGCGAATGCAGATTTTTCATTAGGTAAGTAAGTAAGTAAGTAAATTCTTTATTTACTGAGGGTAGCACTAAATAGCAATATGCTAACAAACCTGTGGCCCTCTAAAGGTTGAACTTAGGTTGAACTGTAAAAATTAATGAGTTTGTATGACTTGTTTTGCCAAACCCACAGCTGGCCACAAATGGCTGTTTTTGTAGTAATTATTGCAGAAATTAATGTACATGGTGCCAGTGCTGTTTGCAAGGCTGAGAAAAAGTATAAACCGTAAAGAGTGGTACTTACTTTTGAAAAACATTCATACTTCCACCAGGAAAATTATAAGGGTGTCGATTACGGAACACATGACCAACCCTAGAACAGGGAATGATTTCCATACTACCACCGCACTGCCATGTTCTGAAGGATATTTCTGGATAAACATTGAAATATTAAAGTTGGTCATACTTTTGCACGTCATGCTGTATATATCTCACATCTGTCGTCAGAGTCATGATTTCACTTACCAAGGTTTTCACCACCCCAGACATCCATCATCATGTCGTACTTGCCCAGTTTTTCAAACCACTCTTTACCTATTGAGAACAGCCCTCCTGCTATTACTGGGGACCTGAAAACCATGAGGAAAAACACATATTCACTTGGCTCTTAAATGATTTGAAGGGATGGAAAAAAAGTCATTCTGAATCAAAACGTTGAAAATTTCTATGAGATGTTACATGTATATAGAGTATAATGTTAATTAAATGAGAGTAAATGGTTTGAACCCAGGAGTAGTAGTTGAGTGAGTAATATGATCGTCTGGGTGAGTGTAGTCTTGAGAAAGACTGTTGTTGGTGGAGACTGACATTTCAACAACCTGAGCAGAAGTCATCTTCAGAGTACAGTAATAGGTTGGTATTGGTTATAGTCCCATCAATTAAACATACTTTATTGGCATTGTAGGTTTTCCCTGTCTCTCTGAAATTATTCTGGCTGGTAGGAAATCCCACTTGAAATTTAGATTCCATCCAAATCCTGAAAAACATTGATCAAGAAAAACTTATTTGCTGGAAGTACATGATATCATAATTATAGTGGTTTAATTTAATGTCTGGGATTATCAGTACATAATTTATATACATGTGGGACAAGACATGATGTCTGCCACATTAATCAGGTGTATGGACCACGGGCGCCAGAGTCGCCTGCTCGTTTGGATTAAAACTAACGCTTTATTTTGTTTCCAACGGTCGAATAAATCTGCTTCGGTACGGCTGACCTTTAGCAGTGAATAAACATCTAGCTCCGATTTCAATCTCGTGATGTTTGTCTGTTTAATATTAAGAACCGATCGTGGGTCACTCGGAATTAATCGGTAACGTTGTTCATGAGGTCCCGAAGGAGAGAAGAGGAACAGGGTACGAAGGTAGCCTTAATCCTATTGTTTTCAGTCTGCCGAAATCCGTACTAGGTTTACGTCACTGCTATGGACAGTGATGACAGATTTCCCAGTTCGGCGAGATCTCGTAGGTCAACAACCGTTTCTCAATGGCGGAGTTCTTTTGGCTTCTTGTC
Organism: Anthopleura sola; assembly: GCA_023349425.1. NCBI lineage: Eukaryota > Metazoa > Cnidaria > Anthozoa > Actiniaria > Actiniidae > Anthopleura > Anthopleura sola. The sequence goes on from JALHLI010000004.1 coordinate 2,315,817, forward strand.
CTTCTTCGAGTCAGCTTATTTACTGAAAGTAAGAGTTGTTAGTTACTGAATGATTTCATACTGATTTTGAAGTTCTGCAATTTTTTACGGTTGATTTTCTTGCCGACTTTAGTAAATTCATGTCAACGATCTGACAGATTAGTGGTTTCAGGTGACGACTCCTGCTGTTTTTTTGGCTGTTCGGCGGCGTCGGATAACTACGAGATCTCGCCGAACTGGGAAATCTGTCATCACTGTCCATAGCAGTGACGTAAACCTAGTACGGATTTCGGCAGACTGAAAACAATAGGATTAAGGCTACCTTCGTACCCTGTTCCTCTTCTCTCCTTCGGGACCTCATGAACAACGTTACCGATTAATTCCGAGTGACCCACGATCGGTTCTTAATATTAAACAGACAAACATCACGAGATTGAAATCGGAGCTAGATGTTTATTCACTGCTAAAGGTCAGCCGTACCGAAGCAGATTTATTCGACCGTTGGAAACAAAATAAAGCGTTAGTTTTAATCCAAACGAGCAGGCGACTCTGGCGCCCGTGTATGGACCCCTTTCACTTGATGTCAAAGCAGCTTTATTTGGAGGATGAAACAAGGCGAGTTTACTGGATACCAATTTTCATATGAATAAACATCATTGGTTGCCGTGTGACAAAGGTATATTACATTAATTTTCACCACAGTCGCCTCAGAAGACCAAAAGCTTCACTCCTAATATGCATCATTCCAATATCATAAATTCCTGGCAACATTCATTATCATTGTATGAATATTTCACAAACCTCCTCTTAAATCAGATGAAGATCCAAGGTATTCAAATGTGTCCATGTTGATGACATCTATAATTGGTGATACAACAGTTTTGGGGTTCTAAAAAAATTGAACATTGAACATAGTGAATAAATTAGAACAATAAAATGAGATATAGCAGTGGCATTTCTACAGAAGGTACTTATACACTGACATCTAAATGGAATCATGTTGGTTTTTGTGAAGGAAGATGCTAATCCAAAGAAAACCCCTTGAAGCACAAGAGGGAACCAACAAGCAACTACACTCACATACAACGATAAGTTCAGAAATGGAACCCAGGTCACATTGGAAGGTGTGGGGGAGGGGGGGGGGGATCTAGGGAGCTCTCTTACCAATATACCACCCATGCTTCCTGGTGATGACAAGGCAGTCTCCTATAGACCTTATCAAGTTTGACTGATGATAACTGTACCTCTTTAATCCTAAGTAGCAAAGGTTCCAGCCAATTTTTACTGCATTCACAATGACTGTCCAAGAATGTTAGAACTTCCCCTTTCGCTATGTCTGCACCTTTAACTCTTGACCGAATCAAACCTAAATATGAGAATATATAAAGACTAAGAAGACTTGGGTAATCTGCTACTTTATAATGAGACAACAGGTGTTCATCAATGCTAAGCAGAGTGTAATCATGGCAGATCGTTGGCCAATACTGCACTCTACTAGCAGTTGGTCAAGCAACAGCATCACTTAAAAAAAGTATTGATGGCCGGCAGCCTGTTGACCATCTGGACACCAGTTGGCCAGTGTATAACTAGCATTGATTGTGCATTGGCAAATATTGTTGGCAATCACTGACTGACTGGGGTCCTGAAAACCTAAGACTTTATTTATTGAAAATGCAAGACTATGAGACCCTTTAAATGCAAGAAAGTTGTTGCTGAGTTTTGACCAAGACCATTATTGTATCATCTGTCTTGACTAAATATACACCAACTTGTTTAGCAATAATCTGACATATGTACCTTCTCGCTTTGGATTTCTAATGAGTTTAACCTTCGGTAGTTTAAGAAGCTCTTTGCCATCCTCAGCTGGGAACAAAGACAGTCAGCATGTTAATTACATCATTTCTTTTATGACTACATAATTGTCAACATTTATCAAAAAAATAATCAATGCTCATGAGTAAGCATCCTCTGCCTTCATTGATTAGCAAAAAATGTATCTTTCTTTCACTTGAATTTAATTTCTTTTTTCATTAATCAACATGTCACATGTTTACCCTTGTGAAATATACCAGCTAGCATCTCATGACTATTTTACTAACTAAAAGAAATATCAAATTGTCTATTTTGGGTTACCTGTGTTTAGTGATCCACAGGTAACCCAAACATTTACTTGGCAATACTGTAGGTAGATCTGTAGGTAACCCATACAGTAGAATGAAAATGTTTTGCTACTTACGGTCATCACTAAAATCATCCACCAAAATTATTTCTTTGAGAAGTCTTGGTGGACTTTTATTGATAGTGCTGTAAATAAACAAAAATTATCATAAACAATTAAAATTGCAGTTTGATTATATGTCTTTTCAAAAGCCTACATTCCTTTTCACACGGCAATATATTGGTACGAGTTTACTAGACTAAGAATCTTTTTTATAATAACTTAGGGACTAGCCCATGGTTTTCCCATTTCAGGTTACATTTGGGTAAATTTTACTCAAACATTCTGGCAGTATTGATCTCTTAACCTTGGGCGCAATGATTTCCCATTTCAGACCACTTGTCATTCTCTTGAGAAAAATTCATTTCTACAAACCTGACAACTGTGCGTAGAAGTGCACTTCTGCCCTCATTGTGGAAACAAATAATAACTGAGGTGGTTGGCAAATCATTTGGCCATACTGTCTTCTGACATCTGAATAAGACAATGAATAGAATACTTCAAATTCCAAATTTCATCAAACCCTGGAACAACCTCTGTACTGATCTATCTCAGGGCGAAGTCACAGCATGGTTAACTCACAGATCAAATTGGAGAATTAGCATGGGATTTTTTTTGTGAACTGACACTGCTCAGTGGACCCTGAAAGGTAGAGAGCTGGTAGCTAGCTTGACAGCATATATCAGTTATTTTTGTTGCATCTAGATTGTTGATATAATTAGAAAAACAAGTCTGCATGACATGGACTAGTTTGACACTTACTGTGCGGACACACTAACCGGGGTTACTTGAATAAAACTGACCAATCAGCTAACAGTAAACTAGACAGAGATAGAACTGATAACAGCATTAGCCAATCAGATTATCGTGTTCTCACACTCTTATTATGTCAATGTGCTATCCGATTGGCTGGTTAAAAATATTGTTCTTAAAAACTAAATGTCACAATATGATTGGTTAATGATACTAGTATTCAGGTTGGAGTATCTGCACAGTAATTGAATCTACATCATATTTTGAAGGTGGACTGTTACAACTGAGATATCAGCTGTCTAGCATTGTTTGTGACCATTTTTTCACTTGCTTATCAGTGCTTGTTGGTGGTGGGTTTAAGATTGAGTTTTTAGAAAATTGTTTGACATTAGATGAACAGCTTTGAAGTTAACTTGATGATGGATTGGTGGTAGGCTGTTAGAGTTGTAATTATTTTACTAAATTTTTCTGAATTCAAATGTTAGTATACCTGTATATAATACAGGTTACAGCAATACAATCTAAATCAAGAAATCTATTTCAAGAAAAAATAGACTGCAATAGTCCAATTTAGCTAGGACATAATGTGTTTCCCCATTTCAGACCATGTGTCATTCTCTTGAGAATAAGATTCTTTGTTTGAGTTGTATCCATATTCATGTGTCTTCTTACATGCTTAATAATAAACAAAGAAATAATACTCTTGGGAATAACACATGGTTTGAAATAGGAAAACATTACAGTCAAGGTAAAAAGTTCTAATGGTGTTAATTAACTAAAAAAAGAGAATGCATGAGATGTGATGTAGTTAAATGACAAAATAAAGCAAATATCCTAACACTTACTCTTGGTCTCTGACTTCTGGTACTTCTCTGTCAAAAGCTATTTTATCACTGACTTTTAAATTATAAGCATTTCTTGCATAAGAGTCCTCTCCTTCCTTGAACCCATTTTTTGTTATGTAAGCCGAAGGATCAAGATCACTGATTTTACGAGAATCATGATCAACATCACCTACCACAGCTCTGTTCTGAAAGTTGAAGAGAAAGTCAATGGAATAAGCTAGTCCAGATTATGTTTTTCTTATTAAAGACAAGGTACATTGGTAGAACCAGACATCAAAAATTGTTGCACCTTGAATTGAGTACCAAAAATGCAAACATTGGGGCCTGTAGGGGTTGTAGATGCACCCTGTACACCCCAGTAGGTACAAGCTGGCCACCATGACAACTCTCTTGGTACCAAAACACTTCAATCAACTTTTTACATGGGTCATTAGTCATTAAGCAATAATAATATTTGAACAGCTGGTTTTTAGCAGTCTTATTTAACTGCCAGTGAAAAATACAAAACATTGACTTAAATGGTAATTTGTAGCTCTACATCCCACAATACAGAAATGGCTTTTTTTCTTAATATTCGAGTGAATCTCCCACCCACTTCATAACAAGAGCTATTGCAATGATAAGATATAATGGCAGGTTAGGGAAGTATACTAGGAAATTGGATGAGTGGGTGTTCAGAGCCAAGAGAAAATTCTTTAAGCCATTTTGGATTTTAATTAGCAGTTATTCGCCGAAGGCGAAGTGATTATCGATGAATATTTACCGAGTGGCGAGTCTTCGAGCTGCGAGGTAAATATTCATCGATAATCACTGAGCCTGAGGTGAATAATTATTTTAGTATAAATAAAAAGGTGATTATTTCAAAAAAGAAAGAACAAACAATATCGAAAGTGAAAATATATTATTTTTTAAAAGCGCGACGGTGACGCTGACAGCCATTTTGTCCGAAAAGGTGATTATCGGCTGATAATCCGAGATAGAAAACCAATCAGAGCGCGCGATTTTGTATAATCACCTTTGTATTTATACTAATATATATTACTGGAGCATATATATTTAGCTTGTTTATGTTATTGGTACCATGTGTGGCTTAATATGTATATGTACAAGCTTTGAGTTACCTTAAAGAATTACCGTATCAATAACGGGAAGAATAGGGAGAACTTTTCCTATTACCTTAAAAATTATTTCCTAAAAGAGAATTTTATGCCAAGAAGAAATCTAAAAAAACCATGAATAATTTAATAATTATAATAAATAAAATAATTTTGTCTGAAATCTATTCAAAATAAAAAAGGAAAAGAAAAAATATGAAAGAAAAATTGAAGAAGAAAAAAAGAAGACAAAATTTGATAAGGAAGGTGGGAGTAGAAAGATCCCTGGTAGTTCTTATTATTTATTTAAAAGGGAATGTTATGATACAAATAAACGCAAACAATTAACAAATGTGTGAATTTTTGAAGGTAATTCCAAAGCAGGTTTCCAAGATGTCCAGTGTTTTCAAAAGATAACAATTTATCAAGCTTAAGTCAATTAATAAAGTTCCAAATGTGTCACTCACTCCCTCTTGTTAATCTTTATCGGCAGGAAGGCAGGAAGATTAAAAAGTGTTCTTGAAGATAAATTATTTTCTATTTTCCTCCCACGTCATGACCAACATTAAATTTTGAAGCCAGACAAGACATTTTTACGACATAATTAATTTCAAAACGAAACCACAAATTTGAAAATTATAAATAAAAAAGCGAAATTTTACGTACGTGGACGCTACACTCACCAATATTCTTTGTTTATCTTTCTCTAGGTCTTGACTACGTCTCTGATCTTTCTTTAGTTGAATAATTCCAGTATCTTGGTTTTTCTGTAGTAAGCTTAGGCTCAAATCGTCTTCATATTGACTCGAGTCTTCATCTTTGCCAGAAAGATGCGTTAAGAAATAAGCCATTCCGCCAACCCAGACTAAAACTAGTAAAACTAGGATAAGTCTCCTACGTCTAAGTAGCTTCATTTTGTGTTTGTTATTGATTTAATTGCAGGATCCAGCCTACGAAGAATTAATAAAGTTCAGGAGAGTTCATGACCGGTGCCTAGTGCTACGTGGAATGCATGGCTTGATGCAGACTTTGTAACCTAGCACGGGATACCCGCGGGAAGTCTACGGGATCGCGCATCAGCCACACACGAATCGAGCCTTGTTCAAATTTTCGTTTCATTTGATTAACATAATTTGACCTTCAAGTTTGAAAGAATTAAATGTCTTGTTTATTAGATGACGAGAATTGAAAGAATGGTTGGCTGTCAACGGGCCAATTGATACATGACATCGAATTAATATTAAAAAATTGAAGCAAAATAGAGGGAAAATATTGAATGCATTTGAATATTTTTACAATATCTTTTTATTAATTTATAAAATCATTTTCATTTTTATCTATTCATATCATAATATCAAGAGAGCATAATCAATATTTATGCTCACTGGATTCTATCCAAATTTTTTTTTAAATATTTTGATTTTAATGTATTTTAATAATTTATTTGATGTAAAATAAAAATAGTAGCTAGTAATAAATAGATAGACACAAAACTGAAAATATAATGAGCCAGACAAGCAATATATAACGTTAAGTTATTTTCTCCAAAAGGGGTTTAGATAATTTATATTACAATAAACTGTAAAGTGAAGGATTGCCTTCAATAAGACATTTTAACGATTTCCATCTCCAAACGGTTCTTGCAATAAAGGGCTTGTTTCCGATAATCTGTCTGTAGGTGCTGCAGCTTTTTCTGGCTCACTGGAATAAGAATTAAATAGCAGAGTAAACCAACAATCGTGTGACTTTTACAGCGCGACGCTCAAAAGTATGACCACATTTAATGTATTCGCATACTTCTATGCACGGGATTTTGTACACAATTGATGCAAAGCTGTCTGGTTTTACCAAATAAGGCATGTAAAAGCTCGTTTGGAGCAAAAATCCCGTGCAATGAAGTATGCGAATACATTAAAAGTGGTCATACTTTTACGCGTCGCGCTATAATCACTGATCCTACTAGTGAACTATACTGATGAGTTACGTACGACCTTCATGATGCCATACATGCAGTTATTTTGGTCTTATAGCGTAAACACACGGTGCAACATGGTACGCAATATTACAGGCAAAATCGGCTGGAGTAGGATCGTTTTCTACTTCAGCAACATTGCGTACAGCAAATTGCGTCGTGTGACATGGCTCGTAACATCGATCGCCTGCAACATTGCGCGCAATGTTGCGTTTCCATAGCTTTAACGAAAATCCGTGGCGTAGTCGACGTAGTCCCAATTTTTATTTAAACACTAGTGAAAAACGCCACTCGTACGCGTATTTTTCATACACGCTACATCCGGGACCTCAGTGACATATTTTCCATATCCGCGTGAACATATCGATGACGTCACCAATATTTTCCCGCTCATTTCGACGCGCGTTGTGTAGTTTTTGTTTGTGGATGTTTCTATCTATGCTAAATGTAATATCCTCTATAAAGCTGGGAAGAGGAAGGGAGGTAAACATGTGCGTTTTGGCGCCAAAGTTCCCGCCAAATACGTCAATATATAATCCATTACTTAGCCGTGTATCCTGGCAGTCGAGTAAAATGTACATACAGATTAATGTGTATATTTACCCAGTATTATAGAAGTAAATAGAAGGAACCATGACAACGAGACCAGCAATGTTAAGCCATACTGTGATAGATACTTCTGGGTGCCAGTGGAAGGATGGTTGTTCTTTAAAGAGAGTCCAGAATAGAAAACCAAGTGGGGTGACTACTGCCTGCAAGTACGAACATCATAATGGAGTCAGTTTAAGAGAACTTTATGATACGCTCACGATGGTTTCCTATCGTATGTCAATTAATCAATTAAACAAGCCAGCAATCAAGCAAGTTGCATGCAAGAATACAAGGAAGCAAGCAAGGATACAAGCAAGGATGCAAGGATGCAAGGATGCAAGGATGCAAGGATGCAAGGATGCAAGGATGCAAGGATGCAAGGATGCAAGGATGCAAGGATGCAAGGATGCAAGGATGCAAGGATGCAAGGATGCAAGTGAGTAAGCAAGGATGCAAGGATGCAAGGATGCAAGGATGCAAGGATGCAAGGATGCAAGGATGCAAGGATGCAAGGATGCAAGGATGCAAGGATGCAAGGATGCAAGGATGCAAGGATGCAAGGATGCAAGGATGCAAGGATGCAAGGATGCAAGCAAGAAAGCAAGTGAGCAAGCAAGGATGCAAGGATGCAATTAGGATTCAAGCAAGCAAGGATGCAAGCAATAAGGCAAGTGAGCGAGCAAGGAGGCAAGGAGGCAAGGAGGCAAGGAGGCAAGGAGGCAAGGAGGCAAGGAGGCAAGGAGGCAAGGAGGCAAGGAGGCAAGGAGGCAAGGAGGCAAGGAGGCAAGGAGGCAAGGAGGCAAGCCGCAAGCACCAAGCAAGAATCAGTCAATCATTACCCGCAAGCACATACCGATATTATTGCCAATAAGGTCGCTCCTTCACAATATCGCAGAAGATTAGCCGTAACAACGACATATGAACAATTCGCAACTATGAAGAGTAGTGCGTATAATCCAGGGTAGAACGAACAACCACTGAGTCCGATGGAACATCTTGCACCAAACAAACAACTGCAAATGAAAATCAATCAATCAACTGGCTCTCTCTGGTTTATTCTTTAAGGAATTTTTTCACTGGGTTCTTCTAAAGGTCTTTTTCTTCTTCCAAGCAAACTACAATTATATAATAGTCCCCTTCACAGTTCCCTGCGCCATCTTGAAAGGTAGCCGTGCCTTTGCATTGAAGCGAGTCATGGGGTGCCTGTACAAATACATCAATTCCCACCTTAACTTGAAGCCATTGTTTCGTAGTCACTCAAGCGAATTCAGGAAAGGTGTATTAAGACTTGCGCCAATCGTAATTGCATTTAACTTATTGAGAACTAGATGTCGCCAACTGAAGGGCGAATACGACCTTTTATCCCGCACCATAGAAAATACAGCCAATGAGAAAGCAGGAAAGCCGTTGTATATTCGTCGGTATTTCACTCTTCCTTCCCATCATGCACTGCGCGTTGAATCAACGCATTTGTATTTTCTATGGTGTGGGATAAAATGGTTATATAATGGTTTCTCGAGGCATACCGTGGATCTCCCACTCGTCACTTGTATTTTCTTTGTATGCCTAAAGACTCGTGCGTATACTAGAAACTACAAATGACTCGTGGGATATTCCACGGTATGCCGCTCGAAACCATTGTATAACTAGTATATAGCAGATTTCGTATGAGTGTGAAAAGCCACGGCATATGGCACGGTTACGGCGTGGCGCGGACTTGGCACAGAATCTCGAATGTTTTCATACATGCATGGCACAGCACTGACACGGTCACGGCAAGACGCGGTCCGTGCCGTAAGTTTTTCATAGTCATACGAACACTGCTCTATGAGGGACGCTAAGGGGCACTAAGAGCGACTTTGACTTCTAATACTTACTTCGAAGCTACTTTTTGAATGGTATCAACGTTTCCGAAGAATGGAATGGCGTCTATCCAGAATGATAACAAAAGAACAGCAAACTGAAATAGTGTCATCATAAACATTAAGTACAATAAATCCACCTTGGTCTTGGACAACGAATCTTGGAACTTAACAAGATTTTCTTGCATGACGTTTGATAATGAGGAAAGAACCTGTGGGGAAAAATAAGGTAAAATGAAAAAGAATAAAAGAATAGTTGGGCAGAGAGGAGTTGAGGTCTGAACTCAGAAATCTGCTAGAAAATATCAATGTCATAATATCATTGAAAAACAGAGAGTAATTTTGTTTTCAAGTTCTTTCATGCCATTAAGGTTTGTATTAGGTACTCTGGTTTTTATTTTCCTGCTGCAAAATTGTCTTCTAAATTTCAATTCAAAATGGCATTAAAAAACTTTAAACAGTACTTAGCCTCTGGTTCATCAAGATGAGTATTATGCATGTGCCATGTGATAAATAAAATAGATAAATCATCCCATGCACCCTGTTTTATGATGGTTTCACTCAAAGGCCAGTGGTTAATAAACCTGTGGCCCTGGTTCAATAATCAGGAACTCCAGTTCAACAGGATATGGTAATAATAATAATTGACTTAATTTGGAGGGGGTGACATGTTATAGCCACTGGATATGTTTAACATCTTTGAATGAGATTGGACCAAATGGTACCAGCTCGAAAAAAAATTTATTCATTTATCTCTCGGTCAACTAACAGAAGTCAAATGATGAAGCAAAAATAAAAACTCTTGGGTATTTTACTACCAGACAAACACCCTAAGAGGTAACAGCTACTCTCTGTGGTCCTTTTAGGTTTGTGACACCCTAAGAGTAAACAAATCTCAGATTTTGAACCCTAAACGGTACGGCGAGCATCCCCACCCTTCTCCAATTAAATAGCCCCCCAGGGTGTTAAAGAGAATTGAAGGTACCTACATATCCAAGCATGAAGCACAAAGGCCAAAGAACCCCTGCAATACCACTTGCTCCACCTTCATCTTTATTCTTATTATGTTTTGGGTCAATGTTAGGAAAGATTGACGGCAGAAGACAAACAAATAGTGACAGCACTGTTGCTACAGCACAGATCAGCTTCCTTCTTGTTGGTTTTTTCTTTAGCAGGAACAATCTGCACATGGTAAGATTGTCATGCAAATTTATTATTATTATTCATATGCATTTTAATAATATTTATAATTTAAACTTTATTGCTTCTCCTTATAAATCAGGACAAGGACTATATGACAATTATCAAGATGGCATCAGCATCCCTGCTCTGTTCACTAATAGAGCACAGTTCTCAACCAATCAGCATGCACATACTATCCAAAATATATAATAAAATGATATATGGCCATGTATGATCAAATGCACTGACAGATGCAGGGGTAGTTACATGGGTTCTATGGAAACCCCTTTGTGAAACAGATTAATATATATTCTTTATGCTCAATCCCATTAATATAATAATTTCAGAGTATGGTACTTCTAACCTGGTTCATTCACATCTTTGTTTCTAGTGCCCCATCATCTTTTGTGAAAAATCAGTTGCTGGGGCACTGGGAACAAGGATGGGTTCAATCGGTAAAATTTAATTTTGTATGCAATATTTTACTGTGAGAGATCTAGACAGACAGACAGACTTTTTTATTTGGAGTTTTATACTACTGTACGTCAACTGTTAACCCAAATAAAATACTGTGTGGGTGGGGGGGGGAGGGGGGGGGGGGGGGGGGGGGTAGGGCAGTAACAACTGTATGTGCTCAAACTTGAAACCCCTCCTGTCAGTGATGGTAAATGCAAGGGAGTCATGTCTTGTTGTGCTCTAAAATATGAGGGGGGGGGGGGGGGAGGGGGGTCATGAGGTATAACACAGTGCCTGATCTTCAATTTTTACAGGTAAAAAAGAAGAGTAAGTTAACACTTTCAATAAGAACCCCTACTCTCTGGTCAGACCTCAAGCCTACCCTAACCCCCCCCCCCCCCCCCCTCCCCATTCAAAGAGAATGGCCTTATTATTGAACACACATTACCTTAGCAGAAGTGTAGATGGAATAGAAACGTTTATCAAAATTGCTTGTAAATACGGTGCTGTCCTAGTGCCACTTGAAGGATATACAATAAATATTGCACTAAGTGCACACAACATGCCAACAAAAAATATCTTCTTGTGCGAAATCCTTCGGTCATATTTACGAAAGTTATTAATGATGCTCTTGCCTATCAACGCAATGCCGAACAAAATCGTAAACGAAAATCCCGAAAATAACAGAACGAAATATTGATCCAGAAAGGGTTTGGACTGGCTGAATGATGAGTGGTTGGATGAAGAAATGTTCACGTATCTTACTACACCTTGTAGTCCTGCAGAATCGATCCATAAAGGCAAAATGACCTTCTGACCAACTAGGCTTAAAATTATGACAAATGCGAAGAAAACAGTCTGGATTTTAAACTTGATGTAAGATTTCCGTTCCTCGATTGGGTAAGAACTCGAATTTTCACTTTGTATGGCAACATTGTAGTCAATTAAGTCTTTTTCCTGCGTGTTTTTAACCATGGTCCACCGACTGGTCCACCAATGTAATAATATTACGAAATCTAGTCACGGAACGAAATTCCACAGGAAGCCCAAGCACTAGGGAGGTCCGTCTGATACCAGGGATTGGGAAGTAGTGAGAAGCCAGGAAACTTGGCCCTTGGCCTACTGTTTGTTTGTTTATCTAGTTTTTGGACTTTGTTGGCCTTTTTTTGTACTGGGTGCCTCCCACTTTTTGTAGTTTTATTCCCTATTTCGTTGCAAATATAGATTTTTTTTTGCTTTTTTTGGTCCTTACTACACCCCTGAGCCAACTAATAGAAGCCTATCCAATAACAGAAACAGGGATCATACCCAAGGAAGGAACCTTGAATGCATGGAAATGGTTCTCGATTATATCCCTGAGCCCCAGCACACCTCCATCTCTTATTCAGGCATTGACTTCAGAATTTATTAGCACAGATATCAGTATTTACATGTTTTTCACTTTATAAAGATTGACATACCATTACAACTGCATTATTCAACTTACATACTTATTATATTAATTTCATATCAATCCTCACGACTATAGTCACAAGGATTTACTGCCAAAAAAGTATTCTTTATAATTATTAGTCATTCTGTGGTTGAGGAAAAAAACTGGGTTCAGTTGGTATTGCAACTGGTGCATTGTGGGACTGTTTAGGGGCCAGTTTTACCAGATGTAGTCTATTTATATTTTCGTCCCCTAAAACACTCACACAATGCATTGCAATGCCAACTGGAACAGGGCTCAACACTAACAGGTACCATACTAGTCCTTGGGCTAGTCACTGTGGATAATCACTAGTCCCAAACCTTTTTCCCACTAGTCCACAGCAAACCTTCACTAGTTTGAGACTAATACATGTATGTTAGTGTTGAGCCTTGTGGAATCTTTTCTTCTCAACCTCCCTTCCTTAGGATGGGTATCCCCTACCATATCTTCTAGAGAACCTCAATGCGATTCTCCCAAAAAGAATGGATAAAAAATTCACTAACCTTATATTCTTAAACATGGATTATAATTGGGCCATGGACAGGCTATGTACATTATTTATTATAACTAAATTTAGTAATTTAAATCCTTTTCTTAATGGCTGTGTGTCTGTGATAACAATAATGGTGCACAAATTCCTACTACCATTAAAATAAGATCTGTTCTATTACTAAGATTTGATTTAGACTGTTCATTAGAATCACTATGGGAACCAACTTCAGGCAACACATGGACCGTTGCTACATAGAGAAACGTCCCTGCTGAGAATAACATTGCTATTCCTGTTCCATTAACACTTGTAAACATCTCTTTACCATGCTGAAAAGTTAATAGTTAAAGACAATAATTATTAGATGCTTCTAGTTGAATGCATTCTCATTGGAATTACTTGTTGTCCGCATAAATTTTGCAGTCTCATACAACAACAATCTTCAATAGCATCCATGATGTATCAGTCAGATTTACAATCACTCGCCTCTGCCTCATGTTGTAAATCTAATACAAAACGGCTGCTCATGTTATGAACACTTCTTAAATATTTTTATTACTACATGTGGACGAGCCACTCTGCGGGACCTACACTACTGCCATCATTATCATTTCTCAAACTTAAACTCAAATTTTGTGTGTAAATGAAGCAGTGCAGGGATAAATCGAAATGACCCGATTTTTTAATCTAATTATTGTCATTCTTCTGTACAGCAACACACATACCTGGCCAAGACCAAAGAATGTTACAAATGCCATGACAGGAGCTGCAGCAGCAAATACAACCAGGTGACGTCGTATTCTGTTTCTTTCCATTCCCTAAAAATACCAAGAATGTAAGGTTAGTAACATGTTGTGAACATCTCCTGAAAGGAAAAAATATGATATTATATTAAGTAGTTTTTCTGTTACCTATAACTTTCATATTGCATTACTTTATAAAATGTCCAGATATTAACAGACTCTCACTCTCCTTCCCCAGCCAATAATCCTGTTACTCAATGCATTTCTCTTCATGTTGTAATAACAATAGATAAAGAAGAAGAATTATTCAAAGCTCACCTCAAGAAGTAAAAATGTTGTCAATCCAAAAGCTGCTGGAGCCTATAAATACAAAATTAATGAACAACAATTAAATATCATTGAATCAATAAATAATGAGGACTGAAGCAGAGGACTAAGGGATGGGATGAAATCATGGCCATTTTGAATAATATGGTTAATATCTATGCATAAGTACTTTAAAAATCACAGTGCAAATCGAAAAACCGTGGGCACCTAGAAATATTCCAGGAATGTTCTATTGTTCTTTGGCCAATCAGAAATGACTCTCTAACCACAAGATGATGGAAAAATAATAATAATGTTTCTGATTGGTAAAGTAACATTCTTGAAATATTTCTAGGTGCCCACGGTTTTTAGATTCGCACTGTAAAAACTATTCACAATATTGTGAGTAAACTTCCCTTACCTTATGTAACATAATTGCTAAAAATATAATCATTTCTACATCTGTCTTGGATGTTGAGGCAGCAGCACCTAAAGCAATTCCATCAGCTGTGGAGATACATAAAATTTATAGATTTGCACACACAAGGATAATGAAGGGAATGTGGTTTGTTATAGGAAAAGAGTAATAATTATTAGATCTTTTGATATTTTGATGACCAATGGCTTGGTCTTTTTTTATTTTTTTTCAGTTAAAACAAAACTTGCTTGAGTAATAATTTTGGCTTTGATATTCTCATAGATCTGAAATGTGTCGAAGACTTGATTGAGTGTCTCATTCCACATCCAAACACAATCAATCAATCAATCTTTATTTCATATCAAATAGTTTACAAAGTAATAATAATATAATAGTACACACTGCTTTTGTGGTACATGCCAGCTTTAATAGCTTTGGACTAGTCAAAGTCAGTTATTGTCAGACTTTTCCATGCTTCCAGTGTTACAATTAAATGTTATTGAGAATGACAGTCATTAAGCCCATACCTGCTGCATGTACAACAAGACCTATTGTCGTCGTCAGCTTGCCAGGCTTTTGCCTATTGTTACCCTCAACATCTGAAAATTAAGAAAATAACTTTAATTACAACACTTCTGAACACTTCATGATATGGAATGAGTTACTCTCACTGATTCATCATGATTATTTAAAAAAGGAAAATTGGTTGGTGCAAGTAATATCAAACTTTTCTTGACTCTGCTGACATACAACACTGAGCTCATGAATTCAATCTAATGTGCATTAATTTATTTAATAAAACATCAGCAGTGTCAACACTGTGCCAACCTTACTTAATAGCAAAGAAGATTTAAAAAGAGTGTACATAAAACATAATATTCAAAATGTGCTGATTGGGCTTCCTGTGGTAAGACAGTCCTCCTCAGACATGTATATCACAGGAAGCCCATAGCAACAAAAAAGAAAAATAAGATGCAATATAAAAAGCGTACTACAGGCCTTGAAATAATATCCTGTCATATTGGACAATGTCCAGCCAGAATTGGAACTTGCCCAGTCACATCTTTGCTTTGCCAGTCATTTTGACCAGTAACATTGACCCAGAAACAAGGTATGACCATGCTAAAACTTATTTGATAACTGACCGGCTGTTATTTCGAGCTCTGGTACTAGTGGCAACGAACTGTGATAGCCAGTCTACATACCTGAAGCAGAACCATGGGAGTGTCCACCACTAATGTGGTCAATAAGAAGCATAAAAATAAATCCAAAGCAAAGAGATAATCCAATAAATAAATCAGGTTCAACTTTGTGGATATGCTCCGTTAGTGAATGTACATCGTTATGTGTTGCTTCCATGTGTACTTGTTTGACCTCTGATCGAGCTTCATGAAGATGCCTATGAGTATGGCCTGCATGTCCTGAAAAGGAATGGATGAGCTGTCAGAGATTGAAAGAAGTCAAAGGCAAAGGTTTCAGATACTAAAATAACCATTAATGTAAATCAGGGCTCAAAATAACGGCCGGTCAATGGCCAATGTCCAGCCAAATTTGGTACTTGAACAGTCAAATACGATTTTGAATGGAAATGTTGACCGTCATATTTGAAAATATATATATATATATATATCATATGCTGGACATCTTGACCGGCATATGACTGGCCATTATTTTGAGACTTGTAAAATAGAATAAGAAGGAGTTTCTGACCCCTCAGACCATATAACCACCACTGATTGACATGCTGACTCAAACTACACAGTATACTCTTCATATACCAGATGCATATATACTTTATAGATGCTGGAAACTAACCATGTCCAGGTTGTTGCGCATATAGTGCGTGAACTCCTTCTGGGATGATTACTGCTAATGCTGTACCAACTAACAGCCCAGCACCTAATACACTCACCATACGTAGTCTTTTCTGGAGAAAAAAATAAATACCAAGGTTAATATGATTGACAATTAATAAACAATTATTGGATGAGGTTGAGTATGATATCGAGCATTATAATTATTGAGCATTATTTCCAGGTAAATATAATAGGCAAAGAAAGGTATTCCCAAAAGATTTGAACTGTGAACAACATCTAGTCCATCCAACCATCTAGTCTTGATTTTAGATTCATAATATATTAAAAAATACTTAAGATAGTATGCACGCTCTCATTGGTTAAGAGCTGTGTTTTCATCACGCTATGAAGGCATGGAAATGACGTAACAAGCATTTTTTAAGTATTTTTTAAAAGAAATAAAACATTTTCTCCGATGCCTTCATAGCCTGGTGAAAACCGAGGCTACGCATTTGGGAGAATTCGAGAGCAGATTAGTGAGAAGTCGACTTCGTCTCGGGTTTTCACTGATCTGCTCTCGAATTCTCCCAAATGCGTAACCTCGGTTTCCACCAGGCTATGAAGGCATGGAGAAAATGTTTTATTTCTTAAATGACACTATTTATCTAATAAATGTAAGTTGCTATGGACAACCAATATGTCCATGTAGACCCTGTTTATTTTTCATACTTTTGTATACTTTTATTAATTCAAACTGGAATGTCTAAGAATTGGAAATTATAAGGGGTTTAAAACCCATTAAAAGCCAAACAAGTGAGCATTTCTTTTAAATTTCATGCTGATATTCTTATTCCCAAATATTTCAATAATCTTATAGTTTATTTCATAATTTTGGAAAAGGTTGGATACCTTATTGCCTAGAGCCTTTTGTCCTATTAAAAGTTAATGTATAGCTTTGTAAAAGCTTTGTTAATGCTCACAAATAATCTTGTATAAGCATAAGTGATCAATAAGCTTATGTAAAAATTATTAAGCTTATACTCAGCAATCGTAAAACAAAATTGTACATAACACTTTATATGATTAGGATAATGATGAAAATTGACATTCGATTATAGAATAAAAAATCGTAAAAATATAGAGAACATTACGGTGTCTTCTAGCTCCCCCAACACTTAAAATATAAGATATAAATAAGCTCTAAATGTACCGCATTGTAGATAAAAACAGACCCGACCTTCGGAGAAGGCAAAATTTTGATTTTAGACGACAAAAATTACTGCAAATTCCCTTCAAGCTTATAGAACTCGGAATAAAACAACCCACAGTTATAGAGCTCAATGGTAACAGCGTTCAAATCAATGAACAATGGTTGCCTTTTTTCTAAAGAAGATATACTTATTGTAAATCATCACACATGTCATATAGTCTGGCTATGAAACTCACCTCGGAGAGTGAAAATGCCAAAGGAATAGCCCCAGCCACGTAACACCCGACCAACATACAAGCACACAGGCTTAACAGTCTCATTACATCCTCCATCTTGGTGGTTGTGGTGTAGGTGGATTTATAAAGGCCGTATTTTCAAGGCCTTGAAATGAGGAAAGTTTCCTTCTTGTCTAACTAATCGATTAGTGTTCTTAGTTTTCCTGACACGTCTGCTTAGCTGAGTAACCGCTCTTTACGGTCAGCGGTTGTAATATTTGTTGCGGGGGAGGGGAGGGTGTATAGTCTTTTTGAGTCCAGTCTGGAAAAATTTTCTGGGAATGCATAATTTTACGATTTTGAAAGCATTTAATTTAGTTTGTAGAACCGTGTAGGAAAACAAGAACTCAGGTTTGTAGGCATTAACCTGGTATATGGTGTACGCACAAACTGACCAATCACAGCCCACTTTGATGCAAGCGGCTCTAGGTTTTAGTCATCTTCTTTAGTGCTACCCTTATTAAAAACAAAAAACGAGGAGTGTTTCCCTATACAAAAACATGTGTTCCAACAAAGAATTTAGACAGAAAAAGTTGTAACATGTGAGGTATAAATAAATAAATAAGATAAATAATAAATAAATGATAAAAAAAAAAAAGAATAAAAAAAAAATAAAGCCTCTTGGCTGATCCAAGCTAGGTTTATAGCAGTGGCCAATCGATGGAACCCCCTTTGGTTAGATCCCAGGAAGCCAATCACGTTCTCCATGCCCCCCTCCTCCCTGACACCACCAACACCATCACACTCTTGATTACTCAACACCTAACATAACCACAAAATATGCAGTTTGTGATGCAATTTTTGCATTGCAAAACCAAATTGATCGGTCCAGGCTCGTCATAAGTCCCTACTATTCCCTCACCCAGCCACACCCATTTAGGAAAGGGCTGGGAACCTATCCATATAAAGGAAAAACGACAACACAGGTACCCATGTATTTTTCTCTAACCTATCCTCCCACTGATAAATAAATGTATGAACAAAAATTAGAAAAATGATAGTTTTATTCTTAATTAGCTAAGTTGTACACATTAACATTACACTAACTTGGTTATTGCTGACTTTTGAATATTACTAAAATGAAGTACAGCTTCTTATTATGAGCTTAGCTTATGAAAACATTATTTTTTATAGAGTTTTAGCTAAATAATAAACACTTTTTATAATAACGTAAATACAGATAGTTCAGAGTAACATTCCTAATATTAGCCTTTTAAAGGTTTCCATGCTAGCAGAGTCTCCCATACCAAAACACTTACAAGACTCTGCTATCTGGACATCTAGAATCTCTTCCTAAACAAAATTGCACATTATCTAAAGAGATAGTGGATTAATCTTCAGGATTTGATGGAAGAATGTATTTGAACATCTTAGTTTGAAAACATTAGTTAAGGCTCCATGCATGGCTAGAGTCCCAGTACTACAAAAAGCTAGCACAGTAAACTGCCGTTTTTCTTTCAACAGCATCCATATATCATTGTTTGACAAAAGCCACAGCTATTTCTAGTCATTAAATGTTGACATATTAAGTCAGCCATCTCCGCACTATACAAAGTTTTAAGCAAAATTTTTATGATACTGGATAGAGCCACATTTTATTAAGAAACAGTTATATACAAACAGCTATGACGTTAATAACAGCATTTCGCTGTAAACATTAATTTTATCTTTTGGGCATTAATCTATTTGTCAAACATTTCTATAACGTTGAGTTCCAGAATAAATCTCCATAATTTGTTAGCAACTTAGAGCACCAAGAGAGGACCAGAGTATCATCATTGAAATGAAAATGATATATTTTCTGTTATATCTTCTGGGCTGATCCTGGAGGGAAGGGAAGTGATGGAAAGGGAGTTTAAAGATTTATACCATCAATATCATTGTCCCCTCTGGTCAAACGGAAATATTTTCTGGAACAATACAATAGGGCTTGAATTTTTTAAATATGACTGATTAAATAAGAGCCATTTGCTAGTATGTTGAGTCACATTCTTCAAATCTCAAGCCCCATTTAGTTATAGCTACTATTAAAGATTAATAATATGAAGTTAACAAAAAAAATCTTACATCTGTCTATAACTAAAACTAAGGCAGATAAGCCTTTTCTAGTTAAGTTTAGTAACACTACTTGAATATACAGTGAAAGCAGAATCTCTATAGAACATCGTCATGATGTTTACACGTTTTTTTACCAACTTATTCACCGGGTTGTTATTTTCATCCCATGTAAGGGAATCCCAATTATTCTAGAATCCATAAAATGTGCAGTCTTTAATACAGGATTGTTAGGTTTTTACTAACATGGTGGATATGGTATCAACCACTAAGTTATGGTACAAATACTTTATCTGTTACCAGTATACATGTATTATGATACAGTATTTTTGTTTCAAAGCCAGAACAGAAGTCAACTTGTTTGTCAAGTTTCAGGACTTAAAATAACGGCCAGGCAGTCACCGATTGATCATGATGACTGGCGAAGGTAGTTTTAGCTCTGTCATACCTTGTTTCTGGCTCAACGTTACTGGCCAAAATAGCTGGCAAGGACAAGTACCTATTCTGGCCAGACATTGTTCGATGACTGGCCATTACTTTAAGCCCTGAGTTCAGACCTACATTATAGAATCCAGAATGTCAAAGAGGCAGAATCTGAAATCCAGATTCCAAAAACCTTATATTCTATATTTTGGGTTCCCTTACATGGGATTATTATCGATATACTAGTTTTAGTTCAAAATGTCTTACAGGTAAAATGTTAGGTTAGTATTTAGATGTTGCGTGTTTTGGCGCCCTCATATGCCACCTCTGTTGTTCTGATCTTTCTTACACGGCGATAGTAAATAATGATCTCAATAAAGAAGATGATGGCCAAAATAAATCCAAGGATCTGTGAATAAAAAATGAGAGCATTAATTAATATAGGTTGATGGTTGAAACAATTGGGTATATCTACTATATACACCTATTTCAAAAAGTTTGTCGCAGCTGAAAGCAACAAGCAACAACCCAAGACGTCAATGAACATCTGTCTGTTACTCCTTATTTATCACTCAGACGTGATTATTTTAGTCGTTTTGTACTGTAATAGGACGCTGGAACTGTAAGTGTTCTAACGAATCTTCAGCTAATTAAGGCATGGTTTGCAGGCGGTCTTGGCTTGTCGCTTGTTACTTTCGGCTGCGACAACCTTTATTGAAATAGGTTAATATAGCTTGGTGATGGGGGAGGGGGAGAAGAGATGTCAGAATCAAGATCTTCAGGTGGGTTCAAAGGAGCTATTAAGTAAAAATTATTCTGGCTCGTTTTTAAAAAAATAATTATTCTGCCTCATGAAAGCTTTTTTTCATTTTTTTCGTTTTTCTGTTTTTTCATTTTAAGTTAATTCCAGGACCTTTCTGAAAATCACCAGTTTTCCTGGAGCATATTTAAAATTTTTTTTTATTATTTTGTGCAATAAAGATTATTATTATTATTATTCGCTTTCTTAAATATTATTGTGGTGCATTTAGGGGGTAGTCACAGGGTGCCCATGACCCCCCCCCCCTTTCAAGCTTGGATTTAAGGTTTGCACGTGATGGCAGCCATGACAGGAGGCAGGAACAATAGTCTTCCCTCCTGGGAAACTGAATTCTTTCTCATGTAAATCATATTAGACCAGATTCAATTGTTCCTGCCACCTGTTATGGCTGCCATCACATGATGGCACAAAGCCTCAATAGCAAAAGATGCATCTTCTAAATTTTGCAACCCCCTACTCAAAATCCTAGATATGTTTGAATAGTAATTCAGAGGTTTCGAATATATCTTAAGTAATGGTGAGTATTTGTTTAACATTACTTAATTTTGGCACATCCAAATTCATACTTACTGTAGCAATAATGAACTGGGCAATCCCAGCGGTCCATTGTGCCAGTAGAGCAGAGGCAAACAGGAAGAAGAAGAAAAATGACAGCGCATAGCTGAGAAGGAAAATCCACTAGAAAAACAAAATAAATTAAAACAACATTATTTTTGGTTAATTAATAGATTTGAATTATTAACACAATTAATCAGAAATTTAGCAGTACAAGGAATAAAGAAATTCCAGTGTGAAAATGGCTGTCTGGTCATAGGAATTTTCTTGTTGCTCAATCGAAATAAACTCAGCCATTTTTGATTGGCGGAAGCCGAAATGCTGCCTGAATTTAATTTGTCCAGAAATGATCCTCTTTGAAATGACCCTCTTGGAAAACTTATCAAATTTAACTACTACCACTTACCAAAGAATACTCCTTCTGCCATTTTCCAAGGCAACAGACATAACAACAGCCAAACAAATGGAATAACAGAAGAATCAAAGCACAAATCCAACACAATGCACTGACAACAATGAAGAATCCATAGTGGGAGAACAGCTCTGCTTTCTCATGGCCAAGCACTAGTGCAAATGCAATAAGACCAAGAATCTAGAGAAAAAAATGAAGAAAATATTAGAGATGAAGTTTTTAAAAGAATTAAACAAATATATACTTTATAAATTCATGTGAGTTCTGTTTGTGTCATTCAACACTTTAAAACAACTGTTACAAAAATTTTAAAGTGAGGAATTCAACAGTGGATGATAAAATTCAAAACCCACAGAACCTGCCTCCTGACCACAAGATAAATAATAAATTATAAAGTATCTCGCTTGTGACATTAATCAAACTACTGAAATCTTTTATCTTGAATCCCCAATGTTACTCTCAATATTTTGCGAACTCAGCCATTTTGACAGCTTGTTGTAAAATTATGTTTTTGCTGCCATCAATCAAGACTAATCAGTCAGTACCTTTTCTATTTTTGACTGACGGCAGCTAGTGAAAAACTAAATTTCAAAGAGCAACTCACAAATACCGAGTTCGCAAAATATTGAGAATCACAGTTATTGGACTTTCTGTTATCTAAACTTCCTAGCGTCATGGTATATATAATTTAATCAATTTCATTTGTCAGGAAGCACAGCTAGTACAGGAATATGATAATAGCTTAAATACAAAATGCGATAGTGTACTATTACTTAATAATGTAAGACGATAAAATTGTACATAACCCTTAACTTAGTAATTTCAAAATAATAGATGTGAGGAACATTTTCGAGATAGTTGAGTTTAATCATCTTCGGAAAAAATCAATTTCTTTTAGAGTTTGTTAAAGTAAATCTTGGATCCCATACTGAGATAGCAGGTAGGAATTATTCTTTTATAATTGTATTAAAACTATTAACAACATTTTATAATATTCTTACTAAATAATAAATATGTGAGAAATAATTTTATATATGACATTTTTCTATACGTAATAAGTGTAATGGTTGATTAATCATGATTATTGCATTCCACAAAACCATTAATAGCAACATCAATCACGTCTCTTGAATATTCTAAAGACTGTTAACTTAATTTTACCAAAATAAAAAAAATATTTCAAAAAACTCAAAAACTCTGGAATATATCAATAGTAAGACAAAAGAAAGATCTTAGAAGTTAACAAAGAGTTATATTTATATGTTTGTAGTGGGATATATGCCTCGCATTGGGCGCGGCATAGAGTACATATTTGGAATGGTTCTATAATCAGTACACAGAAACTTTTGATAAACCAAATTTCAAAAGTGTCTGTGATTATAAGTAAGGTTTAGATACCTAATTCTTCAAATGTATGAGATGAATATGACTTTGCTGAACAGATACTATGGGATAAAATAATACTTACGAATTCAAGGATCTTGAGAAAGCCTTCGAATGTTATGAAAAATCCCGGCCAACAACCGTAGCCCCTATGTTCACCGTTAGTCATTTTTTTCCTACATAAAAATAAAAATAACGAATAAATATAAACGAAAATTGCTTCTCTGAACTCAAATACCAAATTCAAAACAGCAATTCTTATTTTGTATAGCATTTACGATTGTACACATCAGTCAAAACAAAATTTTATGCACGACATTAGTGCAGAATATGAGTAGCAAGTTTGAAGATAAAGATTTTTCGCTTTTGTGGTATTTCGATTTAGTTTTCAACATTCAAGATCGTTGGCATAAATAAGGGTTTGTATAAATTAGGAAGAATAAATTCAATTGAGGTATTTACGAGAAAACAGATCGTGTGAGAGAGCAGACAACTCAGGTTGACAGTCGAGTCTGTTTACAGCGTCCTTTTAGCTTCTTGTCGACAAACCAACCGCTCAAAAATATCCACTAAAACTACTTCTTCGTCAACGATTATGAAACAAAACTCCATTATAACTCCCTTACCTTTAACTGCGATTAAATTTTAGTCTTTTTTCCTCGATAAAACCACCCAAACGACAGCAAGAAAACTCGAACTTCGAAAATGAACTGGAATTTTCTTTTGTGGAGTGTCCTTGTACAGCGGCTTCACGCTCAAGCGGGTTTTAATGATCATTAATATTTATTAGTAGTTATTAGTTCTGGGAGAGCAAGTTAAAACAAAAGCATGTATGATAAATGAGAATTTCAAGGCTTTAATATGACGTCTATGGATGAAAATCTCGGCCATAGAAGGGACAAGATTGTGATTCAATATTGGATCTGGATTTTTCTGTTTTTTAAGCATGCGTGAAGTTCTACGTATTGAGCTAAAAGCCGAAAATGGAACGAAGCAGATCTAAAATTGCTTTTCCAATCTGAATTTTAGATAAAACGCAATAAAAATAAGTACGTAGCAATATATATCTTTAGTAAAGGTATTGTGCCTTTACTTGGATGAAGAAAAGAAGTTTTAAAATATATATTTTTGAGGGGGAGGGGGTTAAAGAAAACGTGCGGGACTGAAGTGTGAGAACGCATGACAAAAACGTAGGATTACTTTAAAAAGCAATTAATCATGTAATAAATCTTTTTTCAACGTCTTTGTACGTAATTTTGTTGATGTGTTTAATCCTGATCATGAGCTAGAGACTTCTTTAATGCAAGTTAAAGAAAATATTGAGGTCCATCTTGGGAATGATGTGAAGATGAATGAGAAGAAAAGTGCAGAAACCTATTGCAGGCACTTGCGCGGACAGAAAGACAGCGGCGCATATATATATCTTGTAAAATACTTTAATTTTACAAAACTGACACAATTAACTGAAAAATCTACGGGGAATAAAATAATTTCTTTAGTACATTCTACCTAAAAGTTTAACGCTAATGAAGTCATGCAGACTTCAATACGTCGTACTAATTTATTTTTTTTCGCTGATATTTATCTTAAACTGTATGTTTGATTGATTTTTCGGTTTGTTTGTATTATTTAGCACACTTTCTTAGCCTATGACCCCGCATTTTCAATAAAAGATGATTTTATCTAATTGGGCTCCCTGTGGTTCAGGTGAAAGGATATACTCCTAGCTAGTTCGTATGAGGGATACTCCTAGTTCAGGTGAAGGGATACTCGTAGTTCAGGTCAAGGGATATTTCTTGTTCAGGTCAAGGGATACTCCTAGTTCAGGTCAAGGGATACAGCGCACAGGTAGCCCACCGTTAGCGAATTCAGATAAATTTTGCCTAACTTGAAAGATATTTGAAAACTCTCTCTTGGTCTTTTACCGTTGTTTTATTTGGTCCTTGGTGATCAAGATATTAGAGGGCACGAAGATAGGCAAATTACATTCCTGAACAGCTATATATTGAACGACTTGCAATGCACTATGGGAATCATACACCGGATAAAGCTGTCCGACTGAGAAAAATAAAATGTGAATTTTAATTTCTTTTCCTTCCCTAGTTTGAAACTTATAAAATAAAGTAGCATAACAGTTATCAAGAAAATCGAGACAAAGAAAAAAGATGTAAAAATGTCAATGTCAATGTTAAAAATTAAATGCAATATTCAGCAATTGCACGTCGTTCACGTCTTGAGATCAAGAAGTAACACCTATTTCCAGATCTTCCACTATCATTAAAATTCAGCTCTGAAACCTCGGGTCTCACGTCCTCGTCCTAGATTTCGAGCTGCTTAAGGTCCCTATTGAATGATGCCCGACCAGCAGTAACATATATTTTGTTGCTTTATGATTATGATAAAAAATAGAAAAATGTTCAACATTTCTTAGTAAAAAATACCACACGACATTGTGCTCTTAATTTGCCAAGTTTCACATAATTTTCAAAAATTTGAATATTAGCAAAACTTTATTGTTATTGAAGAACCGAATTCATAATTGCAAGCATCAGGAACGCTTTTTCGTAGTTTTTACGAAGGGCTGAAGATGATCTTTGGAAATTTGAATGGCGATACATTTGAATCCCTTTTTATGGATAGGAATCTCAGATACTACAGTCCAATGATTATCAGATGGGTTGTATCGCTCAAGTGTGTCCAGGTATCGTTTGCCATAAAAGTCTCTCCCTCCAATGACGTATGCGTTGCCATTAACTACCACTGCTTCTGCGTTTTGACGAAATTCGTTCATATCTACAAGATAAACAAACACTGTTAGAGGTTGAGAGATGATATGGACTTCATCTGTCATAAATTAAATTATAGCCAGTAATAGAACGTGAGTGAAAGGGGTTTCTGCGGTTTCAGAATGAAGTACTGGGGCCGGTTGTACGAAGCCTGGATAAAGTTATCCACCGGATAAGAGTTATCCAGTGTATAGAATTTGTATAGGTTTTATCCTCTGGATAAGGATTTATCCGGTGGATAGCGCTATTCAGGCTTCGTACAACCGGCCCCTGATATGCATGAACCATCACCGACTGCAGTAGTAAAGGTGAGAGCTCCAAGGATATATCTTTTGTTGTTCGACTATTTTGTGCAATACTGCTCAACGCTGCAATACAATACTTTTTTATTCCACATTTCTATTAATATCAGACATTTACAGATTTATATATTTTGCTAAAAAAAGTTTTTCAGTACAAGCATACTTTGGAAGAATTTTTTTTCGATATTTCACAACGAAATTTCAAAGCGACTTGCGCGCACCATTCTGTTATCACTTTAAATTTAATTTCACGAAAACAGAAAATAGCTCCAAATTTTAAATCTGCGACCTCTTATCTCATGAGTCTGAGCTTGCCTACCTGCAACAGGCTTCCATTGATGTTGGCCCATATCATAAGTCTCGCACTGTTTCATCGTATGGTACCCGTTTGAACCACCAAAAACAAGGATCCTATTGTTTAACACTACTGCGCATGCCCCCACTTTACCACAGCTCATAGGTAAAACAAAACTCCATGTGTCACATGATGGGTCGTACCGCTCAACACTGATCACGGGCTCAATCTCGTGGCCGTCTCCTCCTATGACGTAGAGATGTGTTTCCGTGGTAACCAGTGTGTGGTTGGATCTTGGGATGGCTGGTTTGGGGAGGAAGGTCCATCGGTCACTAACAGGGTTATAGACTTCTACGGCATTCCAGTTGGGTCCATTTATCATTCCACCTGTAGGACAAATAATGATGAAGAGGAGCTTTATAAAGATGTGAATACACGCGCAAATGATTATCAATCATTATGAAAATATAACTGTAATACTCGCTTTCTGGTTGGTAAATATATGGTTCGTGCATCATGAGAGCACACAGCACACGCGCGCATTTGCATGTATTTTATAAAATGTGAAGTGCTGTGTGCCGAAGTTATAAAGCACTTAGGGATTGCAGAACACTTGAGAAGTGTTGAGAAGCACTCTGCTATGTGTCGTGCTTCTCCTAAAGGCGCAAACACAGGGTGCAACATTGCACGCAACATTGCAGGCAGTGTTGTTGAAGTAGGATCATTTTCAATTTCAGCAATATTGCGTGCAGCAAATTGCGTCGTGTGACATGGCTCGCAACATCGATTGCCTGCAGCATGGCGAGCGATGTAGCACCGTGTGTCTGTAGCCTAAAACATCCCTAGTGTTCTGCCAATCCCAGCACACTGAACAAGGCACGCGCGTGCGTTTTCTATTTCTTCATCATGACTTACCTATTGCGTACAGAAGACCTTCGAGGCCACCAGCCGCAAACTGTGCTCGTTCCTCTTTCATCGAAGCCACACTTGACCACTGGTTATACTGTGGATCAAACACAAAGACGTCTTGTTGAAGTAACAACGAAGATCTTCCTTCCACTGACCCTCCACACGAATATACCAGGCCGTCAACTGAGGCAACGCTATGGTCATATAGGACGGTCCTGAAGCAAGACATATGCAGAGTTAACTGGAACAACGGAATCATACGATACTGACTTATTACAGTCCTGCTAAATAGTACTACTACCGGAGAGACAACGGAATCATACGATACTGACTTATTACAGTCCTGCTAAATAGTACTACTGCCGGATGGACAACGGAATCATACGATACTGACTTACGCACACACAACATGCCGTGACATATGCCACCCATTGTCTTCCATGCAGTAACTCTTCCAATATATAGTCCCCTTCACTGTTCCCTGCGCCAAAGCTAAGGTAGCCGTGCCTTTGCATCGAAGCGAGATGTGAACAGTAAGCTAAGCATGTGAATAATTGTCCAAGGTGTTAAAAAAGGTCTCTATCATTGCAAGCCGGTACGCACCGTTCGTCTCGATCACTTCAATGCAAAGGCCCGGCATACTACCTTGGCGCAGTTGGCGCAGGAAAACGGCGTGAGGGTGACTATTACAACGCGTAGAACTTTGCGGTATAAAAATAATAAAGATATACGCTACGGCTACGACTTTGCCGTTTGATCGTTTCTCAAGCTCACTCGATACAAACCACTCACCAGGTAGTACCACAGACAGAGTCCAGACACAGTATATCAGTACTACTTACGGTGCAGGTGCCAATGTATACCACATATCCTCCCTCGGCTCATAACAAAGTGTTGTCCGACTCTCATAAGGACTTGATCCTCTTCCTCCAACCAACATTATCACATCAACCATCTTAGACCAAGTCCGCGTCATGGTACGTGGACTTTGAAGCGTTGCCTTAGTTACACTGTCCGCCATGTTGAATCGCATGGCTTCCATAACCATTTCCTTAGCAGAGGGAGATCTTTGAACTAGTTCTTCAGTCTCCACGTTTTGGACCAGTAATGTGTTTTTCATGAGGGGAAGACGTACAAATCGTAGAAGTTTGGCGAAGTGAACTCCGCGTTCTTTGCGATCAAAATTTGTCCATCGAACAAGTGCGTCAAAAATCTGCCATTCATAAAGAATCAGAAGATTAATATTGGATCTACATAATGATATATGCTAAACTCAGCGAATTTCCATGATATACTAGTGCTTCAGTTTCACTCATAAACTTATAAATATATAATTTTTGAAAAATCAAATCTTATATAATTAACGAAATGTGTGCACGCACGGCTCGTCCAACGTACATTTCTTTGTACAAATTTTAAGTTTCAAAACTTCATTTATGTTGACGTACCTTAACACAGTTTTGGAAAATATTTACTATACGTTGCACAGGAAAAAATATTGAATTTCCAATTAGGATAAACTGGGATTTTTTTGGGATTTTTTCCCAATATTGTTTTATGTAGCACTTTTCCAATATTGGGAAATTCCAAAGGAAACCCAAAGATATCCCAATAATTCCCCATTTTTCCCCAAACTGAAAATTCAGTATTTTTTCCTGTGGCAGTTTTACTAGAATTACTAAGAAAACGCTTATTGCACTCTTCTTTTTCCCCATAAAACAAATGTCTTAAGATGGAAATGTTTGATAATGGTGTATAGTTAGTTGCATATACGAAATGGATAGGCTTGCGTTTATATCATTCCTTTCAGTGAAAGCGGGATGCAGCCTAGCTAGAAAGTATGAAACCCGCTTTTAGTTTCGGCCAAGTGTGGGCTTTCAAAGTTGCACTGTATTTACGCCTCTCGTATTTAAATGAGAATCTGGTCTCGAAAATCAAAATATGGAAAGTTGATGCAGTGAATAGCTCAGGTGAAAAGGCTTAAAGAACGATAACATTTTTTCTTGCATTGGTTAGTGCGGTTAAAACATTCTTGAAAATTTCATCAGAAAAATGCTGCTTGAAACTATATTCAGTTATGAAATACTTAAATAAATATTATGAAAGCACTTATATGAACAGATTTATAGTTTATCCAGTACAATTATTGCCCCAGAAATGCTAAATTATATGAAAAAGCATGCAATCTACGGGTACCTGCTCCTCAGTGGCAAGAACATCATCACATGAAAGAATTTCCTCCAGTTTCTGTTCGTTCTGTTCCAAAAACTGCCGACAAAAAGAAACGTCTGGGAAATTCTTACAAATAAACCTCCAGCTTCTAGCATATAGCTTTTTTTGTCCGTGAAGAAGAGCTATGTCTTTTACTTGTAAACAGTTTTCTGAAGAAAGATATTTTGAAAGAGCAAACGAACATTCATCTGTAAGAGCTTGTAGTTTGAATAAACACGCCGCTCGTAGAACGCCTACAGTATTTAATGGAGTTAAATAAATAGTACCTCCGTAGAGATAGTCAAGTGTAGCATCTAGAGCTTTAGAATCAATGTCTTCTGGAATATCGACATTTTTTACGAATTTACCAGACTCGCTCTCGACGAAAAGAGCTCTGAAGTATGGGCTAGCGGAACCCAGGATAATTCGATGACAGGCAAGCTTTCGCTTTCCGTGCCGGATTGTGACATCACAAAGCGACCCAGTTCGTCTCAATGAATGGAGAACGTCCACTAAATCTTTTCTGTGATTTGGGTCGTCGAATAAGTAGATATTGTTTGGTTTGAGCTTGTTTAAGTTTGATTGTACTTCGCCGTGGAAGGATTGTTTATCTGTCATAACGAATGTATAGACTTGTGTTTCTAGCTTGAGCAGGTTGTGTAGAAAATAATCCTAAAAGGCTTCAGGAGAAATAACTACGAATATATATTCCTTCCTTAGACTGTATGCTCATTGTAGACACAATAATCTGTCCAACACTGTCTCTAGCCATCCATCTAGCGTTAGTAAACCAGTTGGAACATTCTCGTAGATGTTTGCGGAAACGCTCGATTTTCATGTCATGAAAACTTTCCAATCTTGCTGGTATTTTTAGACGAGCTTTTTGAATTCAAGTTCCAAGGTCACAATTGTGGTGGATTTTACTGGCAGGACACAGCCTTGTACAAGGGAAATGGTTAAACTTGCAGGCGGGATGTAACATCATTTGGTAAGGATGGATTTAACAACCAGCTATATATAACCAACCAATCACAAGGCGTCTTTTCAGAAACAGTAACCAGCTAAGCTAGCAAAGGACAATGGGGCAGAACTTGATTTTTTTCCGCCTCTAAGAGCATTTTCAATGAAAATTCCTTTTAGTATTACTGACTTTTCTTAAAACTTGGATTGGCTTCTTGTCGATAATTACGGGAGAAAAATCACTCTGCAACTGTCAGAAAAGTCATCCATTCTTTTTTAAAAAGTTGCCATCAAAAACGTTGAAAAACGAAAAGATAACCTCGAGAATTGAAAGAAAAATTTGCCTTCGGCCAAAAATTCTTAAAAAATGGCTATACTTTGAAAGTTTTGAAAGCCAACCACTCGAGCCATATATATATTGACAATTTTTTATTACAAACTCATAAATATCTTGGGATAAAAAGTTAAGACTAGTTTTCTATGGAAGTCACTGATGTACAGCGTGTATTTTTACATGTACAGGAATGTTCAATTTTTCCTGAAGGTGAGCTGCTAAAGATGATTGAAGGGAACAATATCTTGATAGATACTAAAGAATGGTTATCCCAGTCTATCATACGTCTAAGCTGCACCTATTAGCTATTCCAAGATCGAGGAAAAAAACGGGTCAAGTTGACATTCCAGTGCATTGTGGGCCTGTTTAGGGGGACATATCTTCCAAGATGGCGTCTACTTTGTCCCCAAAAAATCCCACAGCGCACTGCATTGCCAACTAGACAGTTTTTCCCTCAGTTGGCTAATAGCCCAAATCTATGTGGGCATCTAGTAGTCTTCCTATTTCAGACCACGCGTGCCATTACCATTCTCTTTTCAGCCTTACGAGTAAAGAATAAAGAAGTAATACTGAAGGGAATGATATGTGATCTGAATTGGGAAAGCATGGGACCAAGTCTACTACTGCAGAAATCTATCGTCAATGAACAATTTTGCGGATTTTTTTAGCTGTTTCTTTCGAGCCAGACTACTGAACTGTAGTTTCTGTAGTTTTTAAACGATTTTCAACAATTTTTTTTGTGTGCTAAAGACGAAAGAGCTCGGGTATCATAAGTACCTAACACGTACGCATTTCCATTTACAAATCCTTTGGTTCAAAAATTCCTTTCGATACGTTTTTGTACACTCTTTTGCAGATAAGACGGACCCAGTTTGAACTCACAACTAAAGACAATCCAAGTTGTCCAATCATTCAAATAAGACCTTTTCTTTTCTTGTAGTCTTCCAGGTTAAGCGATCTTCGAGGTGTGCCATCCCTTTCTGAGTTTGGTGTCTGGGTGACAGTTGCAGTAGTGCGAGTTTCTGGAAGAAAATAAATCGATAATTCCTCGTTAGAGACCCTTTGCAGCACTTCGGAATGCAGCTCAATTTGGAGGAAAAAACAATAGGTTGATAAATCTCAAGAGATTGAAATTCTTTTGTTTTGTCTTCCAAAATGAGCTGCTTTGATGTCACGTGTGAGGGGGTCTATGGAGCTTTTAAGTGACGTCATACGTAAGGGACAACGACTTATGGGTCCAAAATAAAGATTTTTCTTTATGACAGGATTACTGTCCAAAGTTCTAAATTTTAGGTAGAGGTTAAATGATTGAAAATGTTTTTAGCTTTGCTTTATCGTTTTTGTGTGTGTGCCGGTCTGTGTCTGTGAGCAGTAGGGCCCGGAAATACGTCACAACTTAAAATATCCATTTTGTGTTCAATATGTACTACAAAGACTGACAAGAAAATATCGACCCACCTGGTAGAGGGAAGTTAAGGTTGATGGTAATATCGAAGTTATGAGCCGAGAACAAGTCTTCTGAGCCGGGCTGCTTAACGTCAGATACAGGAGTATCTGATAGGTCTATAGGCGTGTCTAGTACACCCTGGCTTGGGATCTAGAAGGTAAGAGAAAACAGAAAAATAATATTGATTGAATGCTAATGAATATGAAAACGTTTAAACTCGAAGGAAAATTTGACGATGATGTTAACTATGTTAAAGTATACATACCAAACTTTCAAGCGTTCGTGATACATTTGGAGTCTATGAAAATAAACAAATGGATGAATGGAAGGATGGAAGGATGGATGGATAGGTTAACTAATAGGTGGATGGAAGGAGGGATGGGTGGGTAGAGGGATGGGTGGATGGAGGGAGGGATGGGTGGATGGATGGAGGGATGGATAAATGGATGGAAGGAGGGATGGGTGGATGGATGGATAAATGGATGGGTGGATGGGAGGGAGGGATGGAGAGAGGAAGGGATGAGGATGGATGGATGTGTGGGTGGATGGATGAATGTGGATGGAATAGATGGAAGGAGGGATAAATGGGATGGATAGATGGAGGGATGGAGTGAGTATACGTAGTGTATGCAGGGCGGGTGAGCAATTAATAAGCAAATAAATGAACAAACGAGCCAACAAAACCATGAATGATGGAACAATTTAATGGATGGATAAATTACAGATGTTTATGTTTAAAGACACTTACCACAACTGCTTCTGGGTCAGGATTGGCTTCATCAGGGTTAACAAGACTACCATCTAACATTGCTTGATTCTTAGCCTGATAATTACGAACAAAACCAATCAACAACTAACCCAGCTTCCCATCCAACCATTATATATTAGAATGAAACTTGGTGTGACTAGTTTCTATGAAGCATTCAAGAATAATACTCTACAGTAAGGGAGTTCTAAGTAGTTAGTACAAGTTTTTCAAGACAAAAAGAATTGCTTGTTACCATGGATACGAGTATGGGTAATGTTTTTCTTCTTGTGAATGGGTCAGCTTTCTTTTCTTCTGTCCTTAATTCCTCCTGGAAATAAAAACGTAAGAACTCTTGTGTTAACACCAGTTGGCAACAAAATCCCTACACTATGAAGACAAAGAGCAGTTTCACATCCCCCCCCCCCCCCCAAAAAAAAAAAAAAAGTTTGATCTCGGCACCAAAATTTCATTAACTGTTAAATTAATTATTATTTCATTTACGAGTGATTCTGGTGGATTTGGTGGGAAAATGATAGAGTGCTCCTCTATGATCAAGACATTGCTACTTCCCTGCACAACTATGCATTGTGGTTGGATGTTTCATAGAAAGACAATGGGAAGCCATTTGAATGTCATATTATGGAGTACACCAAAACTGCTATTTTCAAGCGTTGTGCAGGTGTAAGATTCCTCAAAAAGTTGCTTCTTCATACTAATTGAAATGTGTATATGATCGTATCATACTGTGAAATGTGCTCAGAAAAAAAAATTCTGAGCCCCAGATGGGAATCGAACCCATGACCCTCAGTATACTAGCTAATTAACTCTGTATACTAACTAAATAACTATTATACTAATTTTTCATCAACTATCCTAGTTCTTACATAATATTTACTGTTTAGACTATTATACTTACAGCTGCAGCCTTCTCAGCCTCAACAATATTTCGTTTTCTGTTCCTTTCATTAATGTAGCTATAGAAATAAAATAAGGTTAGTACAGTACTGAGTATGTTCAGCAAAAATCAACTTCTAAATTCCAATATTGTAATTCAGTAGAAGAATAGCTACTCTGTAGAAATGACACTGCTAAATCCTGCATATCTATTTATTTTATTATTTATTAATTTTTTTATTTATAAAAAAGGCCTGTTCTTGGTGGCTGTATTCTCAATTTCACTATAATAAAAAAATAAATAAATGAAAACTAACAGTGGAATCCACAGAGTGGCTCTTCCTCCACTGCATTCCAATTGGAATTTAGAAGTTGATTTTTGAGGAGGGAGGAAAAACCAGAGAACCCGGAAAAACCCTCGAAGCACAGGAGAGAACCAACAAACGACTCTACTCACATACGACACAGAGCCCAGCGGGGCTCAAACTCGGGTCACCTTGGTAAGAGGCGAGCGCTCTCACCACTACACCACCCGTGCTTCCCAAATTACATCATTGCTTACCTTATAGCACTGAGCCCTTTAGATCTTTTCTTATCTAATACTTGTGCTCTTTCTTCAACGTCTTCAAGTTCTAGACGAATCTTGTCAGCTTTTTCAATATCTCCTGACTGTTCTGCAAGTTCCTACAACACAAATTCAAGAGTATGATTTCTTGATGCCTTGACTATGCCAGTTTGCTGTGCTTTCTAGTCAGAAGCAGGGGGCATAGCATAAATGCACTTGTCTTTCACCACTAAAAAACAGGTCAGCATCCTTCTCAAAAATTGTGGGGAAGAAAATTATCAAAAGGATGCTGACCCTTGAGAAAGAAATGCAAACTAAAACATTAAATTTTGATGTTTGTCGGCAGAGTTGCAAATGTCTTGCGTCTGAAGGTGGACAATATTTTTAATGCATGCTACACTTCAGTGAAATCCGTAGCATCTTGAATGAAGAGTCTTGTAACAAGATAATTATATCATACCTTTGATCTTGTGAGTTGGTTTTTCTTCACAGCATAGTTAGTTGGAGTATTTCCAAACTTCTTTTTCTCTGAAATAATCTGCAGAGTAATTATTATTAAAATAAATTAATACATAATTATCAAATGTATAAGTATGAATGAATGGATTGTAAGATACCAGTCACTACACTCCTCTATAATATGCAAATTATTGAACAAAATGCCACCACTGCAGGTGTTCACACACATCTTCAACACTAAGGACACATACACCTATTTCAATAAACGTTGATAATGGAAGATCTGAGATGGTCGATCTGAGACCTATTGGAATTGTGGAAGACTGAAAGCTCATCTTATAAATATTGCAAATACATAGTTGCAACCATGCTTGAATGGTATTGAATTGCTAATTTGTGTCACTTATTGCATTAATTCACAAAAATTCATGTTGACACCCACCAATTCCTATTGGTGTCAGATGGACCATTACAGATCTCCCGTTATCAACGGTAATAATTGAAATAGGTGTATGAGTAGGAGGCTATGCAACAATTAACCTCCATCTTGTGATTAAAAATAAATAAATACTAGTCCAGCAGTTTGAATGGCTTATTGGCCAATGAGAGGATGAGAATATTGAAACTAAAAAATGATCACATCCCTAAAATATTCTTAACCTTTTCAATGTCTTCTTCATTGTACATGTGATTGACAGCATTCTTGATGTCTTCATCTTTACGTTCTACATCCTCCAAGTTTGGAAGGGGAATGCCATGCTCATCACACTAAAATAAACCAAAGAATATGCTACTGTAGCTACATGCAGTATAACAACGTGTATGCTGCTAATGCGTCGTCTTTGAGTCCACTGGGTCATGTTGCTGGTTTGAGCAATGTGGACACAACATGTGAATAGCCAATGTGCATGACCTCAAAATCCTAGTACAAAGTATGATTGGAAAGTGAGTCCTTATGCTAAAAAATTCATCTGACAATTTTTCCTTCAACATTTTCTATGGAAATAAAAGCATTTGGTCCTACAAAAGTAACAGTAATTTTGTTCTGGTAGTTCCTTTGATTTCTCTGTTACATTTTTATGGGACTCACTTTCCCAAAGTGCTTTGGGAGTTTTGATGCACATTGTCTATTGGGTTTGTTTTAGGTGTTGTTCTCTCCCTCGACGCGAGGGTCAATCATTGTGTGCAAAAATAGTATGGTAAACATAAGGGTAGTAAGCATGTGAAAGCAGGCCCACAACAGCAAAAGCTGCAAAATCAAGAATCTCAGATGACTCAAATCATAGCTGGTTAATAATATTTATGAAAATGGGTATAAATGCCGTGGTAGAAAAGTGTGTTTGTGAGGTATAAAAAATCATTATCAGTAAGCTTCTTTAACACTGAGCTACACTGAGGCTCGCACGACCTTTACTAGTGATCATGGAATATTCATATTTAGTTATGGTTGCAATGAATTACGATCACGATCTACTTATTATATTTTCACATACCTCTTCCTTCCATCTTTGGAATTCTGTCTCTGTTATTCTTTGATTTGAGACAAATTCAAGCCGAAAAACCCTTTCCTGTGGACCATGTCTATGAAAATAATTAAGGAATTTAAGAAAGTTTTCCATTTTTGATATTCTGATCCAAGGCTGCAAATAAGCGCCAGTTATTAGACAAATGTCAAGTAAAAATTAATATTTTACTGGTAAATGATTCTCATTCTCTGGACATTTGACCAGCCAAACTTGGGTTTGACAGACCAAAATAATATGATCCTCTGGCC
Source organism: Anthopleura sola (assembly GCA_023349425.1). Taxonomy (NCBI): domain Eukaryota; kingdom Metazoa; phylum Cnidaria; class Anthozoa; order Actiniaria; family Actiniidae; genus Anthopleura; species Anthopleura sola. The sequence goes on from JALHLI010000004.1 coordinate 2,352,813, forward strand.
TGACAAATGAACTGCTGATCAAAAAACATATTTGCAGCCTTGCTGTCAGATCTTAACACACAGGAAGTTCAATGAGAGAACAAGAGAGAAGTGTAGGAAACCACAATGTATAGCAGAGTGGTTTCAAGCCTCCGAATAGTTGAAGTTATTGTTTTTAAAACAGGTTGTGAGGTATTCAATAATACATAAAAAAGCTGTTGCAATACCTTAATTTCAGTCCTTTATTGGTTTTTGTTTTCCCTAGATTATAAACCTTTGCTGTTTCAACAACATCTTTTATCTCTGCAACCTAGGACAAGAAAAAACAATAATTACTACGGATTTCACCAAAGTGTGGAACATGCTAAAAAAATCATCTGCATATTTGTGTACCAAATGTATGTGACTCCGCCAAAAAACATCAAAGTTTTAGTGTGCATTCCTTTCTCCACGGCTCAGCATCTTTTTGATAATTTTCTTCTCTACAACTCATCAAAAGGATACCGACCCATGGAGAAAGGAATGCAAACTTAAATACTGATGTTTGTCTGTGCATTCGTAGACGTCTGGCACACAAATATGCAGATGACTTTTTAGCGTGCCACACTTTGATGAAATCCGTAGTATTGAATTTAAATATTGTACATTTTTGTTAATAAAGTAAACAATGCAGAACAGCAGAGATTTAAGATCTAAATCTAAGATGAAAAATATTTTTAGGCATGACTAAAGACATATAGAAGTCCAAATATATTGGTAAAGTATTTTACAGTCTAACTATAAATGGCACAAGTTTTCAAGGACTTTTCTAAAGGAGTAGCACAAACCCCATAGTATAGAAGGTACGGACGGACACACAATGAGATTTTTCATGCAGCATGCATGTTAAGAATCTCACTGTTCAAGACCAACGTCCCATAGGTGGTTATGGTGAGAACTAGTATTTGTGATGTTGGATGCCATTGTGTCATGAAAAATCACATCATTCATCTGCACCTTAATGATACAAGTACACACAGTACAAACTTACCCTATACACAGGCCTTCCCTCATGACTACCAATTCCAATACGCACAAAACAACCTACTATAGTATTGGCTAAAAACGGCATGTGAACCCATCTAAAAGATTAAAAAAGACATATAATTCATAACTAGATCACATTTACAATGAGATATCAGAAGAAAAATATAATAGAGCAGTTTTTATGACTGGGAAACCTACGGTACTAGCTTACAGTATGTACTGTACATGGTACGACATGCCATAAAATCGAAATGGCTTCCTTTTTTCTCCCAGTAATTCACCCAATCACAACGTGTAGTTATGACTACAGTACAGCTACATGTACAATTATGCCATACCTTTCCCACTCAAACAAAAATTACTCTAGGGAGATGGATTACTGGTAAAAACATTTTTTCCAAGTAACACTATAAAGGCAAACATTTTAGGGACTATTCCAAATTAAAAAAAAAAATACAATTAATCTTCATATGTTTTCTTTTTATAATTTTGATAACGCAGCCCAAGATGTCTAGGTTTTTGGATTCCATCAACCAAAAAAATACTAAACTCAGATTGTAAATCTGATTAACGTAAGCCAAAAACCAAGATGCCTGGAATCATAGTTGTTGTCTGGATGTTGTGTAATTATGAAAATAATTATTAGGTATAAATGTTAAACCCAAAGCTTACCAACCAAATCCATGTCCTATACGAAGCCCCACCCTTCCCCAAAAATAATGGTAAAAATCTCAATCTTTTCACTACCCCCCTCCCCCTTGAAAAATAATAAATAAATAAAATTTCATGTTCCTTACTTCTCCAACTTGTGTCTTGAGAGCCTGATTTTTTCAATTTCATCAACCATAGATACTTTGACAGGAGCACTGTAAGCTTGCCTGATATCAAATAAACACACACACATTGGATTACGATGATAAAAATGAGTGGGAAACTGGAAAATAGCAAACAGTAGCTGATTGGCCCAGTTTTTGTTGGAATGTTATTGTTTTTAGGTGTTATCTGATTGGTCAGTTTTCTTCAAGTGGTCCTGGTTAGTGTGTCTGCACTCTAAATGTTCAGGACAAGATGATTATGATGCCCTTGATGACGATTGACCTGTTTCTAAATTAATATTGATTGAGTGAGAATTCAAAATAAATAAATTTCTTTTAAAAACGACAGCTAGCTTACTCATCATCAGATCCTGCATAAGAATCATCATCAGCACTAGACTTGCTCTCATCCTGATCATCATCATCTTCATCATCTGTAAAAACTTCACTTGCTTTGAGAGGTTCCTTCTGTTCTAAGAATGCTTCACCAGCTTTCTTTTCTTTCTTCTCTGATCTTCTTGCTTTCAAGTCATCTAAAGCTTTGACTTTCTTTTCCTCAATAACTTTCTTTCTTTCCTTTTTTCTTAATGCTATCCCCCCACTTTTATACAAGTTTGCTTTATCTTCGTCTCTCTTTCTCTTCTTTTCTTTCTTGGCCTGCCTCAGCTTACGTTCAATTTCAAATCTCGTTTTCAGAGCATCTCGCTTTTCAACACGGTTGAAAATTTCTTGTTCTCGTTCCTTTTCTGTCATTTTTTCCAACATTGATCTGTCGACATCATCTCCGATAAAGTTTTCATCCCAACAATCATGATACTGCTCATCTTCCTCATCCGAGGAAGATGATGACGAGGATGATACATGTAATTCTGAAACCAATAAATAATTATTACTGACAACAATTTTCATACAGTATTTCTACAGCCTAACAGACTCCAGACATCTGGTATTTTGGCTTCTGTCAAGCAATGGTCAAAGAATACAAGTAACTCATATTCCTATTTTTCAAAAATCATAACTATCACAAAAACTATTTTCCCAGAGGATTCCCAGTTGTCTCCTTTATAATTCCTTGTGCTATCTTGAAAGGTAGTTATGCCTTTGGATCAAAGCAAGATATGTGACCTTGCAATGATAGACACATGTGAATAATCTTCCAAGGTGTTAAAAAAAGTCTCTATCATTGCAAGGTCAACTCATTTCTTGCTTCAATGCAAAGACACAGCTACATTCAATATGGTATAGGGAACCGTGAGGGGGACTATTGTTTAGGTTGAAACTTGCAGGCCTATGCAGCCTATAGTTGTGCTGTACGTTACAGAAAAGTCCATTCTAGACAGGTTAAGGTTAGGAGCCTATCAAAACAAATTCTACGCACCTCCTGAAGATGTCTCTCCACTCTCCATCTCTGAAGATTCTGATGAAGACCTCTTCTTTCCTTGTTTCTTTTTTGCTTTTACTTTGGAAGTTTTTCCTTTGCTTGTCTCAGAATCCATTGTCCACTATAATACATAACATATTTTAGGAAAATTACTCAAGATGTGCTACCATTAATTCTTAGGGTGCATGTTACATCATAACCACTAAGCTGGTTGACAATAAAAAAGCATTCCTCATTGGCTTTACTTGTTAGATTAACCAACATGGCGGCTGCTTCATTCTCAAGAGATTTTGAGCCATGTGGTTGCACCCCAAGAATAATGATTAACGGAATGTCATTCCCCATATTCTCAATTTGAGATGACTGTGCCTTGGTCTAGCATCAGCCCAGAGGATATACTTCAGCAAAGTCTCTGTTACTCAGACTTAGCCTTTGTACTGAAATCTGTATTTTGTGATTCCAAAAGTGTCTACTGATATTAGATTTCATTTGTACAAAAATATAATAATATACTATGCTTACCAGTAATTCAAAATTATCAGGATAAAAATTTGAAAACATTACCAAATAGACCTCCTTACATCTAAAATAATATTTTCCCATTTCAGACCATTATCATTTCTTTGTTTATTTGTTGCACATGAGAAGGCACATGAATATAGACCCCTTGCAGCACGTTGGAATGCAGCTCAATTTGGAGGGCAAAACAATAGGTTCAAATTCTCAGGAGATTAAAATTCTTTTGTTTTGCCCTCCAAATTGAGCTGCTCTGACGTCATGTGCAAGGGGTCTATAGATACAACTCAAACAAAGAATCTTATTTTTGAAAGGGATGACATTTTGTCTGCAATGGGGAAACATTAGCCCATGGTAAAGGGGCCTATTTCGCTGTCGTCAATCAGAGTATGTAAAGGTACCAAACAATTTTGATTGACGGCAGTATATTGTCAGATTTCCATATCATCACTGTTGTCTCGATCATCGCATAGCAATGGAAACAGTGGTAACCAAAATCAAATGAAAGATTCAACTGGGAAAGGATGAAAGCAAGAAACATGAAGTGATATGATAGAAATAGTAACCTTCTTCAATTAAGATGAAAAAAGTTTTCAGAAAAATATAAGTACATCCATGTTTTCATCCTATCAGCATAACTAGATTAATTAACAAAGTATACTCCAGTTTTCGTTCTACATTTTCATTGTATGAACAATGTAAAGCTAGTGTAACACAGAATCAAGTTACTTGCTATTGTTTTGGTATCTATAAAACGAACTTCATTATAAGGAAATTGTCTTTTGACTCAATTATGAACGTGAAAAACAATCACAATTCAATCGAATTATCAATACGCAAAACCTTATCCACGACATAATAAGCTTAAATGGTGCAAATATATTGAACAATATGGTTTGTATTCTTTCATAATCTAATAACTACTTATCATATCAAAGGTAATTTTGACTATAGCAGTAAGAATGCAAGCTAACCTCATCATCGCTGCCTTCTGATGAATCCAGATCGCTGTCAGAAGCAGCCGATGGTTTGTTCGCGAGTGGCTTCGAAGAGGGTTCCTTCTGTTTAGGTCGTTTGGTCAGACTCAGAAACTCCTACAAAATAGCACGCTAATATTGAACCCATACATCAAAACAAAGAGCGAATCATTTGGTTTAAACACAAGGCTACCTCCTCGAGGTCTGCACCGCTCTCATCGTCCTCGCTTTCCGAGTCAAATACGGCTCTTTTTCTTTTTCGTTTAGCATCGCCATCTTTTTTCCCCATTTTGAAGTGAAGTGACAAGGAAGGCCAGGATACCTAGCACACACTAAACCCGCTCTGAATCATGGGAAGGGAAAACCAGCCTGGTTACCAAGGAGATATCTATTAATGATTATAATAATAGACTAATACATATCTAAAACGTTTTGAGAGTAGCACAGCTTGATTGAAAATATATTTGAGTCCATAAACTACAGTGAAATAATTTGTGATATTTTTGGGGAAGAGGGGGGGGGGGGGGGGGGGGGGGGGGGGGTGCTTGTGACGTCACAGCATAACTGAATAAGTTTACCGGATTTTTTAAATCAAAAATTAGTCTGTTTTTTTTTTGTTATGTCAACCAACATGTCCATTTCTTACTGTGATTCCCAAGGAAGGGGACGCATGCCAATTGCTTATCAACCCTACCCCTCCCCCCAAACACGTTAAAGCTCAACGTGATTTCTCAAGAAAATAAAATTTTTAACATCTGGATTTTTATTTTTTTTCTATAAGCAACTTTTTAATTTGAAAAAAAAAAAAACCCGAACGAACAAACAAACGAACAAACAACTTACAAAACCAAAACAAGTGGTTTGACGTATTATTATTGGGCTACCTGTGTCTAATGTTGTCATACCCAGTCTCTCCCTGCTCAAGCAAGTCAGCAGAAAAAAATGCTTTGCTTCCAGTTTTAATTTTATTGATGGTCTAAGATGGCGGCTATTTTACCGTCACAAACACGATCTGATGAGCCTATAACAAAGGAAAATAAACCAAAGAAGACTGCAGATAAAAAGGAGTCGAGATCAGGTGGAGATTCCTTGAAGGTATGGAGAAAATCGTAGGAATTGTTTGGGTAAAGATGTTGAATTTCATTAGGATTTGTTATTGATGACATAAGCTTGCCTTCTTGCACAAGATTATGAGGATGAAAATCCATACCTTTATATTTGACTGCGAAAGAGCTAGTTTTCTAGAAAATATTCATTAAAGTACATCAAAGTCTAAGTTCTCCAGTAAATCTGTAAATGTTATTAAGAATTGCCATGAAATTGCTTATAAGTTTGGGTATTTTCAATATCGATATAATTGCTCTAGATTTACATGATTTTGTTTGTGTACCCATAAAGCAGAAAAAATCCTCAAGGCCGAGTTCCTTGACTTCAAAACCAAGCCCAACAATGACGAAAGACGTTGAAAAAACATCAAAAGTTGATACAAGAAGTGATGACTCTGAGAGAAGCTTTTTATTGCTTGATGATAAAGAGAAGCTACAAGTAAGTCTTTAATGTTTATACTCATTTATTTACATTCATTAGAGCTAGGAGAACAGCTGTTGGGATTATAAATTCGTGGCTTCGGTGTCAATCAATGTTTTATTTATGCTTTTGAAAACCTGGAATGTTATTTTGTATTGTATTAACGTTAAAATAAATATAGATTACGTACATGCCAAAACTCTCATTGTTTATGAGCAAGATTTTATGTTGATTATTCAATATTGCATGAAAAATATATATTTTCCTCGATATGATGACAAAACAATCAAATTTTTGTACTTCTTGAATGAGTGTCTTCTCACAATAACTTGACATTTCATGAATTTGTTTTTTAAAATATCTGCTTTGGTTAGCCATTCTTGGTTAGCCATTATTTGTTTTATATGTCTAATATTTTTTCTTATGACAATAAGGTTCAAAATGCTGAAGAATTAGTCCAGAGACTTGGTGCTGAGGGACAATCGAGTATGAAAGTATTATCAATATTTGGGAATACTGGTGATGGAAAGTCGCACACTCTAAACCATGCTTTCTTTGATGGCAATGAAGTATTTAAGACATCAGCATCTCAGCTATCATGCACTGTTGGAGTGTGGGCATCATATGATAGTAGTAACCAGTGTATCATTCTTGATACTGAAGGACTTCTTGGGATGTCTGGAAATCAAAACCAAAGAACCAGGCTCTTACTCAAAGTATTGGCTATATCAGATGTTATTATATTCAGAACTAGGGCCGAACGCCTTCATACTGATCTTTTTACCTTTCTCGGCGATGCTTCTGAAGCTTATCTTAAGCATTTTTCAAAGGAGTTACAAGCCGCAACTCAGAGGTTCAATATGAATGTACCATTGTGTACTCTTGGGCCTGCCGTCATTATCTTTCATGAGACCCAGCACACAGATCTTCTTGGTGTCGTGGATGAACAGACTTTGCTGACAGGTTTGTTACTGATCAATGTATTTGTTGGTTTGAGGCATATATATTATCCTTTCATGTATCCAACAGTTCATCTATCCTTCCATCCCCCATCTATTCATCCATCCATCCCTCCATCCATCCCATCTTGCATTCATCCATATTTTTGTCCATTCAGCTATTCATGGTTTAAAATAAGGAAGCAAAAAATACTGTAGGACACCATCTGTCTATTCTTCCATCCATCCCCATCCATCCATCCACCAGTGCATCCATGTATTCATCCATCCATGCATGCATCCACCACATCCATCCATCCATCCCATCCATCCCATCCATCCCATCCATCCCATCCATCCCATCCATCCCATCCATCCCATCCATCCCATCCAAGTGCAACCTTCCGATTCCCCCATCCATCCATCTATCCATCCATCCACCAATCCTTCTATCCATCTATGTATTCAAACCATTCATTCATCTCATTCCATCCTATCCCGTCCCAAACTATCAACCCACCTGTCCATCCAGAGAGTCATCCACCAGCCAATCATTGTTTTTATTTATGTCCCACAGGAGGGGCATCAAAGAATCCAGATGATATCATCAAACAAAGATTTGCTGATGTTGGTCGTGTTCCTCAGGCCTTCAGTTCAATCAAGTATGTCGGCACCAGGACATATGCTCGACCAACAGATTTCAGTTGTTTGAAGAAAGCTGTAAAGCAGAATCTTACTAATAATTCTGTTAGGTCTGCAAGATCACCAGACATCATATTTAAAGCACTCATGGTAAGTATAGAAAGTAAGCCATCACTGTGTACGTGAGTCTAGATTCTCTAACGGCTCTCGATCCATGCCATGTGAGTTGAGTGTGGTATGCTGTAAATATAGAATGTAGTGGTAGTGCACGTGGAGCAAACCTCACAGAAGAGCCCGGGGGGGGGGGGAAGTTGGTAGGTATGCTCGACGGACCTTTTAGGGTCGAAAACAAAACCCTGTGGTACCTTTTAGGGTCTCGAAATGACGTCGTACCTTTTAGGGTCAATATTCGAAAATCGAAAAAAAAATTGAAGAAGTGTTATAAAGAAATAGTTTTTATTTACCCCAACAATTTAAATCTGTTAAATGTGGTCGTACCTTTTAGGGTCTGGAATCGATACCTGAATTAATTTATGCGTACCTTTTAGGGTCATTTTTCAATCCGTCCGTCGAGCATACCTACCCATTTTATAAGGGAGTCCCCCCCCCCGGGCAGAAGAGCCTTTACAGAATGTACTAAAACATCTCATGATTTTGGTATATGCTGTAATGCATGATATGATATTTTTATTTATGCTTCAATGTTTTCTACTTTGCAGTTTTTGAATGAGAAATTCTCTGGTGATGTAGAACGGACCATTGTCAGTACCTTCCCGGATGCATACTTCGCCTGTCAGTCTGTCTGTCTGACATGTGGGTAAGTACCTTTTGGGATTCCTGTGTCAGAGCTGTAGTACAAGATATTATATTATCTGGGATACCTGTGGTGGTACGATGGACTTCCAGATACCTGTGGTATCTGGAAGTGCTTTTTGCAAATATGTAATTTGGGATACCTGTGGTTCCACAGGAAGACCAATTGTATTAATCCTCCTTTACAAATCTTGCAACAGAGCACACTGTCAGGAGAGCATGAACCATGATAGTGAGGATATAGAACACAAATGTGATGTAAGATGTCAGTACCAAGCCCAGTATGATAATAGGTATTTCACATGTAAGGTAAGAAATCATGTTTCCAAAGTGATAGTTGTGATGACATGGATTTTCCTGGACTATAGAGCAGATTTTGTATGAGTTCGAAAAGTCACGGCACTCGGCACAGTTACAGCACGTTTATGGCATGGTGTGGACATGGTACTGAATGTCAAATCTTTTCATACACGGCACAGCACTGACACAGTCACAGCAAGGTGTAGTCCATGCCTTAAGTTTTTCATAGTCATATGAAAACTGCTCTATGTGCCATTGCTTGGTTTCAATCAGCTGAATGAACCTAAGTAATGTCATTATCAGCTTGCAGCGAAGGGCAAACACTGCCTTCCTACCTTTATACAAATGACTTGCTATGCCATTCAGCTGGTAAAAATGGTCCACAAGGGACAAGAAATGATGTCTAATAACAGCGGAAACCTATGTATAGGAATAATGACTAACGAGTGCTTGTTTGTACTTCATGCAACAAAGAAAGGTTAATGCACACATAGTGGTTACATGTGATACTTACAGTGCAGCAAAATTACATGCCAAAGTTTCACAATTGCACAACTTTGGCACTCTGATCACTGCACTAGAACCAATCTGTGAGAGCAATTCTTAACCGTATTTCATTTCCTTCAGTAATAAATATTTCAGTGTTGATTTTGTTATCTTAGGCTTGCTACGAGAAAGGAAAGCTTAATGTTGTCATTCCTAAAATGTGTTCAGCTACTGACTCTTCGTGGTTTGGTATTGTCAAGTATGCATGGTCGGGGTAGGTACTCAGTACGATCAATTGCAAACAGAAATAATATTAGAGCCGATAGCGTATGTTTAAGGTGCAGATACACGGAGCAACATTGCGCGCAAGGGTGCAGGCAATCGATGTTGTGAGCCATGTTGCGCGCAATGTTGCTGAAGTAGAAAACGATCCTCACTTCAGCACCATTGTCTGCGATATTGCGCGCACCATGTTGCACCATGTTGCACCATGTGCCCGTAGCTTAATTTTGCGCAAGTCCATTTGAAAAAGTCCATAAATGTTTTCCTTCTCCCATTATTTCAGTTATGTGCTCGAGTGTCCAGAGTGTGGGATCATTTTTCGTAGCCGTCAGCACTGGTACGGCAACAGGGATCCCGTAGAAACAGTCGTGCGTCCAGAGATCAAACACGTATGGCCTGGGGTAAGTTAACGTGGTTTAATCTATCACCTAAATACGCAAGTTTCTGCAGGAGGGAAAGGTTACTGGGTGACAGTGCTCCGTGTAAAGTGCGCCGGAATTATTAATGGTGTCCCTTTTCTTTTCAAGGAAATCGCATCCCCTGTTGATTCAAGTAACGTAGCGCGTCGAGTGTTGGATGGTGTCAAGTACGTATCACAGACGGTCGGTACGTACAGCGCGCCACCCAGTCGAGCTGTCACGGACTGGATTGCTGATCAAGTTGCTCCTGACTACTGGGTTCCAAATGCACAAATCCTGGTTAGTACTTTGATCAGTGCAACTAAAAAAAATGTTTTTTCTATTTTAGTGCGATTCTCAGTATTCTTAGCCTGCGTCGCATCCGGAATTGACTGGCGGCAGTGAAAACCAAATTCCAACGGGCAACTCACATTTATCGAGTTTGCAGAATATTGTGAATCGCAGTAATCAACATTTTTGCCGCCAGGCGCAAACGTTCCCGGCCAAAGCCACAGGGAACCCAGCCATCAGTATAAGCCATAGAAAGAATTATTTTAACACAATGCGCTTTTCTTTAACCTGACGTACAATACAGAATTTCTCAAACTTTTCTCCTTTTCTTGTCAAGAACAATATGATCAATAGAAATCTGAATTTGAATATTGGGTCGTTCTTCCTCCTCGCCCACCCCGGGTTCCCATCATGTCATTGATCTATAGAAATTCTTTTCCAGGCTTGTCACCTATGCCAGCGTCCCTTCAACGTCGACGAGAAGAAACACCATTGTCGGGTCTGTGGCCAGGGCTTCTGCGACGACTGCTCGTCCAATAAGAAACCAGTACCTGAACGTGGCTGGGGCGATCAACCTGTGCGGGTGTGCGATACATGCTTTGACGGGAATCCCGCGGGAGATGAACCGACGCCGTCCTGCGATTTAAGGTGGGATAGAGTGCTGTTTGTTGTAACCATTTCTGTCAACACAGGGTGACATGGGCGGCTTATTAAACCCGCTTTACCTCATGGGTAATCTCATGTCACGCCCCGTCCACGATACGCCGGATAAATTTGAAAACGTCCTCAGTTTTTACTTTGAAAACACGAAAAAAATGTTTTCCTTCCACACTGAAAACGGATAAATTGTGTGAAAACATGTCCACACTACAACGATCGTCGGCCGAAAAAAACGCTCGAATGCACCCTTGACCATGCGCACATAATTGAAGGACTTAATTGGAATTACGTCAGCGTTTTCGAAAAGGTTCTGTTTTCAGTGGACAATTTATCCTGATTAGTGTGGACGGAAGGCCTAACCGCATTAATAAAGTTGCGTTTTCAAATTAATCTGCGTAGGGTGGACGACGCCTTAGACTATGTGATATTCCCTTGAGAATAAGATTCTTTGTTTTATGCGTCACTCATATCAATGTACTTTTTTCAAGCACTTCTGGTAAAGAAAGAAATAATATTTAAGGTGTTTCAAATGCCACAAGTGGCTACATATTTTAAAAGTGGTCCTTGATCTTCTTCATACAGTGAACTAGCTGATGCTTTAGACGACGATGACTCTACTTCAGGAAGCGATGGAACATTAGTCGAGAAGACCCTTGGCCCCATGGCTGCACGTAAGATGATAGAGGGTGTACAAACTGCTGTAGAAACCCTCGGGACTGCACTGGATTACCCGCGGGAAATCCTAACAGACGCTGCCAGGCCTAGCTACTGGGTGCCTGACTCAGAAATCTTTTCGTGTTCTATTTGTGACACAGATAAGGATTATAAGCATCATTGTCGTTCATGTGGACAAGGTGTTTGTGATGGGTGTTCTAAGACACGAAGACCTGTGCCTTCAAAGGGATGGGATCAGCCTGTACGGGTGTGTGATAAATGCGTGAAGAAAGGGGATCAGGCTTTATAATTGGACTGAGCTAAACCCGGGGGGGGATAGCTTTCTTGAAATAGCATGTAGGACATTGGGAGATAGGACTGAAATCGCGAGGTTTGGCAAGGAAGTGCTTGCCCCGTCTTCATGGCGCGGCGACTGATGTCAGGTCGGAATCAATAGGATTTCCTTGATACTCTCGTAGTTATGTTTTCTCATGCATACCCATGTAGGATCATTTTATTTTAAAAATTGACTTGCTGAAGTGACGAGTGTTGACTCAGTTCTTTAGAAGCTGAAGTCATAGTAGAACAAATTTCGTTTGACAGAAAACATCCTGCAAGGAACGTGCCGTTTATAAGCAGTAAGCAGTGGAACACAAAAATATTTCAAGAAAAAAACGAGGTTAACACTGAGCGACAGAGAGTTCGAAATTGATAATTTTTTATATTGAATTTCCATTGTGACGGTTCATTCAACCTTCAACATCCAATAAAAGTTGAATATGCTAATCTGTTCACGTGGTCTTCACGTGCTATACAAACGTACATTGTCATTGGTTCCATACATGAGCCCTGGCAATCCTCTAGGTCCTCCCCACTCATCACTATAACAAATGGCGGGAACTGAAACGATCTGTGTACTCTCGTCAGCCGGGTAGGGAATGGTACGAACTATTTCTCCAGTGCGTATGCTCCAAACTCGAGTAATCGAGTCCTCGCCAGCTAAAACAGAAAATGCTTTTATTAGACTCGCAAAAACTTTCGTGTGAGCTTTTATCTATAGGGTAAAAATACGGCATAGAATCTGGGTGTCTGGGGGGATTGGTGTTTGTCTACACCCTGAAAAATTTTGAATTTGAGGTCTTGGAAATCCGATTTCCAGTGTCGCGGTTTTGGGGGGCCATTGCAACATTTTTTTTTTTTTAACTTATGTCAAAGAATTAAGCAACTTGAAGCAAAAAAATCGTGTATGGCTCAATGGGGGAGGGGGGAGGGGGGAGGGAGGGAGAGGGTAGCTAAGGCCCTCCCCACCGCCTCCGCGGTCCCCGAGGACAGCTTTGTACCTGCAAACAAGAGTGAATCTGTAGAGTCGACATAGAACGGTAATCTAAAGGTATTCTGGTTAACGTGACCATGGTATTCTTGTACTATTCGTTGCATTCTTAAATCCCATTTTCGCATCTAGAAACCATCACATCAAAATATCATCAATACATTAAAAAGGCCACCTCATCTTACTTACTGCAAACTAAATTGGCTTACGATTTGGATACAATATATACCAAACTGTACAATCAATGTCGGTTTCAAAAAGATGAAAAATTGGACAGTGTATTAACAGGGGTTGTCTCGCAATTTTTGTTGTTTTGCGTAGCGTTACACGAACTAGAACTCAGTTCTACTTTTCCAATGAATTCCATCAACTGGCAACGCCATTGCACAGCGTATCATCTTCCAGCAACTTTTCTCGCAAGGCATATTTTTCAAGTCGCAGTGTAACACCTCACCTCGGCAACCTGCAACGCTACTTTTTCAAGCATTGCGAGACAAGTTGCTGAGAATATTGCACAGTGTAATAGTACACATACCGTACTATCCAGACCACTTGTTATCAAGTACGTCTCATCTTGTAGTAACTTCAAACATGTGACTGGAGTGGGTTGAGACATGTAAAGACATGGAACACGTGACCCGGTTAGTCGTATATCGGCACTCTTAATTTCACCGTTACGAAAACCATTGAACAACACTGGGCTCTGAAAACAACGGACAAAAATGAATCACTGGGGAGGAGGGGGAGTGAAAGGGGAGGGGAGGGATCGTGCTCAGGGGATCCAGAGGTTTGTATGATGGCAATAAAAGCAAAAGAAACTCGCCTAATTCTAGTTAGCCATCATTCTCCCGCTGTCGGCCAGCTAATCAAAATTCCTATAAGGAGGGATGCAACCCCCACAACCCTCCCCCTGGATCCTCCCTCTTTAAAAACTGTTGAGATTAGAAAGAGGTAGAGGTAGGCTTTCACAACCAACTTCCGTCCCTGGATTTTCTTACCTTGAATGCGAACTGCTGAGAAAAAGTATCGCTTATTGAAGGGAAACGTACTAATCTGTGTCTTGTGTTGACGTCAAATGTAAGAGCTAAATTAGACGCACCTGAAGAAAAATAGAATTTGAGATGTTAGAGAACAGTAATTTACATCCTGGATTTCTGTGCCATCTGCCATCCTCCACCCCCCCCCCCCCCCCCCCCCCCCCGGATGGCTTGTGCAAATTGCTTAAGCCTTGATCAAACGAGGAAGCATGTTTCCAGAACATGTTTACTACGCGCATGTTTCCTCGATGTTTCCCAGTTTAGCCACGTGCGAAACATTGCTACGCGTGAAAAAAATTGTTTCTAAGAAACCAAATATGTTTGTGCAGAAGAGTATAGAAACATGTCGTGTTCCTCGCCACATGCAAACAATGTTCAGTTACACTTGTTTCCCAATGTATGTTTCTTGGCAGTTAAGCCACCTTTGGAAACATCTAACAAAACATGTTTCTGGAAATATGTCCTCCGGACTTGACATATTATGCAGTGTCCATACCTGGATGTCTTTGAACTTTACTCTGAGAATAAAAAGCACATTCTAAAAGAACGTATAGATGTGAATGGATGAGCGTACCTAGGCTAATGACGTTATCATACAAGGGGTTCCTATTCCAGGCACTTGTCCAAACAGAATGGCGGTTCATTGGATACCTGCCAACAAACCCTTGAAAACAGAAATGAACATTATCACTGATAATAATTATTATTTGATTTTAATAATATAATGCAAAACACAGCACACTAAATTCCAGTTCGATCTGAGAATAGACCCCTTGCACGTAATGTAAAAGCAGCTCAATTTGGAGTTCAAAAACAAAATAATTTCAATCTCCTGAGAATTGTGTTGTCTTCCAAATAGTCCCCTTCTCAGTTCCCTGCGCTATCTTGAAAGGTAGCCGTGCCTTTGCATCGAAGCGAGACGAACGGTGAGCTTGCAATGATAGACCTTTTTTAACACCTTGGACAAGTATTCACTGTCATCATTGTCTGTGTCTACCTTTTGAGATGGCACAGGGAACTGTGAAGGGGACTACTGAGCTGGATTTTAACGTGCTGCAAAAATTTTCATCATTCTAAGGGTCTCTAAGCAAGTGAATGGTTGGATGAATGGATGGATGAATGGATGGACATCCAATAAATTAGACTTACGTTGTGTTAATTCATCAACTTGGAACAGCAGCCCTTCACCCCACTTATCCCCATGCCCAAGTAAGGTTATTCTGACACCACAGTTAAGATATTTTAACGAGATAATATCTATTACTGGGTTGCCTGTGGCAGCCCAGTCTAGAAATGTATTATGTTTCTCTGTCTATATCCTGTGTCAGAAAATGCAAAAGTTGTGCAATAGTACTCAGAGGTCTTTATTATATTACCCTGGGACCTTAGAGGGCAGATATTTCAGCACATAACCATGGCAACCTGAATGATATGACACAGGAATGCCTATCACTATACATTTTTCTAAGCTTGGGTGTAATGTTTTCCTATTTCAGCAGCATCATTCCCTAGAGTATTATTTCTTTGTCTAATGGTTGCACATGAGAAGACACATGAATATGGATAGAACTCAAACAAAGAATCTTATTCTCAAGAGAATGACACAATGGTCTGAATCATATTGCTAAATTATCTTCAATCAGTTAATGGTAAATTGCTTTGTATCTCCTCAAGTTTATAATAAGCTAAGTTTATTTTAGGATACAAAAAAAAGTCTGATGTTTTGGGATGAGGACTCCAATTTAGAGATGTCACCAACTGGAAAACAAACAAATGAATATTTAAAAAATTAGCCAATATATGGCAAAACAATATCACATGCACGTGAGCTATTCAAGCTGGACAATTTTGAGATAATATGATAAAAAAATATAAAACATTTTAAAAAAATATAAGGCAATTTTTACAAACTTATGCTGTATCTGTTTTGCTGTTGTTGTTATATTTTGTTGCTTTTTTTGTTAGACAGAAGATTAAACTATTCTACAGATTTCCTTGTTTGTATACACCGATTCCGAACATGGCGGACACAAACGGACGGCCTGGATTGAGGGGGCGAAAACGAGGCTAGTCAGTAATTCATTATCTGTGTGCAAGCTTCATCTTTGTTACTGGTGTTACATGGTGTTTACATCCATTAAGAATCGTTTTTAGTGATGTCTAAGAGAAAAGCCAGCTTCCCACAGATCAAAGACGACTGACTAGATAGCCTCGTTTTCGCCTCCTCAATCCAGGAAAACCATGTATGTCTGCCATGTTCGGAATCAGTGTATGAAGGCTGTTTTATAGAGGTTGTTTATGTATTGAAAACAGTAAAAATCCCCCAAATAAAGATATCTTGTCTTACTTGATCCTTCATCATGGCTGATCCAGGTACTATTGACATTCTCTGGCTTCTTTCTTTTGAAACTTGGTGAAACTGAACACTGAAAGGAAAAAATATAAAGTAATTGAAAGACTTATTGCCTCTCTTATGCCAACAGTAGTGTTATAATTGGTAGTGAATGTGCAGGGTCACTTCTTAAATTTCCTGCAAGTGGGCTACCTGTGTTCCAGATCAGGAACAGGAAACCATGGAATCAAGAAAGACAACTCACAAACTCCACATGGAATGCAAAGTCCAGGAACTTAATCTGAGATCCTAGAAGTACCATGGACACTAGTATGGGAACCTGGTAGTGGGTTAGTGAGTACACTACTGCTACATCACCCCTTGGTTCCCAAAAGAGAGTATGAAGTAATAGAGCACATCTCCAATACATAGGTCTATCCCCATGAAAATTATTTGAAAATCTATTTTTAGCTTCATGCGCAGCTATCTTTATGCCACGCAGCCTGAATCAGGAATCGCATAATAAAAAATTTCAGGCCATTCACGCAGCTGAAAATAGATTTTCAAATAATTATCATAGGGCTTGGAGATGTGCTCTCTTACTTCATATTCTCCTTGCTTCCACAATTAATTTACTTGGTTTCTGCATCATCTTCAACAACATTTCCTAATGGCTTTTCCTGGTATATACTCACACTGGATCTCCAGAACCGCTTGTCTTGTATAAAGTTAGAATTCTTTGGTGTTTAAAATCAGGCTGGAAATAATGAATACAGTTTGTGTTAAAAATTTATAGGTATTTCCAAAGTACCTGCCCCCTGTATATTTGCACACTCACTTCACTTGAATAAAAAACCCTGCAGAAGGAAAGAGACCTTGACTTAATTGGGGCAATTAAGTTGAAATATGGTGTGAAGAGAATAAGGCACTTCTAGATCTAAAGCCTGGTTTTCAACTTGCAACAGAATCGGGGTCAGATTCAGAAGCAGTTTATGAGTGACTGATTGCAAATGAAAACCACTTGTCATTTAAGGGTAAGCAAAAGCCAAGCAAATGGAAACCTTTCAGGTTTCATTCCCACTTCTGACTCTGATTCTGACTCCGTTTCCTGTGGTTTTGACTTCATCATAAGCTGCTTGTGGTTTGATTCCAATTAATTCTGATCGACCCCAATCAAATTCCAACTCTGATTGGTTTATTCAACTTTGAGGACTTCAAAATGACAGTATAACTTGTGTATACATAACAACATACATGAATGGAAGAAACGGCAAAGTCAGGAGCATAAACATGTGTTAATTGAAGTTTAGAGGATTGGCGCACACCATATTGTTGGACTATCTTCTCCATTATCTCACTAAAGAATGGAAAGAAGAGTCAAAACTTAATCAGTTGTAGGTCTATTCACATAAAATGCAGGGTTTGGGTAAAGTTGTGAGACAGCTAGGGAGTGGTGATTTGTGGTGCAACTTTTGCAGCGATTTTGGTCATAATTAAGTCAAAAATGGTGAAGAATTAGATTGAATTTTTTTATTCCAGGGACCAAGATTACCTGGACAAATGTCTCTTTTAAAGCATGAGAAAAAATCCATCATATTTTCAAAAATCGCTGCAAAAATCACCACAAATA
The DNA here is from genome assembly GCA_023349425.1 of Anthopleura sola. Classification (NCBI taxonomy): domain Eukaryota; kingdom Metazoa; phylum Cnidaria; class Anthozoa; order Actiniaria; family Actiniidae; genus Anthopleura; species Anthopleura sola. The sequence goes on from JALHLI010000004.1 coordinate 2,370,827, forward strand.
TTGCTGCTCGTATAAATATAAACTACAGTCTTGAAAATACTAAGACATCCCTAGCCTGTTTACCTTTGTGAAATCAATGGATTCATCTGTTGATATTGTCTTGAATAAATAAATTTTACGAAAGATGAATTTTGTTGCTTCTGAAAGAAAACACACATTTAGAATATAACTATTTCTGTTTCTTATAGCCACCATGTTGGATGAATCTGGGAGGAATCAGAAAAAAGAACAAAAAAAATTATTTTAGGATGGGGCTGCCACAAGCAACCCAGTAATAAATACAATAGGAAGCCATTTCAATGTGACAGCATTCACACAAGCTATATAGCTAGGTCAAGAGCCAGTATATACAAATTAAAGCTCAAAACACTATCTACTGAATAAATCCTTATCCAGTGGATAAACTTAATATCCAGATTGTGTAATTCAGTTGCATGAAGCTCAAATAAGAGTCATCCAATAGATAAATAATAATTTGCTGAATAGGACTTTTATCCACTGAATAATTTATTAAGGCTTTGTATAACTGACTCCAATATTATTAGAATAGACCTTTCCTGATTTCACTTTTCACAAAATTAATTGTTCCAAGTCAAGATGAACTTGATTTTTGTTATTTATCAAGGCCAACCTCAACTTGAAACAATTGTTGCATGAGCATCCAACCAAATTCAGTAATTAAAAAATACTCAACAAGTTATACATACTTTTAGCCTTTTTCTTTTCACTTCTGTGCATTTCTTACAGATTCTGGGTTCTGTATTCCCTTTCTGAGTTGGAGTTGTCCTTTTAAATTGATTTTCATTTGTTATTCTAAAATATTTTTTCTTTTCTGTGTCATAAATAAATCCTGGGATCTGGTTTACACATGCAGTCAAAGAAACACGTATTGATAAATGGATGAATCTGGAGTATGTCTTGTGTTACCATGGGAACTCCAGGGCTTGAAATAATGGTCAGTCAGCCGCTGTCATGGTGACCAGCCAAACTAGTTTTAGCTGAGCCATGTGTCATTTCTGGTCAAAATAGCTGGCAAGGCAAATCTTTGACTATACAAGTTCTAATTCTGGCCGATAGCAATAGATAATAATTGTAAAATATATTGTGGGCAGACAATGGTTTAGGAAAGTGTAGGAATACTTATTAGGCCCTTAAAAATACCACATTTCCATTGCACACTTTGTTACTCGATTATTTCGTTTATCTGCATAATGGAGCAGAGTCTAAATAAAGAAATCAAATAAAAACTTAATTTCGGCAAAGCGGGCTCCCTGTGGTCTGCTTCCTGCTTCGACTGCAAGGACCAAGCTGAAGTTATACCATCGTTTTTTATATGATTTCTGTAGGAAAAAGGAACTAGGAATATCACTTATTTCCCTGGATGAGATGCTATTCTATCACAAGTTACTCATATAGGATAAGTCAATAAAATATGTCACTGAATCGAAATAAACTTGTAGTTCAAGTCAAGGATACTTGTCGATATGCTGGTTCCTGTCGTCTCTCTGTAGAAACAACTCCGCCACACAATCTACAATTAGCTTCCTCGTTTGTCGCCTTTTTTCGTCTCTTACGCGGCATTTTTTTTTCTTCTTTTTCTTTTTTTACTATCAGGTAGTAGCTATGTCATTAAACCTCTAGAAGAGCAACAAGAATCACGATCGTTTTATAGTTCGAAAATGCAGATTTTCTAGGCTTCCATTAGATTTCTTGATCAAGTTCTGGTTTTATAATATTTTTGCAGTCCAGAGTTTGCCACTGAGCACATTAGAAACGAATCAAATCTTATAGAACATGAAGGATTTTAGCAAGAGAAGACCCCGACATCATGTGTTTGGCCATGCTGTGATATGATGTACCAGGGCCATGGGCATTGTGGGTTAGAGAAATGATTTAATTATATTAGGACTTCCGGATAATTGTTTTGTAGTAGTGTGGTGGGGGGGGGGGGGGGGGGGCGTTGGGGTGGGGGGGGGGGGGGGCTGGAGAAAGAAGAAGAGAAGAAAGATGTTCGGGGAAAGTCTAAGAAAGCTAGTTCTGAAATTTCTACATGGACCGCGGAGCACCCTAAAAAGTGGTGGGCTAAGATTGGAAAAGAGACTAGTATGGGAAAAGGGAAAAAGTGGCATTGTATAATAGTTGCATCATGTCTCAAAAGAAAGAATGAAAGAAAGAAAGAAGAGAGAGAGAGAGAGAGAGAGAGAGAGAGAGAGAGAGAGAGAGAGAGAGAGAGAGAGAGAGAGAAAGAAAGAAAGGGAGGGAGAGAGAGAGGGAGAGGGAGAGGGAGAGGGAGAGGGAGAAAGAAAGAAAGAGAGGGGGAGTAAGACAGACTTAATCGAATTTAGGATTTTACAAAAAGTCACCATTCAAGACAAATCTTAATAATGATTCGTTAAAAGATACAAGAGAGATGTTTGACTTATTTTGACATCTTGTCTAAACTAAAAGCAAATCCGTGACATATGTCAAGCAAAACCACGTGGGATCAATTCTTGTAATACAAGACGTTTGGCAATCCAGCCTAGCTTAGCAACGACAAGTTAATCTACCAGAATCAAATTATTCCCTTACCGAAAATATTATATTTGTTCTCAGAGCAAATGTAAGGAAAAGCACTCGCCATGAAAGCTGAATAGTAGCTGATAATGAATGGGAGCTGAGAGAAATGATTTTTTGAACTTTATTTAAGACGAAATTCATCGTGGGAGATCGTCGCAAGATCGTATGCTTCGGCTACATTACAACGGTTACATTACATGTGATAGGAGATTGCACATTTATGAAACGTTTTTAAAAACTTCATTCGCCTAACAGACCATTCAAAAGAGCAATATAACTCCAGAAGAGTTTTATTTCATGAACAATGGCGCTAGAACGAAGCAAGGTATTTTATAAACTCGATTTCTTTAAGTATTTATTTGGAGCATTATTTGCCTTGGCCGATGTTGGATCTGACATAGCAACATGTATCTTGTACTACCAGCATTCACAGTTCGAAGAATTTGGATTTTGCTTGGCTTTTGCCCTCGCTCCTTCAATATTCATGACCATAGCCCATCTTGTACAGCATTTAAAGTCGGATGGAGTCCTTAATACCGTTGGTAACGTGATTTATTATGCATTGTTTGGGTCTGGAATGATGAAGATGAAATTGTTTACATTGTGTGTGAAGAATTTTAAAGAGGTTTGGAGTCGACCAGGATATCTTGTGATGAAAGAAGACGAAAAGGATGACATCCGGACAGCTGTTGTCTTCGACTACATACAAACTCTCCTGGAAGATATCCCGCAAATGGTGCTCCAAATATATACATTGACACAACAAAATACGTCGAACATTCATTGGATTCAGTTCGTATCAATCGCTTTCTCTTTTGTAAATTTGATATCAACATTAGCCTTATTTGAAAACAGTACCCTCCCAGGTGTACAGAACGTCAAGGCTTATATACTTGTTATTGTATTTTACAACACTTTCCTTCTTGCTGCACGCATGGTGACTATAGTATCCTTTCTTATCGGATTCACTTGGATTACAGCTATAATTTTGGCCGTCCACGAGCTTGTTTGCATCTTATTCTTCTATATCATGAATCGGAAACGCTTTACTGACAAAGACATTTGGTGGGTTGGTGTCCTCCTTCTGCCTTGCTATATCTTCACTTACTTAGGATTCAAAGTCAAAGAGATCCGTTTGCGATCCTTCGAGCTCAAGATATCGAGGTCTCTCCTCTCTTCCAGCTTGTACTATGGGACATTTGCTATCGAAAACACCATGATGATAACTTTATATTATTCCAAAGAAAGTAAGCGAACATGGTACTCATCTGGCGCTACAACTGCAGTTATAATGATGACCTTGGTGGGGGTTTTCCTGAACCTTATATTTACTAATTTGTACTTTAGGGATTACCAGCGTACGAGGCATATGATTAGTCATCAAGGGATCCGTAGGTCATCCAGGTTTGAACGGAATTCCAGGGTAAGGTTTTCGCGCAGTGTTCGCGTCCATCCACATCCCTCGGATCAAGATCAAACTATTACTGAAGTTATACGGTAGCATGCTGCGATTCTGGTACATAGGGAGTAGGAAAGTCAATGGACTAATTCGACGATACGGCGGCCATCTTGAATCGCAAGGCATGTTGGGTCGCAAAACAAAACAAAGATTGCGAATAATATATAGAGTTTCGTTTAGTTGTCTTTCTTTCTTAATGTTAATCGATCGACGCCATTACTATAACAAAGCTTTGTATATTTGTCCCCCACCAAGATGGCCGCCGTATCATCGAAGTTGGTCAAGTAGTTCTTTGACCCATCCTAAAGTTTGCGCGTAATGTTTCCCTCTCTCTCAGACTATCATTAGTAATGGTTGGTAAAAATGACTCCCGTATCTGATGACCTAAAGTAGACACACGTGAATAAATTAAACCGATGAAAAAGTATTGTATAGTATATAACTAGTGCTAAATAGCATTATTTACTAGGCATTAGAAACGCCATGATCCCGTCTCGGTTATGTGTGTGTTGATTTAGTTGATGCTGTTTGTTTGTTGGGGTTACAAACGTTGGTTGGTTTAAGCGTACGTTCGTCTGGTATACAATAGAGAGTTTAAGAATCCCGTTTACGGCAAACGTGAAACGTCAGTTGACCAGTGAAAAGTTCTTTAGAATTAGTAAAAAGGAATCGCAAAAATCTCCAAGTCGTAGATAAACAAAATAACATTTCTTTATGTTAAGAAAGTTTGCAAAAGGTAAAGTGAAATACAGGAAGACGAAGAAAAGTTGGTCACTTTTGTGGAAATAAGCTATACTAAGCTCTAGCTAGTTTACTTCTCTGGGTTCCCGTAGTGGAGCTTTGCTCTGTGGGGCTTCCCTGCCCATGTGACGAAACTTATAAATAAATAAATAAATAGATAAATAAATACACTGACTTGTTTCAGTTGTGATAGATGCAAATCTATCTTTATTGTGAATAACGCGAACTGAATGCTGTTACAACTATATGCATGAATCTTATTGCATTAGTTTCGATTCCAAGAAAAAATACGATTGCTACGTATATAATAAACATGTGCCTCTAGACTTAATTCCAAGAAATTTAGAGCACTACTTAGGCATGACTATTTTGCGTTTAATCTTCAAATCTATGGAAACCTGAAAGCCCTTGAAATGTTATTTTTATATATAACAACGGCTGTTCAATCAACTCTACCTTGAGAGTATGAAAGCCAATATTCCAGCTGCAATGCCCACCAACGCGGCCTTGTCTCCATCGGTCAGCGTTTTAGCAGCACCGAGACCAATCTCATCTAGGTAGTGGTTGCAGTAGTTTTGGCAGTTGTTACAAAACTTGAAGTAATTCCCAAACTTCTTCATAATTCCAACGGCTTTTGAGATGAGATCACCAGCTGTCCCTTTGATCTCCCCATGGTAAACAAGGCTTCCCTTTAAATCTGGTGAGAGTTTCCTTGTTACGGGGTAAATTCGCTTCACTCCGTCAACTGTAATAGTGAAGCCCAGCTCGACTGTAAAGAAGTGTTGGTCGTCAGCCGTCAGCACGATGGACTTGTGGGCGCCAAAACTACTTCCTTTAATGGAATACACTTTGAATGTTTTTTTCTCATCTAACTTTGGAATGGAGCCTTCTTTCAGTAGAGTTTTAAGTTTTTTTTTATAATCTCCGAGAAAGGTGTTATCTTCGAGCATTGGCTCGGCAAATTTTTCATGGCTGATATCTGACATGACTCAATAGCAAAAACACAGACCGAATAGTTCGAGAACTTTTAGCCTGACTGAAATATCGTATTGATAAGCACGGATACTATAGGCGAAGGTGTTCCTAGGCCTGTATTTCCTGGAATTAAGTGTACTGCGCATGGTCCAACACGTGCATGGTGAGCATGCGCAATTAGATTTTTCTGTGAACCTCCGGTTTTTCTTTTTCTTTTCTTTCTAACGACCTCATGAATATCCACGAAGGTCATGGACTGTTGGGGGAGGGGGGGGGGGCTGCAATTTTCCAAATATGAATCTGAGGACAGTACCCCGAAAGTAACCGCCAAGGCCGTTATCCCAAAAAAAATATCTAGTTTCAGAATATTCCAGAGCATCGCACTGAAAGAAATATATGGTTGTTACACGTTTCAACTGACCCACTTATGAGTTTTTGACTACATGTCATTACCTTCAGTAATGAGTATAAACGATTCCCGTATCTGATGACCTTAATAAAGTAGACTCACGTGAATAAACATGAAAAAGTATTAACTAACTGGTGCTAAATGGTACTATTTACTAGACGTGATTAGAAACGTCATGATTATTCTGTGTGTGTTGGACTCAGTATTGAAGTTGTTTGTTTGTTGGGCCTGGTTGGTTGGCTTATACGTATACGTTTGTCAGTTATTCACTAGAATTTCATGTAGATAGTATTATGGGATTTTACTTGAAGCTAAAATTACTTATAATCAGTCAACCTAAAAACACCGTAAATTTAATAAAGGAATATTTTTTTTAAAGAGATCTAAAAAAAATTGCGGCTTTGATTAGGAAATGTATTTATTGGTACAATTTATATATCCTGTTATTCATGCCTTGCACTTTATTGATAGTCTGCTGCATTCAGAACCGGACTGATGTTATAGCTTTAAAATTACCGGTCTTAGGGACGGACCATTTGATTTTTGATTAGGGAGAATACGAATTTTGCATTTCGCTGCATTTCAAGTGAGTTTGAGCTCAAACAAGTTAAGGATAACCGGCTTCAGTGTTCGTAGTCTGTTGTCCGTAGTGTACATTCTTACTGTAACTACCTTTTCGTTCAACTAATTGTCAAGGGAGTCTATTATGTATTATTGTACACTATATATACCGGCCAAAAGGTATGACCAGAATTACATATTTTTAATCTAATTTAATAATTCTTTTAAATGCATTTTTACTATTCTTTTTTTATCTCTGCTTACATAAATATATCTAATAAATATCTATTTTATATGATTTTTGTACAAACGTTACTGCTCTCCAAGGAGTTTTAGCAAAAGCCCCTCTTGGTCCCCTTTGAATGTGTCCTTGACTTCTGCTTCAAGGGTCTTGCCGAACAGCTCCATGTATGCAGCCTTGATCTCAATAAGATCAATCTGAAATAATATGAAAATATTGGGACTCATAAAGCTAAGGACAATGGAATAACTGGGGCTATGTGCCATATCATTCGGCCTTATATGTGTCAGCGCGCCAGGTCACCGCTGGTCACTGTGAGGCCCATTCTCCTTGCGGACAAGTCTCACATAGGCAACCCACCCGGTAAAAAACCCGTCTTTATTACCTCAGATCGAGCGATAATGATACGAGTGACAGCTGTATTGCTGGTCATCATTCCATTCATTGCTGTATGGAGACACTCGGCAAAATACTTGGGTGGATCACTTGTACACAGCACTGAAAATATATCACATGCAGATACATTAATAAACCCCTGAAAACAATGTCTGAAAAAGAAGCCTTCGCGGAACCAGACCAGTGCGAGGGCACGGTAGAAACACAGTCCCATTTTCCGCATGATCGGAATAACACTATCATTTTATTTCATCCATCTGTCCATCCGTCCGTCCCTCCCTCAGTTTATTCACCATTTTCCATCAGGAAATCTGGATTCCACGAGGTTTGTCAATGGTTTCAGGAGTGCAGGATACACCGGATTCCAAGCCAGATTACATTAAAATCTTCATTCGTCTGTTTTCTTAATTACTTCTTAACTTGTTTCTTACCAATGGTCCTCACTGCTTCGTGAAAATCCCCTTCAAGCTCTTCATCAATTGATTCAAGAATTTCTTTATTAGAAACCTGAAAGAGAGCAAAATATTTTTATTAGCTTTGGCCATTTTGAATATTGCGCAGCTAACGGTGAAATTGAACCTTGTTGAGCCATGCAGTTCCCCAACGTAGGGGTACGTTCCCACTTCGGGGCGCTGCTCAAAATTACGACTTCGGCCTGTCTGCTGCTGCAAATGCTGATGCTGATGCCGCTGCTGCTGCCGCTGATGCATGATGATGATGATGATGATGATGAGATTTGTCCATTGTTCTCAACTCACGTGTTTATAAGCCTGGAATATTGCTCTGAGTTGCATGGGGTTCCTTGTTGTTAGAATGTCAATAAACATCGATTCGTCTGTACCCCATCTCTTCTCTCCTGCCTTAAAAACAAACAATAATATCGAGAATTCTTGTACACTATACCAAAGAATGAATAGTAATGATTTCCCCAGTCTTGTGGCGAGAGATCTTCTCCTACTAGACCGCAGCAGGTTATGACAAAAGAGGCCTTATTTTAGCGATAGATATGGTTCTCTCAAGTGTTGTCCTATAGATCTCTTCAGCTTCGTATACAAATTACCCATTACAGACCACGTGACATTCCTTGGAGAAATGTTGTTTTTAATTAAAATATTTACAAAAGAAAGAATCAACTCCCAAGAGTGGCATCACATGGTCTGAAATGGGCACAACAAACAACGAAGCTAAAGAGGTGTCTATTGATCACAGGGATACTTCTTGATATTGGGGTACGGGGGTAGGGGGAGGGAGGGGAGGGAGGGGAGGGAGGGGAGGGAGGGAGAGGCTGTGATCTATAGTACTAAGAGGTAAGGGAAATATCCACCATCCTCGTATCCTCTTCAATCAGGCAACAAGATGAAAGACATGAATAAATATTTGTTACTCATCACTACCTCTAGTAGTTTTTGCGCATCTTGATACGCATCTTCTTCGTCGATGCTGTCAGAGCTTCCTCTCTTACCCTTAACACAGGAAAACAAATGAGATGATTACTCGGGTTATTTAAGCGGAGTGGTCTACACAAATATTAAGGAGGCTCAGTTGTTATCCTGATCAAAATATCTTTAATCTTGTCAGGGGTGTCAGTTGATAATAATAAAAAATAATGGCATAATGGTCGAAGATGACTAAGGCCCTGGCTAAGTAAGGAAACATTTTTCCAGAAACATGTTTACCGGCGCGCGCATGCTTCGGCGATGTTTCCCAGTTTAAGGTGGGGTAATACGAGCAACGAAATCGTGCAATTTGTCGCGCAATATTATGCAGAGCAATGTTGATCGTATAACCAAACTGCACGTAACTTGTCACGCATCAAAAATCGATGTTGCAAATTTATATTTCTGTTGGTCAGTGGGTCAGTCGTTTGGTCGATTACAGGTTGGTTGGTCGGTTACAGGTTGGTTGGTTGGTCGATTCATTATTACCTGTAGTAGCGCAGTCAGCACTGAACGGAAATCCCCACTTGTCTCATCTTGAACTTCTTCGATAAGATCTTTACCATAAACTACCAATAATACAAAGATGATATCTAGGTCAATTGTTACTTATCAAAAGCAGGGAAGAATACGTAGCAAATCTCGTCATTGCAAAACTGATCCCGCTACAATAAATAAAACTGGGTAATTTGGACCCGCTTTTTTGCTTTGGTGAAATAAATATTACCTTTTTTGTAGGCTTCTTTGATTTCTTCAATTTCCTGGAAATGCAATATTGAATGTAAATATTTCATCGATGGTTTTCAGTCAAAGATAACTAGTGCCTGGTAGTGATTGGTACTCAGGAGAACGCCGTTATCCGTCACTATCTCTGCCGGATTTTAGTATACCAAACAAATCGATGAAACAAACTCTAACTACTGGGGTACTAAAACAATGCATCTGCTTGAAATGGTAAGGGGTTTTCTAATTTCAATTCTAATCGGACAAACGTCTGACAAATGGTACACGCGTCTACCGGAAGAACCGAAAAGAGCGGGAAAAGTGTGTTACCTCAATTGGAACACTGACGTTTCCGGAACTTTCCGATCGGAATGACATGCACATACATGTACCATTTGTATTCCAACCGGGAATTTGAAGTTTTCCAGGTAAATGGAAAGCACCCCTGATAACCAACCACCTCTGGGCCGAGGTTTTCGATGTGGCTACGTGCGTACGTAGATTTTTTGTTTGTTATCTTACCTTATGGGTACGCGAACAAATGATCTCTGTCAATAGGCTGTCTTGTGTTCCGATTCCCTGTGCATACAAAAAAGCGGTTGAGTATATTTTGCAGATGAGGCAGATCGATTTGTAAGTGATTGAATGAATGGGGCATTTAGATGGATTGAATATGACGGGACACAATGGATTAATAGACCTTTTCCTCTTGGGCGTCATGTTTTCCCATTTCAGACCACGTGTCATTCCCTTGAGTATCATTTCTTTGTTTAATGCTTGCGCATGAGAAGACACATGGATATGGATATAGCTCTAACAAAAAGTCTTATTCTCAAGAGAATGACAAGTGGTCTGAAATGGGAATTATCAATGGTAAATGTTACCTTCATAGCAGAATAAAGCATATTTGCATCGTACACGACCGGTGATGACATCAGTCCAACAATGGCATCCTCGAATTTACCGCTTAATTCAGACTTGAGCTCATCTACAAGATCCTACCAAAATACAGAGTTACAAAATATGAAGATAAGAAAAAGCTTTAGCTTTCTAATTAAGCTTGTTGCCGAGTGGATAGGATGTCTCCTTATTTAGTAGGTCTTACTTTTCCGTACTGGTCTTTAAAGGCCGCAGAAATGTCCTGTCTTTGTGAAGAAGTGCAAGCCGTGAGAACACCAATGATTGCATCTTCATCGCTACCTAAGAGGAGCAAACAAGAAACAACGATTAAACATTGAATTGCAGGCCAAGCAATTCAAGAAAATAAGCTAACTATTAATTCAACACAAGCTAGATATGGTATATACTAATTGCCATTCCCAAATCCACACAGAGTTTGGTGGGTCTCTCCCTTGATTCGAGGGAATTTTTTCTCCGGGTTCTCCAAGTTTTCCCTCCTCCCGTCAAAACCTAACTTGTTAAATTCCAATTCGATATGTGTATTAGCCGCGCCTTGAATTTGAACAAAAGTTTTAACGTTATTCGTGGTTTTCTTACCAAATCCTTTCATCGCCTTCTTCAACCTTTCAGCATCCCGTACGGCGTCAAAGTTTTTGGCAGAAACGACAGTTCCGTGGTATTCGACCTGTAAGAGCCAAACATCATCAAAAAGAGAATGGATGAAAGCTAAGTTATATCGCAACGTGTGCGTACCGTAAAGCTGCCAATATTAGGTGGAACTTAAATCTTTTGAAATATTGATTTTTGGGAAAAAATTGAGAGTGTGTTACCAGCGGTAGAGTAAGTGAGCGTGCGTGCGTCAACTATCGCAACAACAGCGCAAAACTGTCGACACATACCAAAACGCTCAAGTTCTTAAAACCCCTTTTTGAAATAATGCATTCGTGTATGATTAGGCATGGTAGATGCTGCAATAACATCCTGGAAAAGATTCTATAGAGCGGTTTTCGTATAAGCCGCGGTGGGAAACGTACGGCACTGACTTACAGCACGTACACGGTACGAATTGCCGTAACATTGAAATGGCTTCCCATTGTCTCCCAGTAATTCATCCAATCACAATTTATATAGGGTTACAGTAAGATACGGCACTGCTTCATTTTCCATATCGTTTCCTGATTACCTTCTTTACGTCCAGTTTCGGTCGTTCTTCATTATCGTCATCTTCGTCTTCTTCCTCTATTTTTTCATCTCTTGTCTTTTTTCCACTGTTTGCAGAATGATTCGAACTGCTTCTCACAGAACTTTTTCCCTGGCTTTCTTGCGATATTTTCCTCGATTTGCCATTCGACTTGTCTTTTATCTTATTATTTTCATCTATCCAATGACATATTCATTGAATCGGGTCAATATTTTATAATATTCTCTCAGATATTCCGGCACTTAATTGAATTGTTTAATAATATTAAGAGTTACCTTGGTTACCAAGCTTTGGTAGAAGAATCTTCTTCAGGTCGTCCCTGCACTTTTTGTCGACTTCATTATAAAGCGATTGTTTATGGGTAGAATTGTACGAAGCTTCGGTGGCTGACAAATTTTCCTTTACGAGGTACAAATATGTGAACAGTATTCATTATAAACGGACTGCTAAGGCCCAGTTCAGACGTCGAATTCGAACTTTTGCCGCGTCGAATCTAATGGCCTTCGAGGTCGAGCGCTGTTTTAATTCCTCACAACTAGTAGAAGTATGTAGACCAAACTTAGCACATATCGTCTCTTGGCGCTAAGCAAAACGGCTGGTGTTTTATATGGTAGTTCTCGGCGTTTTCTCAGCCGCTGGCCTCAAAGGCATTTAGATGCGACGCGGCAAAAGTTTGACGTCTGAACTGGGCCTAAAAATGTTGGGGTTCTAAAACAATCAAAGCAATGAACAGATGCATGCCTTGATATGCATCTACAATTTTTTCGCTAATTTTTTGAACACGCGCAGCATACGTTTCTCGTTTACAAGTTATTCCTCTTGTTAAACTGAATTCTTTATTCCTCACCTGTTCTGTAGCGGCAATGATCCTAGCAACAGTACTAGTATCATGATCTTGTAGAGCAGTGTACAGCTGGTCAGCCATTGCTTTCGACTCGTCTTGTATACTCGACAACAACATGATCAGACCATCTTGTAGATCACCATCCATCTCGTCCTTGATAGATTCCTCCAGTTTTTCTCCAGATAGCTTGGTGTATTCAGCCATCATGGTTTTGAGATGAGCACTGCTTCGAGTCGTCAGGATCTCGATGAACTTGTCCTCGTCTGTTCCAAACTTCTTAACGCCTGCATTGTACAAATCTGTTGCATCCACACGGGCTAACTCTTCATTCACTTTTGTAGAGTCATCTCGAATTCCCTACAGTTCAAAGAATTTATAATTTTTATAATTTATAGTTTTTCAAACTGATGTAAACGACCGCACATCTGTTGACTGACCACCGGCCTTCCTGGTCACCTTTCTTGACCGACCGCATCTTAAATCACGTCCCATGCTTGTGGAAATCCAAATGATCGATTCTAGGACTGACTTAGTGATAAATATCTGAAATTTAGATTGGGGATAGCCATCCTGTTTTGGGGGTCATAACGATTGTTCTTCATTTTTTACCTTCATCAAAGCAGTAAGCAAGTTTTCAAAGTCTCCACTAGTTTGATACTTGACATCTTCTTCCAAAGATCTTCCGTATTCTATAAACAAAGAGAAATTATAAACATTATCACGAAAAGCTTCCTACGTCATGAAAAACTGTTAAATACCACCAACATGGTAGCGACATAGAGCAGATTTCGCATGAGTGTGAAAAGTCACGGCACACGGCACGGTTACGGCGCGGCGCGGACACGGCACGGAATTTCGAATGTTTTCATACATGCATGGTACATCACTGACACGCGGTACGGTCACGGCAAGACGCGGTCCGTGCCGTAAGTTTTTCATAGTCCGGCATACAAAAATTCAGTGCTCTAACGTAAGGTGGAAATGTTATATAGAAAGAAAATTTTTATAAAGTTTACTCTTACTTTTTTGATATTCTTTCTTGATCTCGATCATGTCCTTCAGAATATACAAACAAATGTATGTAGAAGGTTAGTAAAATAAAAAGTGCACGTATCTATAAACCGTCATCGATCGTTCAATACTCACCTCGTTCGATTTAGTACAAAGGATTTCAATAAGGTGAATCTCGTGGACACCGATTCCCTAATAAAGATAAAAAGTTATCAGTGAAATTTTGTATGTAACTGGTCGTTTATTAACCGTGTGTGTCGGAATAGCGCACGGGAACCCTGTGTTCGATCACGGTCGAGCGATCGGTATTCCTGTGGTCCCATCATGCTCAGGGGGGAGAAAAGAAGATGGCGGCGCCCAGGATAGGGGACTGCGATGTTTTTACGGAAATCATCTGTCCATAACTGGTTAAACCATGTTGTATTGGTAACGAAAAATATAGATTAAAGGAATATAAAGTTGAAACAAGTCCACTGATTACTCTAACTGAATACACTGTATATCATCCATACTTTCATTGCGTAGTATAACGTCCTTGCATCAGCCTGATATGTTGGTAAAAGCATTGCTGTGATCGCTTCGTGAACATCGTCTTCCATTTTGGAGTCCAGTTCGTCCACCAAAATCTAAAACAAAAAACAAAAAGACAATTGCTTCAAATAAAATCCAAAAACAAAGCTTGTTTTTCACTAGCGACGCAAGCACAAGAGTCCTTATTTCATAGTCGTGAAAATAGGCTAAACACAAGCACAAGAATAAGATTTCCCCCCCTTTAATTTCCTTGTGCATACGTTTGCGCTTGCGTCGCTAGTGAAAACCAGGGTGGAATTTTTTCGCAAATTGAGTCGCACAATGAATAATATTCTTTGCGCGCGCTCAAAAAAAATATTAACATGTTCTTTCCCCTCACCGTCTTGTATCTTTTATTGTAATCATCTGACAGTTTCTTTATTTTGCTTTTATCTGTCGCGTTGCGGACAACTATTTCAGTTATCTTCTTCTTTTCTTTGTCTGTAAAACACATTCAGTATGGAATCAGTTTTGATCTCAGAAAATAGATTTCCTTGTATACGCTACACTCCGCAGGGGCTCGATTCTCCCTTGCCGATTCACACAAACCAGTGTGTTTATTGTTTACTCTGCGCCAACCGAATCTTTGAACATCTCTAGAGTCTAAATGCATCATATTTATTAGGATATTATTAACAGTAATTATTACTTTTAATAGCTCTATACAGTAGGCTGCAGTCTTCTGCTTTTTCCTTGCTAACAGCAGCAGCAGCAGCAGGATTCTTTGATGGTTGTTTTTTGACAAAGATACTTTGTTTTCTTGCACCAGCCTATGTTGAGAAGGAATAAAGAATCTTTTTAAGGATATTAGATATATTATTATTGATTGATTGATTGACTGATTGACATATTGATTGATTGAACGAAATTGTTTTGAACTCTTGCCTTCTGTGGCTGCTTTTCTTTCTCTTGTTTCTTATCTGTGGGAAAAACAAATATAGCGAAAATATATATCAATTCTAAATTGCCTCCTACTCAGCTCTGCCAAGAAGATTTTTCTGTCTATTTAGTTGTCACGTCATAGATGACCTACCTTTTAGTTTGGGCAAAATTATTTTTTTCAAGTCCTCACTAAGCTTCTTGTTTACTTCGAAATAAATCTTTGGTCTGTGGTGCAAGTTGTAGGCTCTCTCGATGTCAATCATTTTGTCCTGTGGAAAATAAGATTATCGTACAAATAAGAACTATATAATTATTAATACATTCAAAAATTTAAAGATTTTATGCAGTCTTGATCCCAGAAGCCTGTCAATTACTGCGCATGTTTAACAAAATGCTAGAGACCCTGGAAAACCCTAGCGCGCGGTAGAAATCTGGCTACCTGGTATATAATGCGTACACTCGTATTTGATTTATAGCTAGAGCGCGCGCGCTCCCTAAATCAACGGCTTTTTAAATTTTACCCGCAAAAAAGCAGTTATTATTGCTTTACAGCTGCACTGCCATTTTATCGACTCTCAAGCCAAGTGTTACCCTTTATTGCAAGGGCTCTTGTGATTGGTAGCGCGGCTTTTCGATCAAATATCGCGACAAATATTCTAATCACTCAGAGCACTTAAAATTTTGGGGATTTACAGAGTTTCTGGCATTGTGATTGTAGCCCGCTCTCTCCCCCACTAAACATTATGCTTCTACAGAATTTTCGTTGAGTCATACCTGATCAGTGGCAGCGATAACCCTAGCAACAGTACTAGTATCATGATCGTGTAGAGACGTGTACAGCTGGTCAGCCATTGCTTTCGACTCGTCTTGTACACACGACAACAACATGATCAGACCATCTTGTAGATCACCATCCATCTCGTCCTTGATAGATTCCTCCAGTTCTACTCCAGATAGCTTGGTGTATTCAGCCATCATGGCTTTGAGATGAGCACTGCTTCGAGTCGTCAGGATATCGATGAATTTATCCTCGTGTGTCCCCCATATCTTGACACCGGCATTGTATAAATCCGTTGCATCTGTCTGGACTAGCTCCTCGTCTATCTCCGTCGATTCGTCTCGCTTACCCTTCAAAGAGAAGAAATAATAATAATAAAATATTAATAATAATAAAGAAATCGAATTTAGCAGTGGCATCTAACCAACACAAATCTAACCAATTGGAATTTAGAAATTTTTGCGGAGGGAGGAAAACAGGAGAACCTGGAGAAAAACCCTCGAAGGATAGGAGAGTATCAGCAAGCAACTCTTACACAGGTCGCATTTATGAGAGGCGAGCGCTCTCACCGCTACGCCACCCGTGCTTCGTTAAGAGCAGTTTGAGGTAATGTATCCCCCCTACCTTCAGAAGGTCTGTTAAAAGTTTCTCAAAATCATCTGAGGTGTCGCCTCTAACATCTTCTTCCAATGAACGTCCATATTCTATTAAACATCAGAGAATAAAGTTAGGATGCAACTTTAGGTCAATTATTTCACAATAGTTATTTTTCTTAATTTCTAGGTAACCCCGGAGAAGATTCGCAGGCTCTCTGACCGGGGAGGTGAGGGAAGGGCCGGGGGATGAGGGGAGGGCTGGGGAGGACCGGGGAGGACCGGGGAGGTGAGGGAATGGCCGGGGGGTGAGGGAAGGGTCGGGGAGGGTCGGGGAGAAGGAGGGGAATTCGAAGAGGCGGGGAAGTGGATCGATAAATGGAAGGCATTTCTTCAAACCAATGGATCATGGTTTTATACTTACTTTTCCTGTATTCTGATTTAATGTCACTGATTTGCTATGGAACATAATAAAAGGCAAACAATCAATTACAACATTGATTCAATAACCTGCTTGTATCCCTCGCCTATTTACAAGGATACTCTTTGTTCCAGCAGTTCTTTTTCCCTGCTTTGGCGCTAGCGACAAGACAACTCCGAAGCGAAAAAGAACCAAGAGGACTATCATGTTTGTTTGATTTACTGTGTTACTGAGTTACAATAGTCCCCTTCACACTTCCCTGCGACTTGGAAATTAGCCGTGGCTTTGAATCGAAGCAAGACGAACGGTGTCTCTATCATTGCCAGCTCACCGTTCGTCTCGCTAGTCGATGCAAATTTAAGGCACGTTCAAGATGGCGCAGGGAACTGTGAAAGGAACTATTCATTTGACTTACCTCGTTATTTCGAGTACAGAGAATCTCTATCAGTAGAGTCTCTTTTGTACCGATACCCTAAAGAAAAACGAACTATTTATGAACCTCATGATTTTACTGTATTCGGCTTATGAGATGGGCTCCCTGTGTAGGGGCAGATCCAGGGGGTGGGGGGGGGGGGGGGTTGTAGTCGTGCGCACCCCCTGGATTAACTTTGTGCCCCTACAATAAAATATAATATGTTTAACCAATACAAAATAATATTTTCTTTCTTTGATTCTGTTTGATTCTGAGGGTTAATGCTTGCAAGATATACGACACAAAGTTTGATATTTTTTTGGCTCCGCGATGCACAGGTGATCCAAAACACTGCACCCAGCTCCCTGAACAAGATCCTAAATCCTCCCCTGCTGTGCCCTTTATATAGATTTGGGGTGAGCCTTTCGATTTGTCCTGTTTATTTCTTTTTCTCTTTTTGAACGGAATCCCATACCTTCATAGCATAAAAGAGCGTCCTCGCATCAGCCTGGTATGGTGGCAGAAGCATTGCTGTGATCGCTTCGTGTATATCGTCCTCCATCTTCGAGTCCAGTACATCTACCAAATCCTAAAGAAGAATTGCAATCATCAGTATTATTACAGGAACGCTTTTTATAACACTTCTCATCGAATGAAAATGAATCAGTTCTAATGCATGGAGATCAAGGGTGGCATAGTGGTAGTCACTCGCCTCTCACCTCTGGGGCTTCGAGTTCGATTCCTGGACTCGGACAGCATCACGAGAGCAGAGTCTCTTAGATCTCCCCCTTGATTCGAGGTTTTTTTGCGAGGGTTTTTCCCCGGGTTCTCCGGTTTTCGTCCCTCCGCAAAACCTTTCAAGCTAAATTCCATTTTTATCTGTGAGTTGATTAGCCGTGCCCTGAGTGAAATTGATCAGCCCAGAGGTCGTTTCAGGGTTCGAAGGCTTTTTTATTCGCATGCATTAGGTTCCCGTTAACGCACGGCCCTGAGCTGCTCACCTTTTTATATCTCTGTTTGTAGTCATCTGACAGTTTTTTGATTTTGTTTTTATCTACAGCATGTCTAAGGACTATTTCTTTTATTTTCTTTTTGTCTTTTTCTAGAAAAAAAATGTTTTTATATTGTTATTAATCAAAATATAGCTGTGTCTGCTATCAGTAGAGTCATTTCCGGTCACGTGTCGTGGAATTTTGACCAGCTGAAGGGCGCGTTTTTTTATAGAATACTTATAATAAATGTCATGGGCTAATCCAGTGCCTAAGAGGGTTGTAGGGATTGCAACCCTCTCCTCCCTCCCCCCCCCCCTTATGAAAATTTCAATAAGCTGGCTGACAGTAAAAAAAATGATGGCTACTTCTATGGCACATGCTGTTTCGACGTTGCGCCCAATACATTATGGGGGTTTTCATCTATGTCAAAACTATCCATGGATCTCATGATGCCTAATCTTAGACATCGATCATCAAGGAGCCTCTACATCCTGGTACTCACTTTCTACTGCACTATGTAGGTGACTACAGTCATCATCTTTATCTTCCTTCTTCCTGGGAGAACTACCTCCTGTTTGCTTCTTTGGCTCGGCCTTTTGAGGAGAAACAAAACGTTCTAAGAGCGTTAACTGGGTTGCCTGTATTACGCACAGCCTGCCGCAGGCTTAGAAGCTGGACAACTTGTCATGCAATGTTATACCGGTTTTTCCGCTGATCATGAATTTTAAACAAGGCATTTGGAAATCTTTAGCCGCAATCTTGCTTTACTGTTTACTGATATAATTCCTAACTATGACGAGCCTCGACGAGTCTTGACGAGTCACAGCAGCTAATTAACGAGAAAGAGCAAGCGTACTTAGGCATTAATTTGCGACACGTGACACAGCCCAACCCCAATCAATCACTTTGAAAATAAAGTGCAGTGATTGACAACGGTCACATGTATGATATATAATACTATACACGGGATCCCTGTAGCATATGCCGCAAAGGTTCTTGGGTAATTCTGTGAAGACCACTCGGTATTATTGCGCAATTTTTCCATTTTGTCAAGGAGGAAAAAACACCGAAGGCATTTTAAGACTGGTTTGCCACAGGCAACCCAGTAAAAAATCAGAAAAGAAAAAAAAGAGCGCAACCAAATGGGTGGTTGGTACACCACAAGAATCTTTACCAGCGTGACGCCGACATTCTCTGAGTCGTCACGCTGTCACGAAACGTGAGTGACGACCTTGAAAACGTCGACGTCTGCATAGGAGTCTAGTATTGGACGGACCGACTAGAAGTATAGAATATGAGAGAACAGAATTATTAGCACACGTGCCTTCGTTTTGTTTGGTGCGGATTTTTCCTGAATTTTGTCTGAGATAAGAAGAGAAAAAATAGCATTGTAAAATTAAATTGATATATTTATTTGAGGGATAAAAATATAGACGGGTTTGTCAGTAACAGCAATATTTACAAATGAATACTATCTACAAATATTTACAAGGCTCTGGCTTTAGACTTTAGCTGAGTTGGCTATACAATATATATACAATATTTACATTATTTAAAAAAATAGTATTTTATAGTCGCTCCAACTCAGTAGCACGCGCGGCATCGACATGGTGGATGTCAATCAAAGCCCCGGTTTCCATGACATTGACGGAAAAACACAAAGTTATCGAGGTCATGTGTATATGGAATATCATGGAAACGCCTTGATTGACGTTCACCAAAACCTACTTCGTCGCGACCACGATCCCACGACTTAAGGAGTATACGTAGAATCTAATTCAATCTCTGAAGATGGTAATGATTATGAAGATGGTAATGATGATATTTATTCAGTGTAAATATCCCTTTAAGAGTTGGAAGGCTTTATTCCTGATCTACCTTTTAACTTTGGCAAGAGAAGTTTCTTCAGTTCTGGGCTGCATTTCTTATCGACTTCGTTGAATAGCTTGGGTTTGTAGTTAGTGTTGTAAGTTGACTCAAGTTTCTTCATTGAAGCCTGAAATCAGAGAGGAAAAATAAACTGAAATGGCAATTTACGAAAATCTAGCAATTTGATAATGAAGGAACAAACACTCGCGTTCTGTTTGGTTGGCGACCGCGATTTCTGATTGGTTGATGACCGCGATTTCTGATTGATTGGCGACCACAATTTCTGATTGGTTGATGACCGCGATTTCTGATTGATTGGCGACCACAATTTCTGATTGGTTGACGACCGCGATTGCTGATTGGTTTGCGACCGCGATTTCCGATTGGTTGATTTTCCCGATTTCTGATTGGTTGTCTTCCGTAGATTACTATTCCCTAATTGGTTTTGGTCATAATAGCCATTCGTTATCATACCTCGTTAGCACCAGCGATAATCCTGGCCACAGTACTCATATCTCCATCCTGTAGAGCAGCGTGTAGCTTATCGACCTGGTTTTTCACTAGGTCTCTTATACAAGCTACTAGGGTCAAGAGACCAGTTTGCAAGTCACCGTCCATCTCGCTTGTTATTGACTCCTCGATATCACACTTTGCCCACTAGAAACAATGAAGTCTATATTACACAGGAATCCCACCATAAATATAATACATGAATTCATCTTTTTACTTCAACTATTCCAGTGCAGAAAAGAATACTGCTTTGAGTAGCTGAATCCAAATTAATGTCATGAATATAAAAGGTTTTTAGTATCTCACCTTGTTGTATTCAGGCAACATGGCTTGTAGCTGTGGAATACTTCTTGTTGTGAAGATCTCGATGAATTTATCCTCATCTGTTCCCCATGATTTGATACCAGCCTGTGATAACAAGTTATTATACTAGTTACAACACTCTCTATGTCTTCTACACACTCTTTTCCCTAAGGGTTTCCTTCCCTTAAACTCTTAAGGCGCAGACACACGATGCGGTTATTCATGCGGAGCTGCAAGCGAGATTGCAAAAAGAGCGCATCGTTTGACCATCCTTGCGACGTTACATGCGACGTGGCGCGCACAGAACATCACCTCGTAAACACAACATCACACGGGTGGTCACACGGTGCGATGTAGTGTTTGCGACGTCGTATGAAAAAGTTGCATCGTGTTTGAGCACCTTTAGGGGATAATGTCTCTACCCAGTTAACAGAACAGCAACAATCGAACCTCGGTGAATTGTAAAGTGATCATCAAACAGAGGTTAACTGTGGCCTCCTTACAGAGGTTTTCAGTACTCACCTCGATGAGTGTCTCGGCATCTTTGTGAGCCTGGTCATCATTTACTGACTTACTCTCGTCACGTTGACCCTGAGAATATTAAAGATTAGTATAAATACAAAGGTGATTATACAAAATCGCGCGCTCTGATTGGTTTTCTATCTCGGATTATCAGCCGATAATCACCTTTTCGGACAAAATGGCTGTCAGCGTGACCGTCGCGCTTTTAAAAAATAAAATATTTTCACTTTCAATATTGTTTGTTCTTTCTTTTTTGAAATAATCACCTTTTTATTTATACTAAAACAATTATTCACCTCAGGCTCAGTGATTAACGATGAATATTTACCTCGCAGCTCGAAGACTCGCCGCTCGGTAAATATTCATCGATAATCACTTCGCCTTCGGCGAATAACTGCTAATTAATTGCCGGTTAATCTCTGATACCTCTGATTTGGACTTGCACTTGTCGTCCATAGGTGCGGTGCGCGCTCCTAACGGCATATACAGTCTTTTTCAATTTACTTTTCCAAGAGAAGTCAGGTCCTAACATGTGAATGATTTCGTTCGTACCTTCAGTAATGCGACGAGCAGCTTTTCAAAGTCTCCACTGGTCTCTGATTTTACGTCTTCTTCCAGAGACTTGCCGTATTCTGTGATGAGGATAGCGATATGTTAAAACAGTTAAAATCAATTAAGACAAACACATATTGGTTTTATGCATTTTATTCATATCTATGAAAAACCGCGAGGGAGATTGGTGATAAACGTTAAAACGATGGAGGCCAACGGTGCCAGAGAACGAACATTTTAATAGAGTGCGTATGCGAAAAATAGATGTATAATTACTTACGCTTTTTGTAATCTTTCTTGATATTTTCGATCTCCTGATGAAAAATACAAAAAATACAAAAAATTAAATTCTCTCTTTTTTTCGTTTTTGGTACCGCGTTTCACCGAAACTTACCGCATTGCTTCGAGAACACAGAATCTCAATGAGTATCGCCTCGTTTGTTCCCACACCCTGTTGGAAGGAATTTTTATTACGGGTTAATAATTAGATAAAATCATGTATGATGTGTAAAATTTGCAATTACAAAAACCGCGCGTGTGTGTTAAAATGCGCGTTAAGATCTAAGGAATATACCCCTTCATGTTACGTCAAAGCAGCTCAATTTGGAGGACACAAAAGAATTTTAATCTTCTGAGAATTGGAAGTCTAATGTTTTGTCCTCCAAAATTGAGCCGCATTCCGACGTGCTGCGAGGGGTTTATATCTACCTTCATAGCCGAATATAATGTCCTTGCATCAGCCTGGGATGGTGGCAGAAGCAGAGCTGTGATTGCTTCATGAAGGTCATCGTCAATATTTGATTCAAGGGCTTCCAGAAGATGCTAAAAAATAATAAAAATAGCAAGAATACGAGGAGTAAGAAAAGTGGTACCAAACTGAGAAACAGTTCCGGGTAATCGCGACTTTATTAGATCTAGAAATGCATTTCGCGCCAAAAACCCCATCAATTTGACTGATTTTTAAAATTTATTCAGCGACTGAGAAATCCGTACTTGTAAATTTGAACAGAAACAGAGGTGAAATTAACCTCGAAAAGAAGAAACTCAAATTTTGAATACCTGGTTATGTTGTTTCCTGTAATCGTCAGAGAGTTTCTTCAGCTTTGGTTTGTCGGTGGCGTTACGGACAACAATTTCTTTGATTTTCTTTCCATCCTCAGCTATAAAAGAAAAAATGTTGTAAAAATACTTTAGAATTACTGCGGCGGTATGATGAGTATTAAGTGAGGATATCTATTCTACCTTGGATAGCCTTGTGTAGCTGGCTTGTCTCGTCGTCTTTCTTTCCTTTTGTTGGTTCACCTTGTTTCTTCCCAGGCGATGCCTGCTTGGATGGGGGTGCTTTGCTTTTTTCCTTGACAGTATCTTTACCTTTTCCCTGGTTGCCCTGGTAACAAGAATCAAGCGGGAAATACACATGATATTAGAGTATTTTGATATTTTCAGATTCGAGCTAAAACTACATTTTTTCATTAAAAGAAAAAGCGTTCAGATAAAAATCTTACCTTATGTTGTGGACTGTCTTTGCCTATGAAATATGAATATAAAATTTAATTAGATCAGAGGCACGGGTAGATTTAAACTTTTATTCAGTTCATATTCTAGATAATCTAATCATATTACATTAAAAACCTTCCTTCTTTCCATCCATTTATTCATCTATCCATTGATTATTCATCCATCTATCCTATCCCATCCATCCTTCCTATCCATCCATCCATTTACCCATCCATTTATCCATCCATTTATCCAACCATCCATTCCTTCCCATCCTATCCCTCCCTCCCTCTCTCCATCCCTCCACCCCATCCATCACATCCACCAACCCACCCATCCATCCTTTCACAAACCCATTCATTCATTCATTCATTAACCCTCCTACCTTTTCCCATTTTGGCCATCAAGAGTTTCTTCAATCTTTCACTGCACGTTTTCTGGACGTCAGCATCCAGACTGGCATTATTAGCTTTCTTATACTCGTTCATGGTCTCAGTCAGTTTGGCCTGCAAAACAATAAAAATTGTGGATCCAACTGACATATATCAATCCATTTATCTATTAAGGCCCGTTTACACTAGTAATTTTGACGCGGGACTTGAGAGGCGATTTCAATGGCGATTTTACCGCACCACCAAATCGCACGTGTAAAAGCCCGGTGTTTTTTGGACGATTTGAAAACTACACTTCCTTTGATCTGTGCATGCCCACTTCGTACTTTCCATAGCACCTGAAGTTACAGCTTTTTAGTTCTATTTCTCTATAGAGACTATATCTCAATATCTAACCGACCTGAGGAAGTAAGCTTTTTCATACCTTGTCACTGGTCAGAATCAAGCGAGCAGCAGTATTGGTGTCGCCATCTTGAAGAGAACTGTGTAGTTTATTGGAGTAGAACTGACTGGGATTACGCATGCTTTTCACTGGAATGAGAACATTTGGAAGATAAGAATACAGCACTGCGCTATAGACCTTTCTGGCTTGGGCGTAATGCTTTCCATTTCAGACCTCGTGTCATTCCCTAGAGTATCATTTCTTTGTTTAACGGTTGCGCATGAGAAGACACATGAATATGGATACAACTCAAACAAAGAATCTTATTCTCAAGAGAATGACACGTGGTCTGAAATGGGAAAACATTACGCCTAAGTCTAAATAATAATAATAATAATAATCGATTTTTTATAGCGCTTATACAGGACTGTTCTAAGTGCTTTGTGACATTTGAGTCAAATAAATATAAATAAAATAGACTAACATGATTACAAAGAAAAAGCTGATTTAAATAAATGAGTCTTGAGTTGAGATTTGAATGAAGTTAAACTGGAAACATCTCTAACAGAAGAAGGTAAGGAGTTCCAAAGTAGAGGAGCAGCAACTGAGAATGAACGTAGACCATATGACTTGAGATTGTAAGACTTTGAAGATAGCAACAAGTGAGAAGACGAGCGAAGATTTCTGCCAGATTTGTGAATGGAAATGAGTTCTTGGAGGTAAACAGGCGAAAGACCATGGTCTATTAACGAGGCACGCAAGAGGATAATTGTGCGATCCATGACAGAATACAAACCTAAGATAACGAGTCCTTTTTCTAAGTCTCCAGTCATCTCTTTTTCGATCGATTCTTCAATTTCAACTTTGGACAACTGTAAAAATTCGAACAAAAGCAAATAATTAGATATTATTTTTTCCTTTAGGAAATCATCATGTTGAACGTGTCAAACCTTTTTGTACTCGACGAAAGTCGCGTTCAGCTGTGCAGGGCTACGCTTTGTTAGAATGCTAATGAAGACCTTCTCATCTGTTCCAAACTTCTCAGCACCAGCCTGAATAACACAAGCGAAATAAGGGGCCATTTAAATATATTCATATATTGGAGGATAGGGAGTTAGCCGATAAAATAAGGGACCTGGAGTTTCGTGTAATTCTATTGAGAAGTATTAGGTTATTGATAAAACAGGTTTTTTAATTTAAAATCTTAAATGCATTTTTGCAAATGGGAAGGCCGATTTTAAAGATTACAAGTTTACCAGAGTCTTACCCATCCCATAAATGAAATGGTTCTCAGTGCGATTTTCCAGAGGGGAACTCGCGCAGGATATATAAATGTTGGTAGCGCGCCTGACCTGGTGTAATGCTTCAGCATCTTTCTTGGCTTGTGCTTTATCAACTTTATCTGACTCGTCACGACTTCCCTGTAAGAAAACATCACTAACTGATTGGTTAATTGTCCGTGATATATGATAGTCCAGAGCACGTAAGTCCTCGATGATCTTAAGGTACGGTAAAAGGAGCAACAAAATCTAACAAATTGTCGCGCAATATAGTTGCGTTGCAAGTTGCAGAGTGAATGTTGCATCAGCTAATCATACCTTGAGCAATTCCAATAGGAGATCTTCAAAGTCTCCACTTGTGTCGCTCTTGATGTCTTCCTCAAGGGTAGTACCGTACTCTGGAATTCGAATATAATATAAAGTAAATAATGATCATGGTAGATTGAATCAAAACATACCATTAAAAAGAGAGTACTACAAATCCGGCTAATCCTATAGTCGCACAGACTTACTTTTTCTATAAGCTTCTTGGATGTCAGATAGTTGCTGTAAAGAAAATTTTGGACAAAATCGTTAAAATGTTGATATGAACACAAGCCTTATGTATATATATATATATATATTGTGTTCATTAAGCACGGCACGGCACGGCACGGCAACGCAAAGCGGAGCACAGCACAACACAGCGCTGGCAAGGTCACGGCACGAGACGTAGCTACTTATCGTGCGTTTTTCATAGTGTTTTCATGTAACTTGTTCTCTCTAAGTGCGCAAGTCCTCTAAGCGCAAGCACCATACATCTATCCTACATCAAGAGAAGTACACTTACTGATCCGCTTCTTGTACAAAGAATCTCGATTAACAGATCTTCATCTGTGCCGATACCCTGAAACAATGTAGAAATATGTTGTTACATGCGATTTTGTTGTGATTTTTTCATGCGTCGCATGCGACGTCGCAAAGACTCAGAAACGAGCTTTACATTTGCAACGTCGGTTCTCATTTGGGCACGATTAAGTCACTCTAGGGTTTTTCATACCTTAGTTGCTTCGTATAGACATTTTGCTTCGTATTCTGTTGCTGGACCAAACAAACACTCCAGAGGGTCTTGAAGATCCTCGTCATCCATAACAGACTTTATAGCATCTAATAACCCCTAAACATTGACATAAAAGATATCCCGTTAATTAGTGTCGTAAGTCAGGGAATCAAGTGTCTTCCTATAGCAGGAAATTTAGACTTGCTCAAAGTCGACCTCTCTGAGACTCACAGATTCAAAAGTGAAGCAAGCGAAAAAAAGTGAGAGCTCATGAGAGGTCAGCGCTTGTGATTCTGGTTGGGCTGCCTGTGATTTATTCAGCGCGCGTTAACTAATTATACGGAGACGAAGCACTTTGCGAAGGACTAAAGGGAATCCGGAATCTGGAGTTTATTCATGCAAGACGGGATAGAAGATGAGATGGGATAACGATCCATATTTCAAGGTCTCTGAGATAACAGTAGACATGTACAATTACAATCATTGGTTGCTATTTTAAGCCTCACTTGTTCGTATTCCTTTTGGTACTTGTCTTGAAGTTTTTGTAGCTTCTTGTTATCGCTAACGTTCCTTGATAAGATATCAATGACTTTGTCCTTTTTCTTGTCTGCAATATGTAGAGGATAGTCTTAGAATAGAATTAGTCGAGTAGCAGCGTGCGGTCTCTCTCTAGATTTGCATAGAAAAAACATGGCGATAGTGGTGCGGGATAGAGTATCAGTACATCAGTACAGCAGTATTTTTTCCCTTGTAACATCCCTATTTTTTTCTTTTTTTAACATAGCTCATTACCGTGTATAGCTTGGTGTAACTCCTCGACGTCCTTCTGACTGTTATCCTGTTCTTCTTTCGCTATTTCGGTCTTTTTCTCTTGTTTCTTCTCTTGTTTCTTTTCCTGTTCTTTCTTCTTTCCTATTGCTGGTAATTTCTCTCCTTCTTTGCCTTTTCCTTTGTTGTCTTTTTTACCCTGCGATGATTGATAAAGTTCCATTAACTTCAGTGAAATTTTTTGAGAGGCCCAGATTTGGCCTGGGGAGAGGGTGGGAGTGAGCGCGCGCGCGTTTTGGCGCGAAAATTAGTTCCCGCCAAATCCACAGAAAATCCATAGTTCTGTTTTTTTTGTTGGTTAGATATTTTGCATTCAAATCAAATACAATAGAAATCGGAGGTTACGGGGAGGGGGGGGGGGGGGGTTGGGGCGGTCGTGATTCCTTCATCATCTATCTGAACTTTGCTATTTTTTTAAACTGAAGCTTACCTTTTCTTTTTCCTGTTTCTTTCCCCCTGCTTCTATTGAAGAAAAAAGAAATATGTATAAAATGAATTTTTGAAAAAATGAAGGAAAAAAACGAAGAAAGAAAGAGATTAAGGAAACAATTAAGAATAAAGGAAGGAAAGAAGGATGGAAGGAAGGAAGGAAGGAAGGAAGGAAGGAAGGAAGGAAGGAAGGAAGGAAGGAAGGAAGGAAGGAAGGAAGGAAGGAAGGAAGGAAGGAAGGAAGGAAGGAAGGAAGGAAGGAAGGAAGGTATAAGGCAACTTTATAATGTACAAGAGCAAGATTTTTCTAGACTATCCTAACCTCTGCCAAGTTTTGCAAGTAACATTTGCTTCAGATCTCCGCTGCATTTCTTATCAATATCATCAGCGAGATCAGCCTTGTTACTTTTCTTGTACGTTGAATACAACTTCGCTAACTGTGCCTGAAATGAAAAAAAAACATTATCGTCAATATTTCTAATATAATCGGGGGAGCACCAAGGCATGTTTGTCCGTGCTTCCTTCCGCAACTGTTTGCTGTTCAGTTTGACAGGTTAAAAATGAACTGAAATAAAATGATTCTTTTTTCAACTTTTGCTTGTAAAGAGTAAAATCAATATGTATAAGGAGTGTCACCTTGTTCATAGGTAAAATAATCCGTGCGAGTGTTTCAGTGTCGCCATCTTGAATCGCCTTCTTTATCTTGTCTCCTTGTGCTCCCGATGGATTTCGGGAATGTTTGACTACAAATATCAATGAAAAAGAAAGTAAATTCATGGATACTGCATGTCTTGAAAATAGATAGAAATAGGTAGGGTATATTGATGGTTAAAGGGAAGATCTGGAGTCTTCATAAAAAATCAAGGAAAGATAAAGGGAGGGAAGGTGTGCTGGGACTTCTGAATGCGCAAAACAGTGCTTCCGTCGACTCGCAAACCCTTGAATGATACTGAAATCTCAAGACTTGTTTCGACTGAAAAGGGAAGTATAAATGCCAGTAGTTGTACATTGTAAATTATTTGAGTCAAAGACACTGACCAAGAGCTAAGAACGTTTTTTGTAAGTCTCCATCCATTTCTTTGTCAATCGATTCTTCGATATCCATCGACGCTAACTATAAAAAAGAAAAAGAAAATGGTATACGTAGTGAGAACAAAACCAAACAACTGCAGATCAGTTAATATGCAGGGCAAGACTTGCGCTTTACTTTTCTATCTCATATAGCTCGCAGACAGACAGACAAAACGACAGACAGACAGACAGACAAAACAACAGACAGACAAAACGACAGACAGACAGACAGACAGACACAACAACAGACAGACAGACAGACAGACAGACAGAAAAAACAACAGACAGACAAAACGACAGACAGACAAAAAAACGACAGACAGACAGAAATTTCATTTGGAGTTTTGTACAAACCCCTCCGTTCCCTCCTTGTGTAATATTCGACACGTCTTGGATACTGATCCATGCACTTACTTTCTTATACTCAGGATACATTGCAGCAAGTTGTGGCAGACTTCGCTGTGTAAATATACGTATGAATTCCCCCTCGTCTGTTCCCCAACTACCAACACCAGCCTGAAATAACACGAAACACAAGCCACGTTGCAACACATTTGATTGGAAATATATGGAACTGTCATTCTTTTTATAGTGGATAAACACACTTAGTACGAATGATATGCGGTTCTTATGGTAAGCTACAGCGCCTCACCGCTACTCGGGTCCTGACTTTTGATCCTTTACCCGCCATCATATGACTTAAATGACTCGAATACAGTAACTGCGTGTTGTTCTCTCTGGTACTTCGAGAGCTTTTTCTATGTTATCCAGTTATTTTCCCCCTTGGCAATTAAAACAATA
This sequence comes from Anthopleura sola, assembly GCA_023349425.1. Classification (NCBI taxonomy): domain Eukaryota; kingdom Metazoa; phylum Cnidaria; class Anthozoa; order Actiniaria; family Actiniidae; genus Anthopleura; species Anthopleura sola. The sequence goes on from JALHLI010000004.1 coordinate 2,400,406, forward strand.
AACTTCTAAATTCGAATTTGATGTGTGGCGTGGAACTCTCTGTACAATGTTCGATTATGTATTTTGAAACCCTTGTTAAAATATGCTCCTTTCCGTAGTCTTCCCACAATCCCTTATGATCCCAGTGTGAGCTCGAGGTCAGGGTAAAATTTGCATTTTTTTAATACATTTTTATGCTGGACCTAGAAACATCACGAAAAATCTCACCTCCATCAAGTCTTCTGCGTCTCTCTTCGCCATATTTTTATCAATTTCTTTTGTTTCTTCTCTTGAACCCTGTGGAAAAAACAATGAGATGAACATCTGAGATTAAACTAAAGAAGCATATTGAGCTAACGAAGTTGTTTTGTATCGAGAGAAAAATTCTATTGACCCAGTTGATTTTAACCCATGGAATGCAGTTAGACAATTAAATGAATAATTTCAAATGGATACGGTTTGTAAAATATAATGTGATATGATTATAAACATTTCTACAAGGAGCAAGGATGATACAGTTGGTTAGTTTGAGTTTGATTCCCAGTGAACTCGCATCCTTGTTTCGACTTCTTTCCTTTCCGTACGTGTAACTTCAATTAACTTTAAATATATTTTATACACCATTTTCATGTGACGTCAAAGCAGCTCAATTTGGAGGACAAAACAAAAGAATTTTAATCTCCATAAAAAATGGAACCTATTGTTTTGTGCTCCAAATTGAGCTGCATTCCGACGAGCTGCAAGGGGTCTATACGATATACATGATGTATCCCATGATTCAACATCAAGGATCTGTTTGATTACCTTGCTCAACTCAACAAGGATCTTTTCCACGTCACCACTTGTGTCTCCTTTGAGGTCCTCCTCCAGAGATCGGTCGAATTCTGACAATGATATCACGTGATCATTGCGTAGTTAGTTTTATCTCTTTTGAATGACAGCAATGTTATGCAATAATTGCGCAATATGCAATTTGGTTGCGCACGTCAATCATTGTATCATTCACATCCTGCGCATGTCAGAAAATATCAAAAATTGCACGAGATTATAAAGGAACTTATTATCAAAACTTTTCATGAATCCGCCTCATAGACCCCTTGCACGTGACGTCAAAGCAACTCAATTTGGAGGACAAAACAAAAGAATTTCAATCTCCTGAGAATTGAAACCTACGTATACTGTTTTGTCCTCCAAATTGAGCTGCATTGCGACGTCCTGCAAGGGGTTTTTTTACACCATTTAACTTCCCCCTACATTTGTTTAATAGTAAGTAAGATCTTAGACACTCACGTCTCTTGTACTCTTCTCTGATGGCTTCCAGTTCCTAGAAAAAGATAGACCAAACTTCGTTTTATTATCATTATACACCTATAGTTCGGACGAGACAGACAGTACATTAATAGTCCCCATCACAGTTCCCTGCGCCATCTTGAAAGTATATCAAATTTGCTATTACGTCACAAAACGATGATCTGAAATGTAGCAATCAGTCGGTGATTGGAATTTTAGTTTCTAGAACCTCCTTTTCCTGAACGGTGCGAAGGAGCCGTAGATGGAGTGCTTTATATGCATCTAAAGAACGCATCTATGAAGCTATAACTTGCCTTGTTGTTTCGTGTGCATAGAATCTCAATTATCGTATCCTCGTCTGTTCCAAGTCCCTTAGAAAAAAGAATAATGAGAAATATTTAGCTCACAGCACACATAATTAAAGATCCTCTCCGTCCAGTGAGTTAACGAGTGCGACTTTGCGCAAGTCTACTTTAGTAAGCCTTGCTTCATCATTACCTTTATTGCCTCATTTAATCTCCTTGCATCATCCTCAGCTGCGGAAGACGACAGGGACTGAAGAACACCTTGAGCCTCGTCATCAAGAGAAGGCTTAACCTCTTCCATTAGATCCTAAAGTACAAAACAAATCTTAACGCGTCAATTCATATTTTACGCAGTGATTAAATGTTGTTGCAATCAATGGTGTGTGGAAAACAGCTTCTATTAGCCAAAGAACAGGAAAAACTTTTTTTTAAAAATTGACCCTTCTCAAAATTATCTTGGATGCGAGGCTGACATGAAACACAAAAGAAATCACACTTTTTCGCGATGGAATTTGTGGCATTTCTTTTGTATTTCCATGTTAGTCTCGCATTCAAGATAAGTTTGAGAAGGGTCTAAAATATCCTTTTGAGTCAGAATCACCATCTATATGCATTCTCAAAATTATTTTTCTAATGTTTGTCACTGAGTTGGTCACGCATTCCTACCTTGTCGTACATTTCCTGGTATTTGTCACGCAACTCTTGTAGTTTCTCTCGTTCAGATGTTCTACCAAGTATCTCTAAGATTTTCTCTTTATTTTCATCTGAAAGCGATAAAAGCCTAAAATTAGCTGAATATTAACTCGTCTTTCGTTCTTAGTTTGTCCGTTCGTTCGTTCGTCGTTCCGTTCGTTCTTCCATCCATTTTTCCTTCGTTCGTCCGTCCGTCCGTTTGCTGACTCGTTCATTTGCCGGTTCTCATCCATCCCAAGGATACACACCTTTGATTGCTGCGCGCAGTTCCTCAGCGTCCATTATCGCATCTTGTTCAGAATAACCGTCGTCTTTTTTATTGTCTTTTTTCTTTCCTTGTTTGTCGTCGATGGGTGGCAAACTGATGTTGTCTTCTTCTTCACTGCTTTTCTTGTCCTTTTTATCTTTTTCTGGTGTTCCCTAAATTCAAAATACAACAAGCGAAATAACGCATCAGGAAACTCTCAAAAACCTCAGAATCAAGTAAGGGCACAAAGTCAATGGGGGGTGCGCACCCCCTGGACCCTTCCACTGGATCCGCCCCTGATAGATACATTACTGACCGGTGGGACTGGAGGCAGACTGTCTGTTTCGGCGTCTTCGTCTTCGTCGCTGCTCAGTCCCTCACTAGATTTTTCGTGCTCGTCGTCCTGTAAACACCACGAATAAAAGAGGGTTTAAAATGTGAATCCAAAGCTCAAAGGACAGAAGAATAATTACCATAGCTGAAAAGAGCATGTTAAAATCATTAAAAAGTTTGAAGGAAGTAAGTTCAAAAAAATTTAACATGCTCTTTTCAACTATGGTAATAATTTTTTCTGTTTTACTAATTTGAAAATACCTGATAAACCCTCATAGGATCAAGTTATCTCTTTTAGCAAGCATTTTAGAAAATTCATCCCTTTCCGTATATCGTTTCACTGAGCTCACGCAAAGCAATCAGTCAAGGCTGCGAGGTTCAAATCTGAATAATCTTTTGAAAGTGTTGAATTAAATAGATGAAATACTTACACTATATTCTACAGAATCGTAGTCTTTGGTTGTATTCTCCATCATCGACATATAGTATAAATGTCTCTTGAAATCTTTATCCTGAAATACACAATACAGAATTATTTATCTTTGAAAGAGAGTTTAGAACATAAGGTGTTATGGGATTCCTGTGGAACACGTTTCCACAGGAATCCCAGTTATCGGTATAAAGAATACAAGATTGAAGGTCTGACATACCCATTCATTAGTGTCGTAATATGATTGTACTTTCTTTAACCGTTCTGCCTGGAGCTGTAAGATATAACCATTATCAGCAATAAGATGATTGATATGGAAGGATGGATGTATGGATGGGATGGATGGGATGGATGGGATGGATGGGATGGATGGGATGGATGGGATGGATGGGATGGATGGGATGGATGGGATGGATGGGATGGATGGGATGGATGGGATGGATGGGATGGATGGGGTGGATGCATGGATGAATGAATGAATTGATAAATGGGATTGATGGATAGAGAAATGGATGGGATAAATGGATTGCATGGATAAATGGATGGAAAAATGAATGGGATGAATGGATTACATGGATAGATGAATGGAAAAATGGATTTGATGGATAAACAGGATCTGTACCACCCCACCTATACCCTCTCCATCCCTTGGGAATTACAGCCCCGTGAAGAAGGGAAGTTGTGGAACTGTACACAATATATATATATATATGGCACTAGCTGATGTAGATCATTACCCTATTCTCCTGGTCTATTCTTCTTTGTCTTCTTTCCCTAAATCGTTTCATCCTATCATTGCTATAAAAGAGAGGATTGTACACATTTCATTACTGCTTAGAGGACATAAAATATTTGAGTATGATACATGAGGGACCTGGCAAGCTGGATGATTTGTTTTCCCATTTGAGACTACATGTCATTCCCTTTAGTACTATCTCTTTGTTGACTCACTAATTATAAAAGTAATGGATATTAACAAATAAGATAATAATAATCAAGGGATTAACACTTGCTCTAAAATGAGAAAACATTGTGCCATTTAATTTTCTTTTTGAACTTTGACCTTTGAAACTTTTCTTTATTTACACACATTTAATACATAAACAAAATTACAAAAATATTTATCAAGATTACAAAAACAGTGATTTACAAATAAAATATAGACTAAAAAAATTAGAGGATACATGTGTGTAGTTGTTAAAGTAGTAAAAACTTTCTAGTCGACAACCCCCAACAGTGATTATTTAAAGTTTTAAATAATGAACCAGTCTGACATTTAAATTTCAAATGGGAGCAATTGAAATTTTTTATCTATTTTTCTCTTTCCCTCTTATAACTTATAACTTATAACTATACTTCTAAATACTCTGTTCATCAATAGTTTAATTTCTCATAATATTATAATTACAAAGATACCTTGGTTTCCATGTTTTATTCATATGATCAATCCTACCAGGAGCTTTCTTTATTTCAGTTAGTTTTTCAATAATAACAAGGTTCTGTTTGTCTATTGCGGCCTGACGTTCTTGCTCCATCTGTTAAAGAAAATATAATATATTGAAAATTATTGATTAATCTATATTATGGATGCATACTCATACAGTCGTTTACATCTAAGCGTGAACACCAGACAGCAAAACATGTTCTAAGTGGAGCCTGTCAAACTTGTATGTTTTTTTGGCTAAAAAGTTAACATTTGTAGATTTCAAAGGAGACCGTCAAACGAGACCGCCAAACATTGACCCTTTAGCTGCCAAACAAACAAGTTTCAGGCTCCACTTAGAACATGTTTTGCTGTCTGCATGGTGTTCACGCTTAGATGCAAACGACTGTATGAAACCAATCAGCTATGCAAGGGGAACAGGTTCAGAAATCACCTAAGGCATCTTAAAAAGTAACCCTGCCAACCCAAAACATACTAAAAGTTTCACCTCCTCTTTCATTTAGAGATATAAATTTTACCCCCTTTTAAGATACTTTTAAAATTTTATCCCCCTGACTATTTGAGTACTTTTCTTCCAAATCAACTCCCCCTCCACCCCCAGCACTCTGACCATCGTACCCCCCACCAACACACCACCTGCAGGAGAGTATAAATAATGAACAGTCCCTTACATGTAGTTTGTTTAGCTGTATCTGGAGATGCATATCATTTCTTGGTGGGGTAAGATCCAATTGTCCTTTTACATTCTTCAACTACAATAAAGAAAAGAAAATCATTAGTCAAATCAAACAATAAACCAATATATAAAGTTAGATAAAAGCTGAAAAAAACAAATAGAAATTAATATAGATTAATCAATAACAAGGAGATTCACTGAGAAGTTGAATGAATAAATAAATAAAAAGTGGAAAGACAAAGATAGGGAAATGTAACACTTTTTTTAAATATTTTTTTTAAAGAAATAATACTGAACCTAACTTAAATTCACTACATATGCTAGAAAAAAATGTTGTTATTCAAATATTCTTTTGTTTGAAGTCATAACCACATGGCTGACAGATCAATACAATATCAAACTAATACATGGTCTGCATGCTGACAGAAATGTATAGAGCATCACATCTTGCACCTGCTTGTTCGTTTATTGCCCTTGTTACTTAGTTACAAGACGTATCTAAAATGCAAATAATTATCAAGATTTTTTTTTCGTATGAAATAAAAATAATATTCAGCAAATTTCTGAAGTAATATGATATTCAATATTTCTGCAAAATGAATGATTTTATCACAAAAATTCCAGAGGTTTATCAAAATTACCACATTATCGAAGTATTTATTTACTCAATGATTAATATATCGATGTAAATATAAATATTGTTGACTTAAAATCTTATTTAAAAATTAAATAAATAAATATCTGTTTGCATTCAAATTTTGGTCCAATATTTCTTATCCGATTTTTTTTCTAAGCTAGTGATTCTAAGCTATATTAACGTTTTAATATTAAAATACGATCTTGAAAAAAAAAGCAAAAAAAATATTTTTCGTGTTGAAGTAAAACAGCTCGTCATAAAAATGAAAATAAAAATTATCGATACAAGATTCATGTAGTTTCTAGATATACTACGGCTGAGTATATAATATTTAAAAAAATTTTAAGGTAAAAATATTAATAAAATCCAGTAGTGAATTTTTAAAATTCAATTCGATTTCCGTCTGAATACACTTGTTACAATTAGTAAATGTGTAAAAACATTGAGTCAGGCGCCTAATGGGAATAAATAATAGCAGTACTATTTAAAGGTAAAGCTCTAAAACCTGTCTTATTCTTCCTGGTAGTTCTAAGCTGCATGTTTTTTTCAGCTTACCCGTTTTTGATATTCTTCTTCTTGTCGTTTCTTCATTCGTTGTTCAATCAAACTGTTGCCTCGCGACGCCATGTCGAAAATTTCACACTTTGAAAACGTGTGGAAATAAAACTACTTTGCTGTTTCGCTTGCAAACGTCAAATATCTAAATTATTATATCCGGTTTTGTTAAGTAAATATGTACAAGTTCTTCATATCTTTTCTGGTCTTCATTGTGTTTGTTTGCGTTGATAATTTGTCATGAGGATCTCGCTGTTCTTTAAAAGATCTGTGACTGACGAAAGTCCTTTTGCTTAGCTTGCTTCGACCTCAGGAAGACTAAACCTCGGAAATCTGGAAATTTTGGTAAAAATCCTCCAGTGAAAAAAAAGAGAACAGCTTTTAAAGGTGTCAAGATTAAATGCACAGTTTAAAATTCGATCGAAATAATTTTTACAGACGATCAGTTCGCTCAAGTCGTTAAGTTGTAAAGCGTTCAGCTGTATGATGAGCCGATAACTCTTCTTGAAAACAAAAGCAAGGATAACTAAGTCTTATTTAAAAGACAAACGAAGGATTAACACTTTGCTGTTATTTTTCTTGTAGCTTGTCACCTTAACTCGTCAAGTCTGCCTTCGAACTGACCCGTTTGTTGTAGCAACGGCTCGTTTGCGGAATGACTGAATTTACGATTTGCATATCAATGGCTTGTTGAGTCCAAGTTATAGAAATATCCAGTGACAAGGTTGTTTTTTAGAACCACAAAGTTTTAATAAAGAAACGAAGCCTTTCAGTAATTCAGTCAACATTGGCAGGTGCAAGGATATTGGTAATATTCCATCAAAAGGCGGCCGTCATCGCGATAGAACACTATTATACATCTAATCATTTTGTATAGTATATTATTAAGTAAGTTTTACGCACATTCATATCTTGACAAGTCGGAATTGAACATTGACATATATTAAAACACGAATATCAGAATTGTTCTCGCCTCATTTACAAGTCCTTCGAATGCAGTATTTTTAAAGACTTTTACTTTTTAAAAGGTGTCAAGTAAAGTTGTTAGCGCTTGCAAATCCATCCATCCCCACCCTCTATTGATCCCCCACTGCTCGGAAGTGAGGAGTTTTTTTTCCTTCCGATATCCCCTCGTTCAGCGGTCTCTTTAAATTTTCGATATTCTGGTAATATTTTCGGTACGTGCATCCCGTATCCCTATTTTTTCATTTTTTCATTTATTTATTGTAAAATGCCGCATATTGCCCTCAATATAGAGCCCTGGTGTATAATTATTGCGACACACGCTTTGGAGGTTTGAAGGGGAATAATGTCAATAATAGCCCGGTATATTGAATGATAAATTAATATCGAATATAATTCTGTTATGAAGAAAAAACTATTATGAAATGAATGTTGAATAAATTAAAATAAATAGACAAAACTGAATAAATGGAAAAAGCCAGGAATAAGTTATGTTCGAATTAATAGCATGATTATTGAATGAACGACGATTTCTAACAGCTGCAGTTCAGGACGTTATTAATTTAGCGCATGATGGCGCAGTGCGCAAAACTTAAAATTTGTTAAATGACGTAATTGCAATTCAGTCTATTCTCGATCACACAGAGCAATACTTCGGGTTCAGGTTAACAAAAAAATATAATTATATTAACTTGAAATTTGATTGACGAAAGCCTGGCAAAACCTCACGCCGCGCGTCTTGGGTTGTGTTACTTATTTGGTCGGCCTATTTATAAATATTTTCCTTAATTTCTTGAAAAAGGAAAATAAAAAGGCTTGAGTTAAAAGAGGAGTTTCAAGGCAGTGAACGTAGAAGCTGAGTCGGGTTTTAAAAGCTCTAAAGATTTTTAGAAAGAAAATTCGTTGCGACATGTACTTTGAATGCTGTTTCAATCCCGTTCCCAGAGCGTGCGCAGTACAAAATAAGGGCACTGGGAGCGAGATTGACACCTATTGCAAAGTTTGCTGAGCTGCGCACGCGTAGATGGAGTCAGCAACCGAGCTCCGTTCACTAATAAAGCCAGTTCTCGACCAATCAGAGCGCGCGTACTATCTATTATGAACACAATCCTTACTCTTTTCTTGTGCTTCTTGTGGTTTCGATCTTGCCATATTTTATCAAGGTACTTGCTCGCTGGCGGAAACCCTCCATAACGGTAAAAATACAAGCTAGCCATGTTTGGTTAGGGTTCCTCAGTCATGAAAGGCTATACTAGTGCTTGTACTTCTTGATATATTAAAGCTATGTAGAATAGATCCACCGCGGGACATGATTGATCTGGAATAGTACTACTGCTTCTCCTGCAAGTCACAAAATAACAGATTGGTCAGAAACCACAGGGAGCCCAATTTAGATAAAGTACATTTCTCCATCCTTCAAAACACGATAACCATAAACAAAGGCGCGCGCAATGCATTTTTTTACGGATATTTTTCTCGATCGTATTATAGAGGACATTATCTTGATCTCGAATTAAAAGAAATTCGACATTTCTCCGAATTCATTTTCACCTTTTACTCAGTTTATCTAAATTGGGCTCCCTGTGCAGTAGCTAACGGACGGCTTGATAGTCTTAGTTAGTTAGTCTTAGTTAGTTCTCTTTCTGACTCAGAGGGTTTTCCCGGTCCTCCAGTTTTTCCTCCCTCCTCTCAATTAGTCAACCCTAACTAATCCAAACTGATAAGAGCTGTGCTCCGGGGTCATACATGGACTGTTTAGCGGCTGCCAGAGGCGCCTTCATATGCTTTCAGTTCGACCGTTAAGCTGCATGCGCCACTGCTGTGGTTGTGATGGTGATTAGCGATAACAATAACAAGGGAATGACACGTGACATGAAATTGAAAAGTAAGCTCTGTATTGTAAACGCTTAAACTACAAAACCGCCCTACGATCCCTACTCGATCTGATCCCTACTCAATTGCGAGTTTTTGTAGGCAATATTAAGACTTTTCAATATTTTTCCACATAAACTCAGATTTTCATGATCCGACCAAGCTTAGAACCCTGTAGAACATTCTGAGTCGTCACACGTCAAGTCTGACTACATATGCATATAGTTTGAGTACAGAACTGAGAATAATCTTACAAACTAATTATGATACCTCTGCGTTCATTCCTGTGATCTTCAAATTGTCGTAGAAATAAATATCGATATCCGACTCTCGTTCATCGCGAAGAAGACTTGCTCATTGAGAACGACGAACAATCAATCAATCAATCTATTCCTCGTCATTCTATGAATAACATTTAGGAGTTACTCTACTTGAGTATACTAGACTTATTCAATATTAAACAGAGTTTTGTTAAAACAGGCTTTTCTTATCTCTGATTTGTCCTTGAGAGGGTAGTGTTTGTAGATTGATCGTTCCAGTGTCTGTAGTGGCTGACCACGTCTTGTGTTCTTTTCATCAAATCCCTAAATTTCTTAAAACTAATGCTCTTTCATCCTACTCTTTCCTGAATACCTAATATTTTCGTAAAATAAATAATACCATGGCAATGAAAATCTTTGCAAGACTTGATTGGCTAATTTTAAGGTAATATCTAGTCATTTCTGTCGAGATTCGGTAATCATCCTCGTTGTCATGACAACAAAGCTCTTTTAATTAAAACGATTAAGAATGTTCTGCTCGTTGTTAAGTATTTAGCGGCAAACACTCCTCATCGATATTTCCTAATTTCTAAATAAGGAAGTCTTGTTTAGTGCCTTAGGGCTTCAAAATGGATGATAATCTTCAGCTAGGTACAAAACGTATCACTATAGTAGTTAGCTTCGTTTATAGTCTTAAAGAGGAAGTCCATTAAGCACTGAAAAGATATCATGTGGGAATCCCACGATACCTTGGCACTTGAATGGCTTTGATATTCAAACATTCTGAAACAAGGAGCGAGAAACGTAGAGTAACGAGTAGCAAAACAAGGTGCGAAACAAGGAACCAAAGAAGGCGCGAAACAAGGTGCTTCTTGTTTCGGAACCTTATATCTGTACCTTGTTTTGCACCTTGTTTCGCACCTTGTCTCGCATCCTATATTTGTACCTTATTTAGCAACTTTTCTATTTCATTTCAAAAAAGATAAGAGGACATTCAAATTTTGAAAAGAATGTAAGATAATTAAAGTTTTTGTTTGCTGTATTGACTCAGTTGACTTCTTATCAAGAAATGACAAAAGCTATAACTGCAAATGTACATACGAAATAAAGACCCACTAACCATATCAGATACTTTGTAAGAAAACAAAGTCTTCTCCAGCAACGGCTTATAAACGTACATACATACAGTTTACTTCTAAATAAATCGTCAGTTTTAGAAGTCGATACAATGGCTACCGGCGAGGCTCAAAGCGAAAAGATTCGCGAGTGGTGGAGTGGTCTCGAAGAATAGAATGTTTATGAGACGCTTACGTTTATATGACAATAAAGACTGCATAAAGTCTGCGCTATAATAAAACAGAATAAATCTGAGTCATAGTAATTAGCGTCACTGTCTCTGCTCTGGAGGTCAAGTTAAACGAATTGTAAGTTGACTTTCATGTCAGTAGAGGAGAAGAATAAGCGCCAACGCACAATTCTCCAGTAATTTCTAAATCCATTTGTTTTTCCAAGAGACCAATTTTTTTGATCGAATTTGTAAAACGCCGCGATCTTCCTTGACTACAGATTCATTTACGAAGGGTTAGCCTCGATCGATTTCATATGTCCAGTGTGAAGTTCCGTGGAATTTCACTGAAAGTGTTTGTATTATTGAAGTGTTGCATTCTTTACTTTACTCAGTTGGTATTTGTGAATGTTTCGACATTGAACTGCATGAGGCTAACCCTGCGCAAATGAATCTTTAGTCGAAGAACACAGTGTATTTTGAGAATTTGAGAAAGGGCTATTCCGCTTTGCAGTAGTGAAAACCCGGAGACCATAAAGAAGGCAGCAGGCTCTGCCAGAAATATTTGTACCACTGTAGCTGTTAGCCAATTCGAGGTTGAGGAAATGAAATAGAAACAGTCCCACAATGCACTGCAATGCCAACTCGACCCAGTCTTTCAATCAGCCTCAGAATGTCTAATAAAGCACTGCGCACTCAACAGTTCAATCATTTGACTCATCCTCCCTTCCTTTCCCTACGACACATACACCACCAACATGATTGTCACCCCCGGGGAATTTCCTATATCCAGGATGGAGATCTGACTGAGCATTCTTGTAATTCTTATCATATGAAATAGCCTCAAAAATGGTTTCTTGGTCAACCTTCCTTGATAAATTCTGAAGGAATATTGAATCGAAATTCAAAATAATATATCAAATAGTTATCGTTTCATGGGATAGGGTGGTTTGTAAAAGCAAATTTATACCCCACATGCATTTTGCTGTCCAATTCTGCCCCAACATTTGCCCTACGACTTCTCGGCATTTTGATGAAAATAGTTTTGAAACAGTTACATATACCATTTCTCAAGTCGTGACTTCGTACTGCTGTACTGATATTGATACTATTAATAAAAGAAAGTCGATATTTAACATAAAATCTATGATACCCGAATGTGACTCACTGAAGACGAAACTGAACGCGAAGCATACAAAGCCAGTAGCATTTGCATAGCGGTCCTTCTTGTCAAAAGTTCTTAATTTCATTGTCAAAATAATCTCTCAGTGCGACAGTTTATCCGAAACTTCTTCAATTGTAATTTCTGCAACCGATTCTAGTCAGTATTTCTTTGCCTTTGAATTGTTAGTTTATATTTGAACTACCTTTTAATATGAAATTAGTTGATTCTATAAGTGTAACACGTCTGCCAGCGCCATATGTTAAAGAATAAATATTTTGAGTCCAACATGAGCTTAAATTTGCAATTCACTCAATGTATGATGTCATGTCCAACCAGACCGCTCACCTTTATTCAGTGGACCTTTCTGCTTCTCTCTAGTCCAGAAGGCAAATTAAAAGCTTAGCTTCAACCTTTAAACGACGTTCATAACGAACGCTTTAAGCTTTTTGACCACATATTTCTCGCTTAAAATGAATGCCCTTCCAAAAGCGGACAGCTCTCTTGATTTGCATCTATCGTTACCATGGAAATGGAGCTAAAGTTCGAAAAATATGTAATGAAAAAGTTTGACGTTATGCTTAAGTTAACAGCTTAAGTAAATAAACCACAGACTGCCTTGTTTAGTTATAATGTTGGAAATGAAAAGCTGGAATCTTGAATAATAAGTGGACGGTTTTCTCAGTACGTAAATCAAGGCTTGACACAAGCCAAGTTCTTTAAAAAAAATTATTATGAAGTTCCTTAAATGACTTATATGGAGCAGCTCGGAAAAAGGCTTAATCTTTTTAAGGATATTAATCGGATTGAGTGAATAACTTGATCTTATTGCCTTTTTTTGATTTGGTTTCGGGATCTTGATGGTAAAAGGACAGGCACTCAGCTAATCAAATTCGTCTGATTTATCTTGACGTTCAAATCCTTGGGAAAAAATTCACACCAGAATTTTTAATGCTTAAAGAAATATTTACTCTTGAAGCTTAATTTTAGAAACAGCGGCGGAAACCGGATCAACGCCACATCTGTGTCTACGAGAGAGAAAACCGGCAGGTCCAGTTCCCGAATCACGCACCATTTTTTCCCCTGAGTTCCCGTGTCCCACAACATTTTGAAATTGCTGATAGTGTAAGCGACGACCACATAATATTCACAGGCACTTGAGTTTTTATATTATTTATAATTTTTTTCACGTTTTTCCCGACAATCAGAAAGAAAATTCCCGCATCCCGGACATTGAATGCGGCAATTCCCGAGCCAGTCACGGCGGGTGGCAAAATCCCGAATCACAAAAGATTTTTTCCTAGTTTCCCAGATCCCGCAAATATCCTTCCAGACCCTGTATTCAATAGTTAGCATCTTTTGGTTTTAATATTTCTTAGAGGAAAAGCATAAAAAGTGCGCATGCCAAAATCAAAATACCGCTGACGTGCATTTCGCTGGCGTGATTACACCCTTTGCCAGTACAACACTGATAACTGCATTCATCAGCTGATTTTCCTCTACACAAAGTTGATCCTTTTGAAATACAATCTAAATAGCTTGTCGAACAATCCTTTTTGTATTCTACGGACTTAACATTAGTTGAGGCATTAGTGACAGTGTTGAAAGTCGTAGTACAATAGGATTGCGCCCCTTCTTCTTGCTTGCATGTTTTCAAGGTACTCTTGTCACTGCAGTCACTATTCGAGACGTTAGAGGAGCAGTAGTGGCATTTGGGAAAGTCTGCGAAGAAAAAAACGTTTTATAACTTAGTCATTAGAGCGCCGTGGACTTTGAACTTTGCATGTCAATTAGTACCCAAGGTATTAAGAAGAACAGCCACAGGTAGCCCATGCTATGGTTCTGAATATATATAGAGAGAATGTTAAGTCGATTTTAAGAAAACTTAAAATGCAACCAAACCGTCAGGAAACCACAAAACATGCAATAAAACATTGATATACCGGTAAAGAAACAATAAAATATGAAATTTATGTTATTTGAAATAAATTTTTTGATCTGCCATACATTCTCTCTCTATATATATATTCAGAACCATAGCTTGGGCTACCTGTGGTACACCCTTAGCTTCTTATTATCCTTTTAGGGTAATGTTTTCTCATTTCAGAGCACGTGCCATTCCCTAGAATATCATTTCTTTGTTTAACAATTGCACATGAGAAGACATGAATATGGATACAACTCAAACCTTATTCTCAAGGGAATGACACGTGATCTGAATGGGAAAACATTACACCCAAGCTTAAATGTCTTTTGTTTAAACTTACCGTCCTTAGCGTTGGGATCATTACAGTTTCCATAACTGCAGCAGGTCAGCAAGCAATTTTTCTTTTTGACAAGGAAAGAAATGGTTAGTATCAGAAGTGGATCATACGAAGTAAGAGTCAGTCAGTCAGTCAGTCAGTCAGTCAGTCAGTCAGTCAGTCAGTCAGTCAGTCAGTCAGTCAGTCAGTCAGTCAGTCAGTCAGTCAGTCAGTCAGTCAGTCAGTCAGTCAGTCAGTCAGTCAGTCAGTCAGTCAGTCAGTCAGTCAGTCAGTCAGTCAGTCAGTCAGTCAGTCAGTCAGTCAGTCAGTCAGTCAGTCAGTCAGTCAGTCAGTCAGTCAGTCAGTCAGTCAGTCAGTCAGTCAGTCAGTCAGTCAGTAGATTGGCTCGTAGATTTAGATAATTATATCCAAGCAAATTACCTCTCCAGCACATCCTTGGTCCTTGCCATTTTGCGTACAGTTTGACATGCATCCAGCTACAGTAACTAGACTTGACTGTCCTCCAATTACACGGTCAGCGGTCATTTTGTAGCAGAAAGGTTGAGAACAAGAGATTTTACTGCAGCTACTTTGACCATTACACGAGTAACAGCTAATACCTATGATAATGTAAGGAAATGATGGTTCGTTATTTATGGAAAATCTGCATGTTTAAAACTTAGCTCTTGCTCTCTATAACTGATTCTTTGCAACGTACGCATGATAGTGATAGTGTTTGTTTTTTTCAAATCAGTTTTGGCCGGATATATAGAATCTGCACGATTACATGGAAAATCTGCATATTTAAAAATTTGCTGCTATTTTGCCTGGTCCCCTGGTGACCATGATCCTTAGCGTTTAGAATAATAGATTGTTTTGGTGTGACGTCATAGTGAAATAGGGCAAATTGTTCTAAACAATACTAAATAATTATCAATATCAATAAGTTATAAACTCGAGAAAATTTAAAAAAACTTGTCAACACGTACCAGGTAGCTGATAGACGTTATTTGCCAAGCTTCCTCCAGTGCCATCCGCATTACAATTGGTGGCATTGCCATATTTATCGTATGTCGAAGCCGCGTTTTCTCCTGAGTAGCACCAGCCACTAAACTGGACTGCAAAGACTGAGAAACCCTTCTGCTTAGCGAGATCACCGCATGTCCTCACAGAAGTACTTCTGTCCAAAATGCCAAGAAAAGTGGGCAGTGCTCTGGAGAAGACGTTGTCAATTTTGCAGCCGAGGTCCTTAAATGTTACTACAAGAAATGATACAATACAGAGTGTAAGATATTTTATATATGTGGAAATGAGATGAAAAAGAAATGGAAGAAGGAAGAAAAACGTAAAGAATAAAATGGAAAGGAAAGAAAAGGAAAAAAAGGAAAGGAAAGGAGAAAGGGAAAGGAAACAGGAAACGAAAGGGGAAAAAGTAAACAAGAAAAATATATATAAATTTAAAAAAATGAAAGAAAAGGGTTAGGGACGGAGAGGAGAGGAGAGGACTGGAGAAGAGCGGGAAGCTGGAAAGATGGGATGGGATAGTTAGGCCTAGGATAGTATATAAAGTTGTAGGATAGGAAAAGAAATAGAAGGAGAAACTTACCAGAAAACTGATAGACATCATTGGCCCAATCTCCTCCCATACCATTCCGGCAATCTCCAGAAACTCCAAATGATTTATACTTTGAGGCTCCTTGCTCATGGGAGTAACATTCCCTGCCATTTTGAACACCAAACGTTGAGAAACCCCTCTTCTTAGCAAGTTCAGCGCACTCTCCAACTGATCCTACGCTCCCACTAAGTTTCGTGGACAACGCCCTGAAGATGGTATCCTTATAGCAACCAATACGAGTGTATTCGGCAGAAGCTGAAGTCAGGCAAAAAAATATGTGAGTCACAGAAGAAGAAGAAGAAGAAGAAGAAGAAGAAGAAGAAGAAGAAGAAGAAGAAGAAGAAGAAGAAGAAGAAGAAGAAGAAGTAAAAGATTAGGTTCAATAAATACTAAAAAATTAAGTCGAACTTAGCCGGTTTTGATGCGCTTTCTAAGAAACAAGACTTTGATTTTTGCACGACAGTTTGTCAGTTTTTTCAAAACTATCCAAGATTTTTGCTATCTAAGTACGAGATTTAGTGTTTGTTTGCAGATATTTTGAATATTATTGCAACACCTAATACAGGAAAACAAGAACCAAGATTCGCTGTAGTATTTTACTTTGAGCGGTGTAGGAAAATTTATCAGTGTCGCCATGACAACAAGCGCTTCAAACAATGATTACGTTAGAAATTGGAAAATTTGCAGGATTTCTTTAGTATTTCGTTCGTGGCTTCTTTCGAACAACATTTATAACTCAAAATAAGTTAAATTTGCTGTATTTGGCCTACTATTTCATGGTTTATTGACGTTCTTGAGAAGTTTCGAGCGGCCGTCAGTAAAACCTAACATATTTCAGAAAACCTTTCAGAAAACCTTTCAGAGAACCGGTAAAAAAGCTCCATAAAAGTTGCTCAATCTATAGCTAGTACTGAACTGAGCCAAATCATACAAATGTTTGCTGATAGTAAATATAAATATGCTTTACTTTGCCGGAGCTTGTCCAAAAGGATTACTTAATTACGAATGTATAAGTATTTAATTATGAAGATTTTGGTTCGTGGCCCGAAAACATTATTTTTTCATGTATGCATGCATGCATTCTCGGTGAAAGTTATTTTCACTTGTAATAATCTTACCTTCAAAACAGACTTGCAAAGCTGCCACTACGAGAAAAGAGTAAAGCTTCATTGTGTTTTAACCTCCAAGTTCAACGAAGTACGGCTTGAGAATGAATCAAAATCCCTTTATACTGCAGAACAAAACTGCGTGATAATTTCAATTGCAAATTAACGCTTTGTTTAGAACACGGACTCCGATTGGCCGTAAGGAATTGTTTATAACAACTTTAATAACAACAGCAACAACAACAATAGTTTAATTTATTGTACCCGAAGGATTTCATTCTTACAAATATTTCATGCTTGAGTATTGCAAATATAAGGGTATTGATCAACACACATTTAATTAGTTAAATTACAACAAAATATTTGGCTTCACTTGTATGTCCTCTTCTCTTCAGTTTTGTCTGTTGTCTGTACCATACAAGAAAGCTAAGAAAAAAGGAAGGAGTAGGGGGAATTTTACATAGTTTTTTTCTTCTATCAACAAACATTGTTACGTTTAGCCTGGTTTCCACTAGCAGCGTAATGTCGTAAATGAGTATATTTATATTAAACTTGCGCTCTACAAATTAATTATTTATAATCATTAACAACCTAAATTGCAGAAAGTATAGAACTTCCCAAGTATAGGATTATTTATCTTTGGTTGAATGAGTATTTATAAATACGTATGTTTCTATTGCAAGTCAGACAAGCCATTAGAAAAGTTCGAGCGGGAGCTTTGAACGTCAACAATTCCAGTAATCAACTTGCCAGTAATCCAAGCAATTGTGTTGGTATTAATTAAGAGATGCAAATAAAGGGGCTTTTGTTTTAATTACAAAACAAATTACGTATGATTGACATCATTGACCAACAAAAGTAGTTTAATCCTTGTCAAAAAAAAAAAAAAAAAAAAAAGTTGCTGCCAAAATAAAAGCCCTGTGTATCAGTTGAGTGAGTTGAGTTTGTTTGATGTGTTGTTCTCTTCTTTGCTATGAGGGTTTTCTTAGACTTTTCTCCGGGTTCTCCGGTTTCCTCCCTCCGTAAAAATCAACATGAGTTAGTGTTGTGTGCATAGAATATTGAATGCAGTAGTAGTGTGTTTGAGTGAAAAGTGTCCCCTATTAGTGCGAAAGCGCTAGAACGACTAGACACTTAAATAAAGAGACTTATTTATTATTTATTCATCATATTAATGCTGCTGATTCAAAAAAAGGAAAATAAAATGGATATATCCCGTGTTCTTTTTCAAAATATCAGATGTTGGGTTATTTTAACTATCTTGACAAGTTACTAAAAAAAAGATGGCGGAAAACTAAAATAACGCATAAAACTAATAAGGTAACGAAAGTAATTTTCACGCAGCACCTAACGTATGTGTTAAGAGGTAGTCAGCGGTTTTGAAGAGGCCTAAGATTGGCCGAAAAACAATGAAATTTCACCTATTCTCTGGAATAACTTCGAAGTGCTTTGTTATTTAAGAAGGATGGTCTACTTGGGAAGTAAAAATATAGCGTTTTAGCTCTAATCTGCTATGAGCTCTGTTTGCTACTATTTTGGTCGCCGTCGGTGGTACGGAAGGCTGCATGGCGGAAGTTGACCAGGATTTGACTTTGTATATTGATGATAATGGTAATGATAATGACATGACTTTTGTCGTGTATATTGTTTATTTGAGGCCCTTGTAGCAACCATTTGCATCCTTGCTGCACTCGGGCTCAAATGATACAACTGGGGCACACAGGGAGCCCAATTTAAGTAAAAGTAAAATTTTGAAATCAAATTTAAGAACGCTGTTAGCGACAATTCATTAATAGTTGATCAATACAGGAGGAAAAGGCCGTGAGAAACGTATCCATATAAGGAGAATGACGGAACGTTCTAATTGGTCCTTGCGTAGGCTGCTCGCGCATGTACTATTGTGACGTCAATGATGACGTAGAATAATTGACCATATAGAGTCATCGAGTTCAATTATCAGGTCATTTGGTAGAGTGATTCGATTGCTTGAACTGTGCTTCTTTTTCTGGTTGAACAATATCTTACCCGGTCCTTTCGGAAACTATTTGCATGAAAAACAAGAAAATTGAGTGACGGTTACGTCATATAAATATGGTAACAACATATGTTTTTTGACGTGCCCGTCACTTAGTTTCTCCAAAACAACCTGTCATATGAAAACAAAATGAGCCTGCAAGAAACCGACGTCCAGCAGATAAAAGGTAGCCTGTGTGCAGCCCGTTTTTAACTCTGCTTAACCAGAGTTACCTTCTGGATGCACGTAGGCTAAAAAAAGGTTGTGAAGTAAACAGTTCGACTTGATCATCATTGATCATAACTAACCAGCCGATCCATCAAAGAAAAGCTAACCAAATTTTAAAAGGTAACTGGTGTGGTGTGGTGTGGTGTGGTGTGGTGTGGTGTGGTGTGGTGTGGTGTGGTGTGGTGTGATATAGTGTGGTGTGGTGTGGTGTGGTGTGGTGTGGTGTGGTGTGGTGTGGTGTGGTGTGGTGTGGTGTGGTGTGGTGTGGTGTGGTGTGGTGTGGTGTGGTGTGGTGTGGTGTGGTGTGGTGTGGTGTGGTGTGGTGTGGTGTGGTGTGGTGTGGTGTGGTGTGGTGTGGTGTGGTGTGGTGTGGTGTGGTGTGGTGTGGTGTGGTGTGGTGTGGTGTGGTGTGGTGTGGTGTGGTGTGGTGTGGTGTGGTGTGGTGTGGTGTGGTGTGGTGTGGTGTGGTGTGGTGTGGTGTGGTGTGGTGTGGTGTGGTGTGGTGTGGTGTGGTGTGGTGTGGTGTGGTGTGGTGTGGTGTGGTGTGGTGTGGTGTGGTGTGGTGTGGTGTGGTGTGGTGTGGTGTGGTGTGGTGTGGTGTGGTGTGGTGTGGTGTGGTGTGGTGTGGTGTGGTGTGGTGTGGTGTGGTGTGGTGTGGTGTGGTGTGGTGTGGTGTGGTGTGGTGTGGTGTGGTGTGGTGTGGTGTGGTGTGGTGTGGTGTGGTGTGGTGTGGTGTGGTGTGGTGTGGTGTGGTGTGGTGTGGTGTGGTGTGGTGTGGTGTGGTGTGGTGTGGTGTGGTGTGGTGTGGTGTGGTGTGGTGTGGTGTGGTGTGGTGTGGTGTGGTGTGGTGTGGTGTGGTGTGGTGTGGTGTGGTGTGGTGTGGTGTGGTGTGGTGTGGTGTGGTGTGGTGTGGTGTGGTGTGGTGTGGTGTGGTGTGGTGTGGTGTGGTGTGGTGTGGTGTGGTGTGGTGTGGTGTGGTGTATGTGATCGATTTGGTATGGTGTGATGAGGAGTGATCTGGTGTGATTTGTTGTGGTGTGATGTGTATGGTATGATATGAGGTGTAGTGCGGTTCGTACGTGTTTAGGTCAGGTGTCTTATAATAGTTTTCCTTATTTCTAAACAAAAACTATGACGATTGAAAGAATGCGCATTCTCGGTCCATACATACCGCTGTCCATAATCCTTCAGTTGAGAAAAGCACTACAGACAAACGCTTTCACTAATCATTCCTTTATTCGTTCCTTTCTGTCTTTCAATCTTTCTTCCTTCTTTCTTATCTAAACTCGCAGCTTCCTCTTTTAAAATCGTGTTTAAAACATTTGGCCTTGGGTTCAAGATATGAAAACAAAATATTTCTAATTTTAATTAGCTTGTTTGCATTGAGCTATGAAAAAAAATTCCAGAAAGAAAATTGCTCGCATCAACTTCTTTTAAGATGTCGGGGAATCTATGGATTGTGACAGTTTGTAAGCCATTTCAGCCTCTACCAAAATGTTATTTACATAGATCTAACGGTCAAGACGTGGTTATGTTTGCATGCCAAATCAACCAATAAGGTCTTCTTCGTATGACAGAGCATTAAGTGAAGTGTGCAAACAACCAATGCCTCGCATGTCAAATCATGATCGCCTCACACTCATTTGTTATTCACTGTTTCGCCTTGTGTTGAAATCCGCTGTCTCCATAGCAATCTAATAAAGTATTTCAGACCAGAAACTTGTATTTTAAGACGCACGCTTTGCAGGTGAATAAGAAACTATACGAGAGCTAAAGTATATTCAATTTTGAAAGAAAATCACTTGGTTCGTAAGGTTCATGATCAATAGTTTTGATTTGATTTCCTGAGCAGTCATGTCTGCCCAGACTTGCATCTGATGAAGAAGCATCAGAGATTTTCGACAGTTCACGTTTGAATAGCATGTTACAATTCCCCTCGAACAACAGAAGAAAGAACATGGCAACTTCAATTGTTCCTGCAAATGATATTTTGGACAAGAAATGGCAGAAGATAACATACGAAAAGCATCGGAAAAGAGTAAGTCTGACCATCAATATTTTTACTTATGTTTCGTGACATTGGTTTTAGATTACAGACAAAATTTAGGTTTGCTATCTTCGAGAAAAACTTTAACTAGGCCTATCGATAAAATCGTTAAATTCCCACAGCTAAACTTTCTTAAAAATGAAATTAAGATTTCACTTGGTGATCCTTAACTTTGCACGCCTGATTTGAAATAATCCTTATTCTAGATTACCTAAGATTATGCATTATTTAGGTGACTTAACTCTGGAACAAATACTTTTTGTTTTTGTTATTTCAGGATAAACATAACTGAAGATTATTGAAGTAATTTTGTAATGATCAATATAATTTAGAAAGTTTTGTGTAATGCCTGTTTTTGTATTTATTGTCCAAAAAGTACAAAAAATATACTGACAATTTATTACATTAGCCTAGCATAAATAATAACTAAAAAACTAGATTTTACACATTCAATATTTTTTTCGACTACAACACAGTTTTTACTCCAGTAGAATTTGAAACTTGTGACTTAAATGCTGCACTCAAGAGCTGAAATATAAAAGCGCGCGAAAATATTTAAGATGCGGAAAAAATATGAAAACATACTTCATTTTGTTAAAATTAAGTCGTTTTGTAAACAAGCCAAATCGCTAAAAAATTCAATTAGTATGATTTACAGGCGGCTTCCAAAGGATTTTTTAGTAACTGGCATTTATAACGGAGTTTCTGAGTTTTGAGTTTAGGATATTATTCAACGGAGTTGTTCAAATTCGACTTTATTTAACTCGATGCGCTAAGATATATTTTAACCTTAAACGAAACATTTCTTAGACCTTCTTGGAGTCAACCTTTGCCACTAGCTATTCATTATAACTAATTATGAAAGCATAAGAATAATTGAATGTTCTGAAACATAGGTGATAGTATTGTATAGTATTCTGCAGCGGTGTTTTGGTTAATTAACACGTTCACTTCGAGGAAGGAAAACTATTTTGTGGTTTTGCCGCGCCATTTTGTGTAAATGAGACAAGATTACTTGAAGTATAATACAATCTGGAGACATTCAGGGTGCTTTTTCTCTGTTTAAATTAAAAAGCTTTTAACTGAACTAAAAATTCTAAGTAGCTTTAAAAATTAGAAAAAAACAATCGATGAACGAGTGGCCGTTTTTGTCGAGAAACAAAAGTATTTTTTTCTTTTTTAAGTTCATTCCTTTAATTTAGAGATAGTTTTGAGAGTTACCGCGTTTATTAACTTCATTATGCTTTATTTTTTATTAGTTAGATCAAATCAAAGGCACAGTACGAGACCAGAACAGATTGAACTTCAACTACGAGGAAGTTCAGCTACAGATGAAACTACGACGAGCCATAGTAAGTCATGATCACTCAACTTGCTTGAAAGATTGTCAGTTTTTCACTAAGAGAAACGCCATGCAATCGGCGAAGGCTTGAAGACCTTAGACTTTAGTTAATATAGATCCAAGCAGAAGCATGTGAGCGACAAAAAACGTGAGAAATTACATGCAATTTGAGCTTTATAAAGTCTTAGGACTCTTAGGGACAGTAAAATTTGCGAATACAATTTTTTTCCTTCCATCATCCAGGAAGTGCATGATTGCTCCATCTTTCGAGAGCCAGTGGCTCACGACTAAAGCAAACCATTCCACCCCAGATTTAATTGTACAATAGTCTAGAAGCTGATTTTTGCAGAGGAAAGAAAAACGAAGAACCAGGGAATGGAAAAACTCTCAAAATCACACAATAAGGACTGAACACTCTCTCGCAACTCTACTCAATGGATACTTGCAAGGTTTTTTCAATATTGCACGCCTCGCAGAAGTTCTTTTTACCACGTTTCAATATCCATAACTTTTCTATTCTGCACTTCCTTCTTTTTCTAGATAAATCAAAGTAGCGCTTGACGTTCCATTCACCTCTCCATTCGAATATCCGACGTAAAACTTAATCTTCAAGAATCATAAATCAACTCAAAAACTAAAGACTTCAGAAAAACCTTCAATCGTTTGATTTTTTGTTGTCGACAGGCGGAAGAAAGACGCCAGGCGCTGATTGACAGAGAGAATAGAAAGCTTTTAGAAAGACTTGTACAGATCACTACCACACAAAGATCTTATTTCCCTGATGCAGGCTTGCATAATAATAAGGTATGTTCAGGACTCAAGTACACTTATTTTATAGATGGAATCCTGAAACAACCTTTGTTCTAATCAAAGTACAACCCCTCTGGGCTGATCTAAGTCAGGGCACGGCGTACTCACAGATATTTGAATCTAGCTTTTTGCGGTTTTGCGGAAGGAATTCAACCCGAGACACAAGAAGTGAAAGACTGTGATAACGACCTGTTCACCTCTGATTGGTCGAGCTATCAACTGTGGTATATATACTCGTATATACCAACGGCAATCAACCAATCATAAAGCTGAATCCCGTGTAAATTATACAAGATATCTCAATGTATTTTTGATTCTAGAAATCCAAGAAGACCAAGAAACACAAAGAGAAGCAAAAGAATAAGAACCCTGCCGAGTCCCAGGTTGTTTCGTTGCCTCCAATCAACACACAAGGAACCAAATAATGTAGAATAATAAATAGAGATTATGATGAAGAGATTTTTACTATAATATCCATGAAATAACGCTGAGGCTGTGATACACTGGACGTGGTTTCTTGTGACCTGTTTAGTTGCACAGGCGCTGAAGCTGCAACTCTTAGAAACACGGTGAAACTGTTGCACACAATATCTATACAAGATCTTCTTGTGAATTTGTAATTTCTGATGCAATTCTCAGTAAAGAATTGTAATTTTCTAGCTTTTTACTTACACTTAAGATTGTTGAAATTATAGTTTTAAAGTTTCTCCAATAAGGAGTAGATTGGAGAAAGCTTATAGCATTACGATAACATTGTGGGGAAAAAATCAATATACTAGAAAAAATTTATATATTAAGGTGCAGTAATAGGGGCAATAGATTTGTGCAATTTGTTGTGCAACATTGTTGCAAGTTGCAGAGCGAATATTGCTTTTGTTGCGCGACTTTGTTGCAGGAGTAGAAGCTCTTATTACACTCTCTGCAAAAATAGAGCTAATTTTTACACCCAGGGTGGCAATACGAGAAACACTCACTCTGCAATTTGCAACGCAACAATCTTGCGCGGACAAGTTGCACAGATTTGTTTGCCAATATCATCGCACACTTTACAACTAGAAACACTGACTTTTATTTGATTGTATTTTTAATTATGAATGTTCTTTATAAATATATGATTCAACTTTATGAGTCACAAAGCATTAAAAAAAGTCTTGTGATGATGTACTTGAGACGTATTTTGCACTTATTTATTTACAAACAAAAAATATGTATACTGATAGGGTAATAAAAAAGGAAAGTGTATTTGATGACATCACAGTACTCATTACCAGATGAGGATAATCTGGGTACTATTACCTTTAGCATTACATAACTTCTTAGGGAAAGTATTTTTTTCCCCAAAGGGTGTGAATATTGAGGAATATACTTTTGGGCTTGGGTGTAATGTTTCCTATTTCAGACCATGTGTTATTCCTTAGAGTATCCTTTCTTTGTTTAACGGTTGTGCAAGAGAAGACAGATGAATGTGGGTACAACTCAAACAAAGAATCTTATTCTCAAAAGAATGACACATGGCCTGAAATGGGAAACCTTATGTCTAAAGTAAAAAGGTCTGTTCTTTGTAATAAAACATAGTTACCCTCCTCATGTTTTCTGCTGAAATTTCAAGACCCTCCTTAAAAATATAGTGAACTCAAGATAAGGATGAAGCTACCTTGGGGCTCAAAACAGAGGTATGACCATCAAAAAAGTTTGGAATTTTTCTGATTGACCTCTAGTCAGTCCATTTGAAACCACAATCTGGTGATGTGCAGACGTAGTACAGGATCATTTGCTGGAAATGAAAAGATACATAATTTATACTAAAATATGTATAAAAAGTGATGTGTTATCATTTGAGGGTTCCTCGCTGGCATCATCACCACATCAATAGCATCACATTCCATCATCAATCAGTCATCATCAATCATTATCACCACCATCATCATCATCATTGTCATTGTAATTATCATCAACACCACCACAACAAGCGTCATTACTATTACCACTTGGGAACCTACAATTTACTGTTGAGTCAAATCTTCTCTGTGCAAACAACATCATAAATTATTGCACATCTATATTCATTTTTATTTAGACCTACATGTATATATTCATTTTTTCCATATTCATTATTCATCATTAACTTACATCTGCCTTTCTTGACTGTGACTGGAAAAATACTGACTCTCTGTTGCCACATCTACATCAAACAAAACAAGATGGCATATAACAAGGGAATGTGAATAGCAAATCACAAAATCTAGAATTTCCTTGAACTATCAATAATTGATAAAAAAATATTTTAGCACTCTCTCAGTTTGATGCACCATGTGTGGGATTATTTAAAACCTACTTTCTACATTCATGATCATCTGTTCTTGGGAGAGTTGGATCTGCTACGACATCTCCAACTATTTGCGTCATTTCACTGAAACAACAAGGAGAATTTACACAGGATTAGCTACGTTTGCTACTAAAATAAACAGAGTAATAATATCATACTTCAGGATGAGGTTATGCAGGGTTATGAGAGCCACAGATTTGTTAGCCACTGGCTATTTTAGTGCTACCCTTGTAAAAAAAAAACAAGGATATTTTTTTCAAACAAAGGTTTTTATTCTCGTGGGAATAAAGATGGTGCTGTCTGGATGAGACTGTAGCAATATAATAGACCATTTTCGAGATGAGCGAGCGCTTTCAAAAATATCGCAGATGCAGACATGAAAAAGAGGCATTTTCGGGCAAGATCATGCACGCTATTGACTCTGCCTGAAAATGCCTCGAGATCATGTCTGCGCCTGCGATATTTTTGAAAGTGCTCACGCATCTCGAAAATGGACTATTCACCCCTTGGTCCCTATTTGTTACACACTTACTTGACTTCATGAGTAATCTTGTTGACATAAATACAGCTGTTATCTGATTCTTGTTGGTAGTCACAGTTACGACACTAAAATAAAGCAAATGTATAGAAATATATGAATGCATTTAATATGGTCATGCTCTTGCATGTTGTGCTGTATAAGTAAAAATGCCCCTGAAACAAAACATTAAAGGCATTGCAGTCAAGGTACATTTTCAAATGGCAATGCCTTCCCATTGGTTTATTGGAATATTCCATGTTATACACTCAAAACTTGAATAATACCCCTTCATGTGACTCACACACGTCCAATCTACACCGTCCAATAAAATTACTGCATAGTCAAATATCATATTTGGAAAATACGATTGAAGATGAGAAGCTAGGAAGATAGAAATGATAAGAAAGTCATTCAGAAGACACTAGCTTGTGCAGAAAAAATCCACCTGACAGGAATTGAGCTTGTGACCTTCCGGATACCAGTCAGATGCTTTGCCACTAAGCTACAGGGAGATTCATGTGGTTATGACCTATTATTTCTATATATTACATTCTGAGCTGAACATAGACAGCTCGAGCCTAGCAGTATGTAGGCTGTCTGTCATATTAACCCAGTAAAGGGACCATAACCACATGAGTCTCCCTGTAGCTTAGTGGTAGAGCATCTGACCGGTATTTGGGAGGTCACAGGTTCTATTCCTGTCAGGTGGACTTGGATTTTTTTCCAACCCCCTGCACAAGTAAAGCTAACTGTGTGTTCTGAATAACTTTTCTATCATGGAAAATATGCCATGCATCATTGTATAGTAGGTCTATACTTACAGCATAAAGTAATATCTTATTTTCTTTATCTTCTTTTGGGTACAACATATTATTACTGAAATCAAGAAAAAGTTAATTGCTTTAAAAATACGAACTTTAAAAAAACCAAGCTTGTTTCTCTCTAGGATCACACTGTCTCGTCAGCAATTTTGTTAAAATTCGAATAAAATTGCTTTAGTTTTCACGGATGTACTCAAAGTCACCAATCATAACAATTTGTAAAGCTATTTTCAAGTAATTGATTTAAAGTTTTTAACAAGTAACCTGGAGGAAAGGTTTTTACGCTTTTATTCGAGGGTTCGATTCCGGAAGAAGGACGCCATGTTGTTTTTTCGACACTCACCATTCTTGACAAAACTTGATTCCAACGAAGCCAGGTCCTTGATTCGAACTCATACCTGACGTACTTCCTCTGTGACTCATAGTTATTGGTAAAATAACAAGGAAGAAACTCTAAAAAAGACAAAACTGAAGGCTTTTCTTTTCTCGTTCTTTTTCTTTCTGAGGAAAGAAGTGCAACGGGCTCATGAGGTCAGCGGATCAACGTTTTACCACAGGCATCCCATAAACCATCTTAGTAGCTTTTGTGAATCTTTTAAGATAATGTAATTTTGAATATCCTTTGTATTTCCATTATTTAAATTTTCTGAAGTTTAATTTGCTTCCTTTTTGTTTCTTCTCTTCCCATCCCTTCCCTTCCCTTCCCTTCCCTTCCCTTCCCTTCCCTTCCCTTTGCTTCCCTTTGCTTCCCTTTGCTTCCCTTTGCTTTCCTTTGCTTCCCTTTGCTTCCCTTTGCTTCCCTTTGCTTCCCTTTGCTTCCCTTTCCTTTCCTTCCCTTTCCTTCCCTTTCCTTTCCTTCCCTTCTCTTTCCTTCCCTTGCATGCCCTTAGAAGGCTTCTCTTCCAATCTTGTACACTCAGTTGCCTCGAACATCCAAATATACGGCAAACCAACTTTTTCTCTTTAATTTTCTGCTAGCAAATGACAACAACAGCAACAACATACAAATACTATCTGATTTCGAATCTGATTCCACACAACAGACTTTCTATCAACTAAACACATACGTCCTATGCACTTAATAAACTAAGTTAATTGTTGACACTGTTGCCTGTCATATCGAAAACAAGTTCACACTTTATGATAGCTGAAAATAAGTAAAAGCCGTATAAACAGTATAAATACCTCACATCAAAAATTTGACTTTCTCTTGGTAGACTCTTCCGTCAACGCCTTGGGTTTCCATCTACTGTGCTTGGCATCAGACCTTTCATATTTCACGTACTTCTTATCCATGGTCATGTACGTGACATAAGCTTCATTCTTGTTTTAGACATGTTGAGAACAGGAGGAGTACTTCTTGTTTTTTCTGCATCATTCTGTCTCCGTGAAGGATTTTTCTCGACACCACTGGATTTCCGAACTCTGACAATACCCATTTAGCGCTGTTTTATCAGCTTCCTTTTCTACGCCTTAGATTTCTTCAAGAAAACTTTATAAGGAGCACGATACTAAAACTTTGAGTATTTATTAGAAGACAAAGCCCAGCTGAAACGTGTTGAGCGACTTGGACCATTTGAGTTGGAAAGACGTTGCCGCGGTTGGAATAATGAAGCTCATATCTATTGTGCTTCTGATCGCACTTCTTTACTACCAGGAGAAATATCGTTCGGTAACTTCAGTTAAATAGTCAACCCTGATGGGAACTCATTAATTCATTCAGGCCTTACTTGAATGGCCAAGTTTGGGGTCGTTAGCAAAATATATACTGAGAATTTTGAGATATCTGGGGCTGTGTCTTTACAACGAGTGCAACTCTTTGGTTCGGAACTGATCAGGCTCCGGCTCATGACATGGAATGATGACAATATATATTCTAGTTCTCAGGAATCAAACCTGCTGAGGTTTTGTATAGGCAAAGAAATGCATAGGAAATAGTTTAGTTAAAAAATTGCGTATCATTTATTTGATACAGAATGTATTTTATTTCGTCAGGTTTCTGCGCTAAACCAAACCGTAACTACCACGACGACCCAAGCTCCGTCTATGACGACGAAAGCTCCGTCTATGGTTTGTGTTACAAATGGTATAGATGGGCGCGATGGACTAAATGGAAAACACGGCAAGGATGGAAAAGACGGAAAAGAAGGAAAACAGGTAATATTCAAATAAAAAAAAAAAAATCTGTGAAAACCATCTGAAGAATATCATGCATCATCAAGTTAAGATGTGTCACTATTCAAACCATTGACTTACAACAAATTTTCGCTTTATAGGGCAAGGCTGGAGTCTGCAACTGCACGGTAAGTGGACATCAACATACGCACGCATTCGCTAAATGATGTACTGACGTAACTGCTGATGAACCTCAAACATCGACATTTTCTGGGAGTATATCTTTTGTGCAATGCATGCAATCCCTATATAGAAACGTTCCGCTAAAAGAGTTTTATTTGCTAGGCTATTTTTAGAGATTATCTTTATTGATTGACCAATAGTCCCCTTCACAGTCCCCTCAGTGCACCATCTTGAAAGGAAGGAAGACGAACGGTGAGCTTGCAATGGTAGAGACCCTTCTTTAATACCTTGGACAATTATTCACATGTCTCTACCATTGCAAGCTCCTGTTTGTCTCGCTTCGGTGCAAAGGCACGGCTACCTTTCAAGATGACGTAGGATGAAGGGGACTATTTAGAACCGTTCTTACCTCCCATATCCATTTACATTGCTTTGCAATGGTTTTGCCTTTCATGCGATCAGCTTGTACAGCTCCAACGCGCATTCAGTAAACCCTCAATACATCTTGACGGGAAGACAAGAGAAGTCCAAAGGATGAAAGCCGGAGAAGGTAAGTCAGAAGAAAAGCGGTGAAAATAGATGATACTTGCAGTCCAAACACTGTGGGGAACTGATATTAATACGGTGGTCATAGACGGTGGAGGGGAGTGGTAGTATAGTGGGTTAGTATTAGTCTCCCAACATGATTCAAGGAGTAAAGAAGCCTTGCGCATTTAGTATAGTTCATTGATTCAGAATCGTGTGTGCTAGTTGGCGCTAAAGTGCGCGCGCGTTGGCAGAGATTTTTCACTGAAATATTTGCGCGAATTCGAAAACTAACAGATACATTTCTTTTGTTTCCAGCACTAGATGTCTGGGATTATAGAATCGATACAGGACACATATCCGGTGGAATGATGTACTCGAAAGGGAAACTCAAAGTCCCTTTGAGCGGCCTGTACACAATCTACTCTCAAATCTATTACACATCGAAGACGTACTCCGGCCGTCACGCTATTCGTATAAATAACAGGACAGTTGCGCTGTCAGAAGCAAGAGGACTAAAAGTCGCTGGCTCTGCTATTACCTTGGGTGCTTTTCATGTCAATAAAGATGATGAAATCTCGATTATCGTGGTTTATAATGCGGAAATCTTTACTGGGAAATGGCACACTTTCTTTGGCGCGCATTTGATTTAAACCGATAGGAAAAAGTCAGTTACATAATTATTGAAGCACGAGAACTTAAGTTTGTTGAATATCATTAGTTTGTAAAATGTTATGATAGCTTGAATAAAAACCAAGGAAAAGCATTTTGAAAATCTTGTTACTGCAGTTAAGTTTATGATTCATCGTTTTACACTGTGTTTTCATGCTATGTTTAGTTGGTGGGAACTAAAGTTTTAGTCAAATGGTTGAAAAACTCAATTTGATAGAACGATTGCAATAAAATCATGCAACTTGTCGCGCAACATTTTTTCAAGTTGCAGAGTGAATGTTGCTCGTATTACCATCCTGTGTGCAACAAATTTTCCTTGTTCCAGAGAGTAGAAAGAGCTACTATTCCTGCGCAAAGTTGCGCAACAAAATTTTATTGTTGTGCGAAATGGTAATACGACAACATTCTTGAACTTGCAACGCAACAATGTTGCGCGACAAATTGCACGGTCTTGTTGCACGTATTACCGTACCTTAAAATCATTTTAACAGCTAGATCGACCTCGTGTTTGGGGTAATTGCTTTTCATTTCATTCTCTTTACTGTTATTACTATATTTAACAACCATTGAAGATACAAGAATCATTTTTGGATACACAGCAAAGTGCACACAAATGACCACTGGTAATATTTTATTTTGCTATTGGTAAAAACTCAATTTTTTTGATACTATGTTATGAGTATAGAATTCAATTATTACAGCTTATCGAGATAAAATTAATACTTTCACCTATTATACAAATTGATATATAAATATAAATATACTATGTGATACATATTATTTTACGAGGAAAGGGAATGAAAAGAACGGGAACAAAACCTAGACTGAAAATTTTTGAAAAGAGAAGAAAGAAAAAATATCAAGTTAATGAAGATAGAGTGACTAAAAGAAAGAGACAAAGAAAAAAGAATGAAAGAAGGAAGGAAGGAAGAAATAAATAGAGCAAGCAAGCAAGCGAGAAAGAAAGAAAGAAAAAAAGAAAGAAGGCACGATGGAAGAAGGAAAAAGTACACAAATATTGAAAACTAAACATCGAAAACAACAGAGGAAAGATATTTAAAAAAAATGTGCCACCAAAGATTCACAAGCATAGACACCGTCTGTGCTGGAATTACAAGGCTATGTACTCAGAGCTATCTAGGACTTATAAGGTATTTCGTTTCCTTGCACTACAAGGCAAGTATGTAAACAGAGAATTGCAATATCAAGCCCTATAACAAGGTCAGTTAAACAGCAACCATATGCATCGAAGAGACTATTGTACAGATTGTATGAATATATTACAAGACCGATCAAGAGTTACCAGAACGCTGGACCTGCTCTACGTCTCGCTCGTTAATATTTTTTCCGTTGGCAAATCGGATTAAAATCGTGCACTTCCTGTTACGAGAGGTTTCCGAGGGGAATGGCGCGAAAAACTCATAACCGGAAGTGTACTATTTGAACGGACTTGCTTGACGAGTGTGACTTGGAAAAAGGCTACCAAAACGCAACCAAAACTAAAGATCGATGGGGGAGGGGAGGGGGAAAGAGAGGTGAGGCAGCGACTACTGATATCATGAGCTTGATATCCAACCACTTTCCTTGAGGTAGTTAACGATCATTCGTCTGTGACTTTTGTCGAGGTTTGGAGGATATCGTGTTTTGACTTGAACTCCTTGACGACGGAGAAGATTATCCTAAGAGAAGAAGATTATCCTAAGATTATTCTAAATGTTTACTAAGAAACCAGTTATCAAAGCACTGGGATAGAAATGGTTACTAAGCAACCAGGCGCTGCCAACCAGAAATGGTTACTAAACAACCAGTTAGCAAGGCGCTGGTAACCAGAAATGGTTACTAAGCAACCAGTTAGCAAGGCACTGGTAACCAGAAATGGTAACTTAGCAACCAGTTAGCGAGCTAGTTGATAGTATGTTACTCACTTTTAGTATAATAATTTTGATGGTGAGATAGAAACCAGGCTTCATCTGCATTGTTGAACACAACTGGAAAATAAAGGAGAATAAATATGTAAGTGAATGGATGGATGAATGAATGGGATGGTGGATGAATGAAACAGCAGACATGGGCACACAGTAATGTCTGTGACACTCATTCTGGTTGAAGGACAGAGCATGAGAATACTGCTCATCCATCATAGTCATTGCACAGCATGATATGTCTGGTCCATGTTTTTTTCAGAGTCATGAAATCTACTGTACATGTTATTCAATGAAAATCATAAAATTACCTGAACTTCCCTTGACGAGAGCAAATCAAAACATGAAGAGGATTTAATTTCATCTAAGAACTCCTGATTGGCTGAATCTAGGTTAATAATAATAATAAACATGAAAGATAATTTTGTTACTTCAAGGTGTAACGTATTTACTCGAGTAAGCACGTCACTGTAACGCTCTTTAACTTTTGTTTTGGTAGCTGCACTCATTCAGGGGTGCTACTTATTTGAGGGCGGCGCTGTTTAAACATCATAATATTTGTAAATGATAACAAGCAAATGTTAACAACAAAATAACATGCTTTAAATGTATTCATTTTAACACTTACTTTTTTCCTTTTTGATTTTACTTTCAACAGAAGCCAATCTGTTGAATCAAGTAATTGAAATCATTCAGATATTTTCTGGTTTCTTCCCTCATATGTGTACAGTCAAAATATGTTATCATTTTGATGCACCAGAGATTTTTGCTAGGGGGAGGGGGGGTGGTATGACTGTTGAACAACCAAACCAAACAAAAACCAAAGGGGGTTCAATCCACCAAATCAAAAAAAACATTGGGTATTTTTTAATTAGGGGGTTTGTCGTCCCCATTTAGGGGATTCAATTGTGGTTTAGGGGGTTCGGATGAACCCCTTTAGATCTGCCCCTGCCTATCCTGCAGTCTATCTTATGAGATACAAGCTAACTTACTGTGTTTTTCCCATGGAAACATTGGTCTTTCTTGGTGTTGGACCTCCCTATAAAGAAATTGAAAAGAATAAGTTCCAAAGGAATGCACTAGCTGCCAGCTATGGTGTCTGGCATTGGTCACATTACCAATGCAATTTGGGAACTAGGTGCAACATGTGTGAGAAGAGGTGCGTGTTGGTTCTCTCCTGTGCTTCGAGGGTTCTAAATTCTAATTCAATCATTGAACAAAGCCCACAGGTTTGTTACCTTTCCAAAAACAAGGACTTTTTTAATTTTCTACTTACCACCATTTTTCTCTTATTTTCTTTTCTTCTTTCACGACGCAGCCTTTGCTCATCAAATTCTTGACCAACTGGGGAAAAATGTATGAAATCAGGAACTGGAGAACAGAGTATTGCATTTATACCCATAAACATTACGCCCACCTATACTTTGTAGGAATAAAAAGCAACAGGTCTGAATCACTATGTATAAGAACCTGAATCAAACAATGTGAAGAAAATTGAAGATATCTACCAGTTGTCTTGGTGATGCCATTCTTCCTGTATCGGGAGAGCTCTTTGATTTTCATCCGGACTTCTCTTTCTCCTGGGAAAGAAACAAAAATTGTAAGAAGGTTGAGCATAATTATATACAAAATAAATACATCCTACAGTGTAGATTGACAAATGTGTGCTGTGCTTTTAGCATTTATCCTGGACTGTGAATTAATGCAACCTCTCTAGATTGAGCCAGAAAGAATTAGGTTTTAGCTGACTGTAAATAATAATTATGATGATGGTATTTAATGGATAGATTTATTATTTTCTTGACTTATTCTTGACTTATTTTTGCTTACTCAGGTGATCATTTTGAAATTCTTCCCATTCTTTTGGTGTTTTGAATCTTGCAAATGACCTCGTAGAATCACGAAACTCCCTGCAACAGATATCAGAATTACAGTATAATTAACTATGAATTGATAATAATAATTATAGCATGAAAAATTCATTAAATATTTTCAATTCTACAATATGTAGAACTGGAATCCCTCTATACACACCTGTCTTCCTTGCAGTATCTTCTTCTAAGAGCTAGAAAAACATAACTACCATTAATATTTTAATTGTCAAATATTGAAATGCATTTTGCTACATTTACTGTCTAGAAAAACAAATGAATTTCATGCATATATATATATGAGAAACAGATTACAAACCTATAATCTTGTGTTTGCTGGCAATAAGACCATGTTGTCTGGCAATACTGCAAGTGCAGCAAAAGAAATATCAGTTTGTAACACCTACTGCTACAGTACAATAACATATTTATTTATTCATGTTATTAATATAAAAACTAATTATATCGTCTCCTATAGCACTTACTCTTTTCTTGTTTGTCTCTCTTTTAATCTTCTTAAATACATATCTATGAGTGCTATTTTTAAATCTGGGGAATAATATCAATGGCATTAGTGCGAGTACATAATAGAATGACAATCCAGTCTTCTTATATTATGAGGAACATAAACCATATAGGCCATATATATACAATCTTAAAATCAACACTTTTTACCTTTTTCAAGGTCGTCATCATCTTTATTAAATTGTAATCCACTGATCAGTGTTTCTGCGTCATTATCATACTCCTTGATAAGAATAACAAAAGCAATTTTAATTAGAATACTAGATTAGACATTATTCTTCTCTATTGTATACATGGGCTTATAACATATAGAGTTTATGACTTGCAGGGAGGGGGGTTTAACCAGAAGGTTATTTGTCTGAAGTTTAGCAAATTAATTTAACCAGGATTTTACTGGTCATTATAATTGTACTACCTTCTCAAAGTCATCTCTTAACGGCATGTATCCAAGTTCTGTCTGCTCAGCTGCACTCATTTCCACCTGCTCATGAGGGTTCAAAATGGTCGGCGATAACAAACCTTCAAAAATATAGCAAAACCATAAGTTAGGGACCACTCATTATTTATCCATACTTAGTAGCAGGATATGTAGGCCTTGGGGTGTTAGTTGCCCTAGCCTTATATTTTTCAAAATGCATTAATAAAGAATGACATTGTATTCTATATAGACTACTAACCTCCTTCAATCGCTGTGTGGTCCACAATCTTATCCTTGAATGGCTCTATTGATACTGTTAATAAATACGGATACAGAACTTTTTTAATTTTTAGTTTCCATTGATTTTATATTATTTTCTTTTTCATATATTTTTGATCATCTTAATGATTATTTCCTTATATACAATTATACTTGCAAATGAAAAAAAATGGGTGTGGCTGATAGGGCTATTGCCGTAAGTATTAGTGCCTTACAATTCATTCGCAAGTATAATTGCATATAAGGAAATAATTATTTTTCCCAACTAAGTGGAGAATAAGTGTTAGCTGATGGACTTTGGCATATATGGTTGTCATGGTAATTTCCATGAGTGACGTCAGCATGTGCCATTATTGGCAACTCATATGCTTTGGCACCCAAGCCCATTTACTTCCTGGTAATTAGTTATTTAATTATTATAAATAAATTACTATAAATTACTATAAATACCTTTTCCAACATTCCCATGAACATAGGTGTCATTGTAATGATCTGCTGTCTCTGTAAATTAATTTAAGGAAAAAAAATTAAATATATTGTCATCCAAAATTATACATCATTCTGTATTGAGGGGAATGTAGGGATTTCCAAATTTTTGGATTTGGACAATAGCCCACTTCTGCAATATGCTTTGCTTGACACACATGTAAAGGTTTCGATGTAAGGTTCTGTGCTAAATGTTCCGTGATTCGTGACTGGAGAAAAGAATAATTTAGCACCTCAAGCCTAGTACTGAAACCTATGTACGTGACAAGTGAAGCATATCTCGGAAGTGGGCTATTCCACATTAGGTTTTTCAGATAACTTTTTTTATTTGGTGATTTTGCAATTTTTTTGATTGAGAAATACAGATTTTCAACATTTTGATTTTCTTTGTTGGTTCTTGTTTAGAATTTTTACTGTGGATAAATTTGTAGTTTTTAGCATCTCCCCTCCCTCCCCCCCCCCCCCCCCCCCACACACACATATGTATAAGCCCTTTCCCCTCCCCCTCATTTATTATGTATTATGCTGAGTTACTTTCTTACCAGCCACTGTTTTTGTTCCTATGTGATCAGCAATATCATCCCTGGAAAAACATGAATTGAAAACAGAGAATTTAAATATTTTATGATAACTAATATTATTAATAATACAATGACAGCAAAAAAAATCAAAAAATCAAAAAAAATCTGTGGTCATGGACAAGTTCAAACTCCAGACTCAAGATACTATGAGTAGAGTTGCTTGTTAGTTTTCTGCTGTGCTTCGAGGATTTTTCTCTGAGTTCTCTGGTTTTCCTCCCTCCAAAAATCCCCATTTAAATTCTAATTTGATCATGGAATGAGGACCACAGGTTTGTTAGTCACTGCATGGCTTAGGTAATTAAGTGCTAGCTTAACAAAACAAGGACAAATCTATTTCATCAATAGCCAGTCAGACTTTATCAATATTTCATGCCCACATCAACAATGTCCTTATAAAATTACCAATTTCCAAATCCATGTTGTTCAATGGCATCAAGAAGAAGGGTTTCCTCTTCTGCTGACCAGCCTTCGGCAAACAATGGGAAAGTACCACCATCCTGTTACCAGCAGAAAAGATAGCTACATTAGACTGACTCAAATATGAATGAATGGGAAATGAATGCATGAGATTATGAAAAATAATGAAATAAAACAAAATGGAGGTCATGAAATGGGATAAAATGAAACTGAAAGTAGCAAAGCAAAGGAAAATGAAATGGGATAAAAAAAATAGATAATAGGAGGATCATAGCTAGGTCTAATCTTTGAAAAAGGAAGGATGGAGGGAGGGAGGGAGGGAGGGAGGGAGGGAGGGAGGGAGGGAGGGAGCGATGGATAGGTAGGTGGATGGGGTTGCCAAATAAAATAAGACTTTGAAATATCTAAATATTCTATAAGCTAATATTCTGTCTGTACAAATTTATCTTCTCAATGAATGGTCAATATCTAGTGGTCAGTAATGGAAATTATATGTGATGGAATGATTGGGGAAAAAAAATGAAATCATCTTTAGTAATTTTTGTGCAAATATCTTAGGTTTTAAAAGAGATTTTTTTCATGCTTTAAATTACGACATGAAAATATTTTATTAAGAGCGAGAAGAATAATATAAAAACCGGTGAAATACGGTCACGTGACTCACAGTTAATTGATATTTATGTCCGCGTTTGTGTTCGCCCATTTCGGCGCCGCAGCAGAAACACTGTCGACAAAGAATAA
Organism: Anthopleura sola; assembly: GCA_023349425.1. Classification (NCBI taxonomy): domain Eukaryota; kingdom Metazoa; phylum Cnidaria; class Anthozoa; order Actiniaria; family Actiniidae; genus Anthopleura; species Anthopleura sola. The sequence goes on from JALHLI010000004.1 coordinate 2,438,344, forward strand.
AGAGCTCGATTTAGTAAAACAATTGATATTCATATTTAACAAAATAACTCACGACAGCCTCTTCGCTTACCTGTAAACAGAGATCAAAATCCAAGCACTCGGCGCAGCGCACTCGCAGTGAAGTGCAGTCGGAATGACAATAATTACAATGATATTCTAAAAAACAAAAGTCCGAACATCAAAAGAGTCGAAAAAGGAATCTAAGGTATCGAGAAAAACCAAAAATTTAGAAAAAAATGCTCATGTTTAGGTGATTTAGGAAAAAAATTTACAAACCGTTGGCCGCCATTTTTGTTTTTGTTTCTTGACGGTGGTACTACTACGCATGCGCTAGGGTTTATTTTCCCATGATTCCTTTCTTCCGGTCCATACTCTTCCATAACCTGTACTCACTTGACATACATGAGGACTTCCGAAAAGAAAGTAAGATTTTCTCTTAATTTTAACCGCTTTCTAACGAAATGATATGTTTTTAGCTACTTGGGAGAGTCTGTGTTTTTATTAGTTGTGAAAGGTTGTTTTCTGGGCGTTGATTTGGTTCGCAGATTCCCCATATTTATAGACTGCTCACTGCCTGCAGACCCAGTGAAGCTGGGCAAAAAAATATGCGTTCGCAAATGTAGCTCTTTGGTTGCAAATGTTTTTGATTGTGTTGCAGCATGGCCCACTTATTTAGCCACATTGATGATCAAGGAATTGTGTGCCTTGGCGTTGGAGCACCTGACAAGCCTCTGCTAAAGAAAACTGCAGATGTTATGTTACAGGGTACCAAGGCTCTCCTTGAATCTGGTGATGTCGACTGTCTTCAATATGGACCTAGACGTGGTGATCCAGAAATGCTCAAAGAACTTGCTAAATTTCTGACCAATGAGTACCAAGATGAAGTGAAGTGTGAAAACCTAATGATCAATGCTGGAGCTACACAAGGGTTGAAGTTTCTCTCTAAGACACTATTTGATGCAGGGGATCTGGTTCTTTTTGAAGACCCAACTTATTTTATAGCAATTACAGTGTTAATAAAGGACACAGGTTTGAAACCCATTGCTGTTCCTACTGATGATGATGGGATCAACGTAGATGAAGTGGATAAAATACTGACTGAACACGTGGCTGGCAAGAAGTTGACATCAAGCAAGCCATATTCTGCCTTGGTATATCTTGTTCCAACTTTTAATAATCCCAAAGGAACGATTCTCAGTGAAGAAAAGAGTAAGAAGCTCATTAAGGTTCTGCGCAAGCACAAGGCTCTTGCCATCTGTGATGATGTGTACAATACATTATCCTTTATTGATGAGAGGCCACCTTTAGTAACTCCACCCCCCAAAAGATTGTTTGCATATGACAACGAAGCTGATCCAGATTATCAAGGAAATGTGGTATCTAACTCTACATTTTCAAAGATTATGGGTCCTGGGCTTCGACTGGGTTGGATGGAAGCACCACCACACCTCCTTACGATGTTCGAATCTTCTGGATATGTGCTCAGTGGAGGCTGTTTCAATCATTACACTTCATGTGTGATCCGTGAAGGACTTAAATTGGGACTGATTTCCAAACTTTTAAGAGAAGTACGAGAAGTGTATCAATCACGAAAGAATGCTTTGTGTGATGCTATTGATAAATTCATACCAATTGCTCAATACCTGAGGCCAAAGGGTGGTTATTTTGTGTGGGTGGTTTTGCCAGAAAACCTCAATGCAAATGACATTTTCACCATTTGCAAAGAGAAGTATAAGGTCTCATTTCGACCTGGTGCTTTGTGCTCCTGTGTTGGAAATTTTCAAAATTGTTTGAGGCTAAGCTTTGCCTATTACTCTGAGGAGATTCTTAGTGAAGCTGTAAGAAAGATAGGAATGGCTATCAATGATCTGTTAAATGATAAGTAATGATTGTATAATATTGGAATCAAGGAGGTAGTGTAGGCCTTTTCTGGGTTTTACAACTAACTTGCATTGTGCTCTACCTTCGGTGCAAACAGCATCATAAAGATAGTGTAAAACAATAATGTTGGCATTGATTTCTAATCTCTAATCCAATACAGATCATTGTCAAACTAGCTTTAGATTCATTAAGGTTTCTCGTTTATTGCTATTGCTAACAGTTTCCTTACATGCAAGGTGTGAGGAACAAAGTGGACAAAGAACTAGACTAATTGAGGTTTTTCACTGTGAGGTCACGTAATCCAAAAATTTTATTTTTTGTTTGATCAGGAATTAAAGAAGTTCGCAATCAAATATGTCATGTAGATATTAGTAAAATTGCAAAGTTTCATAAAGATTGTCCTTAATCCAGAGAATGTATGAATATTTGAATTTGACAACTTTTGCCTGCCAACAGACATTTCTTTGTAAAATTTCATGTTTTAAAAAATTCATGTCTTCGATAGTTTATGCGCGATCTTCACGAAACTTCACAGTTTTACTAATATCTGTATGAAAACTTTGAATATCAACTCCTTTTTCAGATTAAAGAAATTGCTCTATATTGTGATTTCACATGAAAAACCTCAATAGAAAGAATTTTGAAAGGGTTCACTTTACCATGACAACAGAATGAAAGAATAGCAATGGACAAATCGTTTAGAATATTTTTACAAGTTTCTTTGTATATTTTAAGTTAATTTAGATGTATATCGAATAAGCCTATTATGAAGGGAAATATATATGTAAAGTTATAAATTTCAGCTACCTTATCACATAACATTTTTGCAACACTTAATAATTTAATAACACTCCAATTTTTGAGAAAGTAATGAACTTATGACCACGATTCAAAAGCATGGATATACTGTAAGATGTTCCTGAGAACCAAGCACTAGCACCTATTGATCTTGATCCACAATGAATGATTGGAACCAGTTTCGGACAAACTTTTTAATTTTTTTCTAGTGTATTTTAGTTTATAGTAGTGTTTTGTGTTTTTAGTGTTACTGATACTGTAATTCACCAATTATGGTACAAGAGTGTTTTCAATAAAGCATTATTATTATTAATATCATTTGTCTGGACAAACTTGATGGGAATGGCTGTATCTTCAGTAAAAGTCAGAAAAATTCTGCATTGTTTTGCCTTTGTGTGGACTGAATCACTCTCAACACCAGAGCCCTGCCATTCCTACTGCGCATGCTCGATGAAATTAGTGTAGATTTAGTTTGTAGATTCCAACCTTGTAGACTGTAGACCATGGCCCTGGCCAATAATTTCAACTTGCAAGTTATTCATGGACATTACCTTTGAATGTGAAACAAGTTGCAAAAATTACCTAGTGTGTAATGTACCCTGTTTGTGCATATGCAAAAAACTGGTGTTATAGCTGCTCCTGCAATCCCTCTCCTCACAGAGCATCCTAAATTCTTGGGGTGCATGTTAAGTCACTAGTCACCATGTTGGTTGACTATACAAAGCATTTCTCATTAAAATTCTCTTGTTAATCAACCAAGGTGATGTCTGTTTCATTCTTATTTAAATATCTCGAGGGATTTTGAGTCGTGGTTGCACCCTGAGGATATCATTTGTGCTGAAAGTTAGCTACATTGTATTTCAAGATGTATGTTTAAGTGTTAGGGCTACAGCCACACCCATATCTCCCACCACCATCTCAGATTATATGATTTATACGATTAATTTGTTGCAGAATGCCACACGGATTTAGCGATATTGATGATCAGGGAATCGTGTGCTTTGGTGTTGGAGCACCTGACAAGTCTTTGTTAAAGAAAACTGCAGATGTTATGTTACAGGGTACCAAGGCTCTCCTTGAATCTGGTGATGTTGACTGTCTTCAATATGGACCTAGTCGTGGTGATCCAGAAATGCTCAAAGAACTTGCTAAATTTCTAACCAATGAGTACCAAGATGAAGTGAAGAGTGAAAACCTAATGATCAATGCTGGAGCTACACAAGGGTTGATGTTCCTTTCTAAGGCACTGTTTGATGCAGGTGATCTGGTTCTTTTTGAAGACCCAACTTATTTTATAGCAATTACAGTGTTAATAAAGGACACAGGTTTGAAACCCATTGCTGTTCCTACTGATGATGATGGGATCAACATAGATGAGGTGGATAAAATACTGACTGAACATGTGGCTGGCAAGACGTTGATATCAAGCAAGCCATATTCTGCCTTGGTATATCTTGTTCCAACTTTTAATAATCCCAAAGGAACAATTCTCAGTGAAGAAAAGAGTAAGAAGCTCATTAAGGTTCTGCGCAAGCACAAGGCTCTTGCCATCTGTGATGATGTGTACAATACTTTATCCTTTATTGATGAGAGACCACCTTTAGTAACTCCACCCCCCAAAAGATTGTTTGCATATGACAACGAAGCTGATCCAGATTATCAGGGGAATGTGGTATCTAACTCTACATTTTCAAAGATTATGGGTCCTGGGCTTCGTCTGGGGTGGATGGAAGCACCACCACACCTCCTTACGATGTTCGAATCTTCTGGATATGTGCGCAGTGGAGGCTGTTTCAATCATTACACTTCATGTGTGATTCGTGAAGGACTTAAATTGGGACTGATTTGCAAACTTGTAAGAGAAGTACGAGAAGTGTATCAGTCACGAAAGAATGCTTTGTGTGATGCTATTGATAAATTCATACCAATAGCTCAATACCTGAGGCCAAAGGGTGGTTATTTTGTGTGGGTGGTTTTGCCAGAAAACCTCAATGCAATTGACATTTTCACCATTTGCAAAGAGAAGTATAAGGTCTCATTTCAACCTGGTGCTTTGTGCTCCTGTGTTGGAAACTTTCAAAATTGTTTGAGGCTAAGCTTTGCCTATTACTCTGAGGAGATTCTTAGTGAAGCTGTTAGAAAGATAGGAATGGCTATCAATGATCTATTGAATAATAAGTAATAATGGATGGCTTGTACTAACAGGTTGAAACTACCAGGTCACATGACCTTGCCCTCCGTAAATTGCCTAATTTCAAACCAAGCGAGGCTGGGACCCAGCTTATCCTTTTGCATGCCAGTTGTTCTCACAAACAGCACTTGCTGTAATAATAATAATAATAATAATAATAATAATAATAATAAATAATAATAATAAATAATAATAATGAGTAATAAGAATGAGTAATAATAATGCCAAACCATTATTATCACCCAGTTTTATTTTCTCAGCCTGAAATCAGGCAATGCATGTGACTTCTGCCTGGGAAAAAAACAAACACTAGGTCCCAGCCCCTCTGCTTGAAATCAGGCAATCAGAAATGAAAAGAGGACCTTCATGATATTGTTAAAAGGGCAAAGTTTAAGCTTGTAATATTAACTATGTAAGAGAAATTCCACTGTTTTCAATGCTAAATGCTGGTTACAACAGATAGTCCTGACAGCTAGGTTAATGGATAATATTTTAATGCCAATCAAATAAATCATTCCAAGATACCTTCTAACAGTTCCCATGTAACTCTGGCAGCAATGTCGAACTGTCCATTTGATTGGCGGTAATCCATTAATAAAAAATAATAATTTTAGCTATATATAAGGGTTTTTAATTAAAATTATTTGTGCATCAGAAATTTTGTAATTAAATAAAAATGCATAACTACAATGCAAATAAAAAACAAATAAAAACAAGTCGATTATAGCATAATTTCAAACAAGGTAGTTGTAATTAAGAATATATATTCGGCTTTTCATGAAACAAATCAGTCAGAAAACTGACAGTACATTATAAATTATATTGTATACAATAACAACTTTTATCATATGAAATGCAGTTGAAGATATTATAAAGCTTTTGAAATGTTGCTAATATCTTTCCATTAGACTTTCAAATATTTTCCTCTGCAAAAAAATTATTGTGCGAAAACACAGTTATTCAGCAACAATAATTATTAGCAAATTGCTAAAGTTATATCAAATTATTTGCATAATCATGGCTAAAAAGTATCCAATATTTGGCATTTTGTCTGTAGTCAATCCAAGTTTCAAGGTTTGTTACAGAAACTAAATCTAAGATACCTGGATTGACTGTGTTACATGATTATGAAAATAAATGGGAAATTTGAAAAATTTGATTATTTTTTCTTTTTCATTGTTCCTGTCGCCATCTGTCCTATTGCAAAAAATGTTAAGGCAAGTCCAGCCACAGACAAAGCCATAGCTCCTCTATAAGTTTGCAGGTCTTTAGCTCCTTTCTTGAGGTGAATCGGTGCATCTCCTCTCTGAAAATGAACCAGTAAACAAATCAATCCACAAAACAAGAGTACCAAACATGAGAAACCAATCTCCAAAACCAAAAACCAACTGTACAGGTACTGGAAGCACCTCACATCAGCTGGCAGCGCAGGAGGCTGTGATACAGGCAGGAAGATACTGAATTTAAGCTTACCGGTAAGTCATAAGCTTTACATTTTCTCACCTGGAAAATCTTCTGAAATTTCACAATTTGATTTAAAATACTTCCACCGGTAGCTGCAGAGTTTGGCTGTGACCCTTGAGTAGCACTTGCGGGCTTTAACGTGTTGAAACCCTGGTAAAATATCAAGGTAATCATCAGTCAACTTCAACTTAAATGAATTATATCCCTTTTGAAATCACAAGCAAATCCTGCTATCTGATTGGCTCTCAGCAGTGGGATATATTCACAAATTGGACCATTTTGAGTTTTAAATCGCACTGTTTAGAAGAGCCAATGAAATTGCAGAAAACATATAATTTCACCAATCAGATCACAGAAAACAAAACCCAATTCAAAGCATGAGAAAAAAGTTTTGAAGGAGATTTTCTAGGTGATAATGGATGAAATATGGCTTTAAATATTAGATTTCTACAGTATGTAAGCTTATTGATTTTAAAATTGAATATAATTAAGTGGTAATTGAACTTCGTGTCGTGCAATTTTGTAATCACTCATTTGATTTCAGACCTACATTCTACTCCACTTAGTTCAATTAATTAAGCTTACCATACAAAACCATACGATACCTTACCAAGTTTATATAAAACTTAAGCTTAAATATTTTACAAACGAAAAATTAAAAGACTTACTTCTGGATGGTAGGTTGCTTGAGCCTCTGAAGCGGATACTCTGCCACTAAATGAGTTGTGTTTATAAAACATTGTAGAATAGTTTAACTCTTATCAATAAAATAAGTACACAGGTAGAGAAAAATCGCAGGAGAAACTTGTATTTTTGGATGGACAAGAAGCCGGTGTACGAAACAAAATGGCGGCTGATAATACGACAGCAATGCTGTATGGGTAATACACAGGGTACCCATCAAGTAAAATAGGTTTCAATGGGGCAAGTTTTCAGTGTTGTTTTTGATGCAAAATAATCATGGTTTTGCGAGCAAAATAAAAATTGTCTGAGTGCCAAGAAGAGAGTCGTTCGTGTTCTATACCGAGAAAACAAAAAGGCCTAAAATAGAACTCTATCAAGCTCACGAAAAGCGCATGATATTTCTCAAGAAGGTAGAGAAGATTAATGACATCGAATTGGTTTGTTTTGCGTAATTATTTGAAAAATTCGGACTGCCGGGCATTTAGTTTATTTCAAACAGTGCCCGGCAGTCGTCCATCCGACGCTCCTTTTAGAAAAAGTCCGATCCAAGAGGTCAATCCACGGTTCCGGATATTCCACAATTTTGGAATTTCGTACTGAAACCACCAAATTCTGAAAATGCAAGTTAAATACGTTTCAATGGGGCAAGTTTTGTTGATTTTGATGCAAAAATAATCATGGTTTTGCGAGCATCAAGTATCGACTCCTAAAACACATTTACACCATGACTCAAACCTCTTACTCCCCTAATTACTGGGTGCGCCAAACAAACCTTTAGCGGCAAAAACCTGGCTACGTTTTGAGATTGACACAACATGCAATTCTACTGGACAATCTTATCTAATAACATTATGGAGTATCTGATCATAATCTGGAATATCCAACCATATTCTGAAAACGTGTGGACACGAGATGGATCGAATGAACCCAGGCAATCTCTCAAGTAATGCTACGGAAATGCGCGCAACATGTGACATGGTTAACAACATCGATTGCCTACAATTGCGCGCAATGATGCACCGTGCAGGCCTGTAGGTTTTAAAACTGAGGCGTAGTAAATACTAGTTATACAATAGTTGCGAGTGGCATACTATGGAATATCCCACGAGTCACTTGTAGTTTCTAGTATACACACGAGGTGGAGAAAATAAGAAAATAAAAGTCACGACTGGGATACCCACGACATGCCACGAGAGACCATTGTATAACCATTTTATACCACACCGCATTGAAAATACAAATGCATAGATTTAACGCCCAGTGCATCATGCTCTCCTGCTTTCCGATTGGCTTTATTTTCTATGGTGTGGGATAATACGAGCAACAAAACCGTTCAACTTGTCGCACACTATTTTAGACCAGATTTCGTATAAGTGTGAAAAGTCAACGGCACACGGCACGGTTACGGCGCCGCACGGAATAGCGGATGTTTTTATATACATGCAGTATGGCACTGACAAGGTCACGGCAAGGCGCGGTCCGTGCGTATGTTTTTCAAAGTCATACGAAAACTACTCTACTTTGACCTTTTCCCTACGCGCAGACCCTGATATTCACTTGCGCGAGACTTTCCCGCCATCAAAATTCTCACCTAATGCATTGAGGAGTGATGCCGTGGAAGAAGATAGAGTCACCCTTCGCAATCCACTGTTAACTCGCATTTCTATTTAGTTCAAGTCAAGGGATGCTAGTTCTTCAAGACAATGGACACACCGAATTTATATAAGCAGATATTCCTAGTCCTGTTGAGGTGACTTCGTTGTTGAAGTCCAGGGATATGCTTAAGTCAGCTGAGTGGATACTGAAGTTTTACGAAAACTTTTCGCCATTGAATTACTGAATGTATACCGTGACCGCAAGGCGATTTTTTCATCCGTCCTTGTCATTTATCTACGGCGCAGAATAACTGCACCGTGAGGTGTTTACAGTCCAAAAAGAGTCATAAACTGAAATAGTTTATCCCTTCTACATACGTTGGGTGTTTTCAATTTTAAAAAAACTGCTTTTCAAGGGGTGATTTTCACTCGAAACCAGTCAGGACATATTAGGGCTATACCCCGGGCACTGAGGGAGGCCGAATTACAGTGAATGTATGTAAAACTGACCGCCAGGGCCCGGGGGAACTCACGCGGTTCGCCCGTGCTGTATTCGTCAAGTTTTGCGCACTAGTATTGCTGGTTTTAACGTCAAATATTTCCGTTTCTGCGCTGTAATTGTCAGATCTGGTGTATTATCTATCAAGTACAACCTTCCTACATTATATTTAATGATGTTGATTAGCGATTTTCTCTGACTTTACGAGAAAACAACGAGGTTTTTTCGGGAAAGATATTGCGCATATTTATGTTTGAAAGATGTCTTTTTCTGTGTGTTCTTTGGTGAGAACTGGCAGGACAGGTCAGTTTCGCTGAAGGAAAACTATCTCTTGGTTGTTGCCAGGGGATATTCCTTGCTCAGGCTAGGGGATACTGCTAGTTTTAGTTGCAATATATGCCGTGGAAGAAGATAGAGTCACCCTTCGCAATCCACTGTTAACTCGCATTTCTATTTAGTTCAGGTCAAGGGATGCTAGTTCTTCAAGACAAGGGATACACCGAATTTATATAAGCAGATATTCCTAGTCCTGTTGAGGTGATATTCGTTGTTGAAGTCCAGGGATATGCTTAAGTCAGGTGAGTGGATACCGAAGTTTTACGAAACGTTTTCGCCATTGAATTACTGAATGTATACAGTGACCGCAAGGCGATTTTTTCATCCGTCCTTGTCATCTTTCTACGGCGCAGAATAACTGCACCGTGAGGTGTTTACAGTCAAAAAAGAGTCATAAAAAATAGTTTATCCCTTCTACATACGTTGGGTGTTTTCAATTTAAAAAAAACTGCTTTTCAGGGGGTGATTTTCACTTGAAACCAGTCAGGACATATTAGGACTATATCCCGGGCACTGAGGGAGGCCGAATTACAGTAAATGTATGTAAAACTGACCGCCAGGGCCCGGGGGAACTCACGCGGTTCGCCCGTGCTGTATTCGTCAAGTTTTGCGCACTAGTATTGCTGGTTTTAACGACAAATATTTTTCGTTTCTGCGCTGTAATTGTCAGATCTGGTGTATTATCTATCGAGTACAACCTTCCTACACTATATATAATGATCTTGATTAGCGATTTTCTCTGACTTTACGGGACAACAACGAGGTTTTTTTGGGAAAGATATTGCGCATATTTATGTTTGAAAGAAGTCTTTTTCTGTGTGTTCTTTTGTGAGAACCGGCAGGACAGGTCAGTTTCGCTGAAGGAAAACTATCTCTTGTTTGTCGCCAGGGGATATTCCTTGCTCAGGCTAGGGGATACTGCTAGTTTTAGTTGCAATATATCAGATCATTATTGACAGTTAATGAATTTTTTCGAGCTTTCATGTGCAAATGCAGCAGTTGTATTATTATTCGATACTCCAACACAGAAAACGTCTCTACAAAATTTAAGGAAACATCGGCGAAAAAAAAAAAAAAAAGAAAAAAAAAATGCATTGAGAAAATAAATATCTTCAGTGCTTTTGTGTATTTTTTATGCAACTTTCTCTAGCAATTTCGAATGAATATAAGAATCAGCAGTTGACAGAAACTACACGAACTTTCTTTTTAATTAACGAAAATGATAACGAAAAGTAAATTGTATGACTAAATCTCCTTAACCGAAATTAAAATAATAGTCTTAGCACATCAATACCGTCTGAACAGAGCGGAAAAACTAAGGCTTTCACCGATGCCTAAATTCAATGTCAACATTTGCTTTTCCAAAAATAATTCCAATAAGTTAAAAAGTGATGACAAAAGTGAATCCTATCTTGTATTGATCGTAAAATCGTTTTCGCGATTATTTTTTTTCAGAGAACAGAAGATTATTTCTTTATTGCTTTTTTTCTTTTTCAAACAGCTGTTGATGTCGTCAAAGACTCATTGAGTATTTTGACAACAACCTGGTAAGAATTTCAAATTAACTGACTGTTTACCCACGGATAAATGCTTGATAAATTTAAATTGTAATTTCATATCTTTATCAACCCGTATCAAGTGGCATTCAACTCAGTCCAGACAGAAATCGAAACACCAAAGACCTCTAAAGGTCTTGAATTTCTCTCTTGAAAATAATCGATTTGCTTGCCAAATTTTTCACAATTGGGGATTATATTCATTGATTGTCATTGTTTTTATTACTTTGGCCAACTGACTGGTTTATTAGAAGGAGGTTCCGCTAGTAACTACAGTATTTTGACAAATCTTCAGCTTTGCTTGACGAAATTCACGTCGCTACCAAGTTGCCTGAGTTGGTTGTATAGGTCATAACCAGAATGTAAAGATGTTTATAACAGTGCTGTATGGTGACTACCAGTCCTTGCTCTGTAATCCCAGCTGTAGTGTTATCAATTTGCTTGACAATATCAAGGAAAGATGTGGTTTTGGAGAGATGAATAAAGAGCTTGACTTAACCGACGAAACAGGTAATGATTTTTAAAAAACACAACTAAATCTTTGTATACATTTCCTTCCAAGTTAAGAAAGTTCTATATTCTCTATGTTTCTATTTCGGAATTTCATTCCTTGAGTCCAAAAATTAAAATATTTTTCGCGCTTCGTTGTAATGTTTATAAAATACCATGCAGCGCCAGCAAAGTTTGGGCTGGATATAATATTATTACCTAGCAACGAAAATGCATTCGACTATTGAATTATCATGAGGGTCAAAAAGCAGGATTTCGGCACACAATCGTAAAGGCATCTCTTATTTCCAAAAGCATCGATTTTTCACCAAATTATTGTGATTTTCGTACCAAATATTAGACCACTAGTTAATAATCATCATCACTGTTTCGAGCGTTTAGTCTTATTTAACTTAGGTTTAATCAGAATACTGTAGAGTCGGCCAGGGAACGTTGAAGGGCTTCACGTTTATTCGTCTCTATAAATATACTGCTCGCTTGATGGAAACCACTTCAGTGCAAATTAAAGTTCAGTATCAAAGAAAAGAGCTTAAGAAAAGATGAATTAATATTACTTTGTTATGCTGAATTAAGTTCGAATCTTGTTCCAATTCATCGAATTCACAAGGTTTTTAGCACTAATATGTGATATTCGCAAAAGCACAAAACAAATATGAAGATAAAGCGTATCGGAAATGAAAGGAAAACATTTAGGACAGGTAGTTTGATGAAATGCGCACTTCCATTGGATCTGTTCCAATCTTAGTGGGATGAATGAATTATTCAGAAGTTTGCGTTGACGTTTTAAATTCACTGCAGCTGGACTGAAAAAAATAACCTTCCCTTTCGCTTTTTCTTCCCTTTCTTTATTCTCTCCGTAGTCTTTTCTTGTACATTCATTCATTCATTTTTTTCTCTTTCTTTTTTCTTTCTCCCTTTTTCACACCACAACAGAAGCCGGTTGTACGAATTCCTTCAAGTTAACGTTCTCCACCGGATATTAGTTATTCAGTGTATAGAATTTGTATAGGTTTTATCCGGTGGATAGCACTATTCACGCTTCGCAAAACCGGCTACAGGTGAACCGAGCAAGGTTTACGAGCCCAATACATCTCTCATTGACCCCCTACACTTGATTTTCGCGACACTTAAATTTCGTGATTACGAAAAAATCGCGAAATTAAAGTGTCGCGAAAATCAAGTTTCGCAAAAATATTATGACGCAAAAATTAAGAGAACCTCAAATAACACAAATTATGCGGGGTCATTTATTTAGTTTCTAAAATCGCGAAATTAAAGTATGGCGAAACATGCGACCTCGATAATCGAGAAAGTAATATCTCGCGAAAATTCAGTGATATTTTGTTTGGTTGTTGTTCAGGTCTTGTTCTAGAGCTGACAGACCACAAGAAAGACGATGCATCGAAGTACCTGACCCTTAAGGGTGAATATATACTAGTAGAGAAAAAAGTAACATCAATCCCTTCTACTGATCCAAACGAGACAAGTCCACAACAAGAAATAACATATATCCCTCTTCTAAAGAAACTCAGTGAGAAATTCCCTCACTACGAGGCAAGGGTTGCGCAGAAAATTCCCATCCCGGGAGTTTTGAATTCTGGAAAGACGAAATCGAAGAGAGGAAGACGACGAAAAGGGAATGTTGACTGATTTTTTGGAATGATCATGTGATAAAATATGTATAAAGATATTCACCAATATGTGAGGTGTTTAGACATTACATAGCTTATAGTAGCGGCACGGGAAGGAAGGAGGCAAGGCTTGAGCATGCGCGACTTAGGTCTTATACACAGGAAGCCCAAGCAAATTGTCCTACATATTGTGAAACATTCAGGCGCATTCAGTCAAAGTAACTAGCTGAAATTTGAAAGTAACGGTACAAAGGAATCCCAATACACACGAGATACTTCTTTCAAATATATTTAAGAAAATAATCTTAATTTGGACTTTTCGAAACCTCTCAGTTTTGAATTAGTAAATAAAAATAATTCTTTGCATATCAAACTTTTTTTATTTTCTGTTGTTGTATTCGTTGTTGCTGCTGCTATACCAGCGAGTGAGATATCAATTATATATATATTTACATTTCAAGATACATTTTTTCCCAGTAACATGCAGAATTGAGAATTATGGCGCGCTTGACGGAGATGCACCGTGTACTTCGTCCACATATCGATAAGTAATCGTACGTAAGAACTGGAAGAGACCACCGTGCATCTGCAACGATGAACTCGACCAGTTTCATCTAATGAACGCGACCTGCAACGTTGATTACCTCAGCCAATAAAATTTTCAGTATCATTTTGTTGTACGTTAAAAATGAGATGTGGGCCAGCTCACTTGATGGGCTAAGCTTGGCTTTGCTTGACTTGGTGCACATGCGCCTGTTTAGGTGGTTGGTTTTGTCCAGATGTGCAGAAGTTCATGATCAAGTATCTTCCTGTAGTAAATCATCAAGTAAGACAATATCTGTGGGAAACGAGTCCTTGATAATAATCCCACGATCTCGATTACAGTCCAATTCATCGATGAAACCAAACCAGTAAATCACTAAGCCTGGACCAAATCTGAGAAAATGGAATTAGAGTTTTATCTACGTATTTAAACCACGGAAAGGAAGCAAGCAAGGAAACAAGGAGGCAAGGAAGGCAGGGAGAAAGCAAGGAAGCAAGGAAGGGACAGACGGACGGAAGGACGGATGGAGGAACGAGGAAGAAAAAAAACAAAAACAAAAAAAAACCACGAGGACATCCATGAAACTAGCATGTTTTCGCGCTTCAGGAAGATAAACACAGTAACGCGCAACCGCCTGGCGCATCATGGCTTTCATCATGATGAAAGCACACAGCGAGCCACAAATGAAAGCGCATTTTTTTAATGAAAATTTAGCCTTTAAGGACGATAGAATTCATAGTTTTTGAAGGTTTTACCTGTTCCAGTAACTCCAGAACTGTTCTTTCAAGTAGTTCTGGTGGCTATACTCATCACCAAACGATGCCTTGCTTTCAATCCAGTTCACGACATACCCATCCACAGCTGAAACATTCAAGAAACATGGAAATATTGGTTCTCCATTTCCTCCATCTGCAAAGTTAACTTCTACATTTCAGTTCGTTCATGGAAGGAAGGCCAAAGGACTTTTTATTCTACTTCTGCAACAAAGTCGCGCAACAAAATTCTGTTGTTGTACAGGGTGGTAATACGAGCTAGATTCATGTACTCCGCAACTTGCAACGTAACAATGTTGCGCGACAAGTTGCGCGACTTTGTTGCTCGCGTGCCTTACTTACCAATTGGTATTTCTAGTTTAAAATCTGGAGTTTTGTCATAACCTTTAACTCTCATTTCTTCTTCACCTGTGAAGAAAAAAAGTGCAGTTTTAATCACATTATAATTACGTAGTTCATGATGGGCAGTCGAACATTGAGAAATGGACCAGGTGGGGCGGGGGACAGTTTGTTTTGCTGGGTTTCACTTGGTGTATGTCATTCCATATCTTATGCAGAATGTTCATCAGCTGAACCACAAGTTTTCAATTCGCTGCTTTCTTACGACTCATAAACATATCGATTTGGCTCATTTGCATCAACAAGCTATTGTATTTGTGCAAAGTTCCCCTCAAAGTTAAGATAAGTAGTGAGTAGCATTCTTTCTGGCTAACAGCACATGGTGGTCAGTGTTTGACCACTATTTGGAGCTGATAATGAGATTCAAAGACTTTTATCAGCTGTTTAAAACAACAATCAAATGCCATAAAGATACTTACCAATGAATGTAATATTTCTGTTCTGTAGCTTTTCTTTTAAAATAAGTTCATATTCATAGCCTACTGATCTTTGATTTAAGTCAAGGGTTTCAAATCTCTGATGCATTAGAAGGATAACACTCAACTTGTGTACAACATATAGGAATGTTACATAGACCTCTCGCATGTGATGCCAAAGCAACACAATTTGGGGGACAAAACAAAAGAATTTAATTCTCCTGATTTGGAACCTATTGTTTTGTCCTCCAAATTGAGCTGCATTCTGACAAGCTGAAAGGGGTCTATCAGTAAGTATTTGAACACCATCTTTGGGATGTTAGTCTAGGCCTTTTACAGAATAAGCAAGCAAGATATACATAATAGTAAGTGCACTAGAACCATGTATACCAATGATATCAGTGATGTAATGTGTCGATTTAATGATACAATTATAATAATAAATAATAATTGATGACTAATTTTACTGATATTATTAATAATTGATATTACAAGTAGTAAGGAATGAACAAAAGGATACCTCTTGATGTTATCAACCAGTGGCCCATAGTTTGGATCATTCAAAATGCACTTTTTTAGAGAAAAGAATAATATATAATTTGCATGATACAAAAGGTTGAGAATTCTAATAAAACATACCAGCTTAAAACAGACCTACTTATGCATGCCAGAGGCTCTCTTTCCATTGGTCATGTGTTTGGTGGTAGTGGTATGTGTTTCAGAGGCTAGAAACAAGGGCAGATCCAGATTTCTGAATCTACCCCTGAGGAAAATGGGAAACTTTGAAAAGTGCATTGTCGCCCTAATCCCCACATTATCTGGTATCCCCCCTCCCCAGGAGGAAGGTGATGACAGTTCATATAAATGGTGATAATCATTCCATGTGTACCTGTTGTATTTCATATGACATAACTTTATCTGTAAGGATTGATGGGTCCTTTATTATTTGACTCACAACACCTTTGGGAGCTATGGGAAAGGATGAAACATTTCTTTAGGTTCTAGTCATAAAAATAAAATACTTTCTATTTATAAATTCTGCATAAGTCATGGGGTTCCTGTGGTATACATCCTAACACAGGAAGCCCACAAATGTGGTGATGTGGAAAAGATGTATTTCTCTGTCTTAGTTGAAAGATAATGGCTTAGATCTTAAAGGAGCACTGAGATATGTACTTACGGCTTTCTCCATTGTAACTTGAATGAGCTAGATATCTTTCAAGTACAATTCTTGCAAACAAAGAGTGGGAAAGATCAACCTGGAATAGAAATATGTTTAACAAACACTAAAATAATATACAATTATATCATTAGTTGGATAAAATAGATGACTGTCTGATTGACCTGATGACTGACCTGACTGATTAATTGACTTATTGGCTGAACGATGGACTGACCAACTGACCGATCCACTGATCAACCGACTACTGACTGGCTGACTGACTGACCAACTGGCCGATCCACTGACTACTGACTGACTGACCAACTGACCGATCCACTGATCAACCAACTACTGACTGACTGACTGACCAATCCATTGATCAACTTACTACTGACTGACTGACTGACTGACTGACTGACTGACTGACTGACTGACCAACTGACCAATCCACTGATCAATCAACCACTGACTGACTGACCGACTGAATGATGGACTGACCACTGACTGAATGATTGACAGATAAACTGCTGATGGATTGATTATCATTTAAAAGTAAAAAATGAAATTAATAATAATTATCATATTACCTCTTCTGCCAGTCTTAACATTACAGGTTCATTTGGATTTTCAGAAATACCTTCGAGATACCTAAACAAATTTATAATTTTTACTAAAATATTTAGGAACAGAAAACATATCTGTTCTGCTTGTGATATGTTATCAAGGATACAGGGGTTAGTAAAACATAAGTGTTAGGAAAATGTATTCATCATCATCATCATCATCATCATCATCATCATCATCATCATCATCATCATCATCATCATCATCATCATCATCATCATCATCATCATCATCATTAATATATAATATATAGCATATTATTTTAAAATCTACCGTATATATAATTTAAACTTTTTGTACCTTTGATAATATTCCTCCATTACTTCAGGTTTGTGGTGCCTGTGGTGGTTTTTACGAGTCTTTTTCTATAAAAAAAAATTGTGTTTCTTTAATTATTATCAGCAAATACTTGTGGTAGTCCCATTTCATGCGCATTCCTTAGATCCCCTAACCCGGCCTCCATTAACTATGCTCAAAGAGATTACAAAGTTAAATAACATGTGGAGCACTAACCTGGTAATCTTGTGAGTATATGCTGATCAAAGTATTGTAGGTAACCCTGTGTAGAGACATATAAAATATAATTAGCCATGACTTAATTCCCCTAAGTACTGACATTGCCCCTTCACCTTGGTGTACTCAAACTGACCCCTCCCACCTACCCTTGGGTCAAATTTGCTCCACATAACCCTGATTCAAAAGTACCCAAAACCAATAGAAACCATAAACAAGTACTTTCTACTTGCAGCTAGATCTACAAGTCAAGCAAGAAGGCCTGTATTTAAGCTTATATCAATCGATGAATAACCAAGTAAGAGGGGTAAAAATCTAGCAAAACTGTAGGAAATGTTTTACCCTGGAAATTGAAGAGCAATACTCTTGAGACAATCCCGTGAGCCATATTTGTGCATCAAAGACAAAATCTGGTTATAAACTTCTAACTTCATGTTGAAATTCAGTCATAAAGGGGTAAAAAATACCCAAACATCGCGCCACCATTTCAATCTTGCCTCCATTTTCTACGAACTTGCGCATTACTACCTTACCTTGCGTGACAATATCACGTGTTTGTATCGTGACAAACGTAACGTCATCTAAGTAACAAGTCAATTCAAAATGGTGGACGTACTAAGATTTTTCCGCAGTTCTAGTGAACAAGAAATCATTTATTTTCTCTGCACAGTTCTGAATTTCTTTGGTATTTTATCTGCGTTGTTGTTACAGTGTATGTATGCCGAGTATGGACGGTATTTTAACTCGAATTCTCCTTCAAAATGGGGATTTGGAATTAACTCCAAAGTTGCCTGGTTCTCTCAGGAGCTGCCTATGTTCACTCTACCGTTGATATGCCTTCTTTACGCCAAGGAGGGGGACCTTGGGTTGACGCCTAATACTATTCTGGTTTCTATGCTTCTCTTGCATTATTTTAGAAGGTAATATTCAAGCTTTATAGTTATATTCTTGGAGGAATTAATTTGAGGGACAACAGGCAAGGGAAAACCAGACAACCAGGGGATTGCCAAGGTGCGTCCTTAACCCCCCCCCCCCCCCCCCACGTAATTTGGTACTCAAGTTACTGCACAAAGTAACTTTTTTTCTGGCTTGGCAATCCACCAACAGTTCAAAACGGTCACATTTGTGCCTGGATTTGGTCCCCTTTGGCCTTGGTTGCACCCCTTACAAAAAGTCCTGGGTACTGGACAAAGCAATAGAATAATTATCTCAAATCTCTCTAACAATTATTTGGATTTTTCCCTTCAGGGTCTTCATATACTCATTTCAGCTTAAAGGCGGCAAACCAACACCATTCCTTATATGGTTCTTTGCACTGGCATACACCCTAATAAATGGTTACGTCCAAGGTCGGCATTTGGCAATGTTTGCAGAGTATGACCAGTCTTGGTTTACTGATCCTAGATTCATAGGTGGTGTTTTATTGTTTTTTACTGGAATGATGTTGAACATTCAGGCTGATAACATTCTTACGAACTTACGAAAACCAGGAGAAACTGGGTATAAGATTCCAAGAGGTAAGTACAGTACTTGTTGACTAGGAAAGGTTGCTCACTTGGGAAGGGTTGAGCATCACAAAGCCATGCTGTGTGAATAGAGTTTGTTGTATCTGACAGGCTATCATCTCCCTTGATTCAAAGTAAATTCATATCTCTGGGTAACTTCTCCAGTTTGCCATTTTTGTTAGCCAATTCTCTGACTTAGACAAGGAGTGGGGAGGGGCTGGGGGACTTTAGCCTCACTTTTTTGTTAAATCCGCATTTCATTTCATTAAGTCTACTATATATCAATGAAATTAAACCTTGACTTTTTGGCATATTTGTTTTTAGGGGGTTTATTTGAGTATGTCTCTGGAGCAAACTTCTTCGCAGAGATCCTAGAATGGAGTGGATTTGCTTTGGCTTGTTGGAGTTATCCAGCATTTACTTATGCATTTTTCACTCTCTGTAATATTGGGCCAAGGGCATGCCAGCACCACAGGTGAGACATTAGACTTTCACAAATTCCTTCATCTCTCAAGTATCAGTTCATATGTGCTGAATAAAACACAGGCAGCCCAACCAGTACTACACGCGCTGGAACTTTGCAGTGGGCGAAGGACTTTTCCAACTTGTTTTCTGCCAATTTTTGCGACCCAAAAAAGAGTTGCAGAATTATGTTCATGCTCTTTGTTAACATATGAAAATTTAGCATGAGCCACAGAAATAAATGTTATTTTTGGTGTGAAACAAAATAAAAATCCTGCAAGAGGAAAAAGTCGACCTCTCGCAACTTTGAAGTTTGCTTTTTTTTCTCACTTCCTTTACACTAATGTGAGTCTGTCAGTCTTAGACTAGAGAGGTCAACTTGGAGCAAGTCTAGTGAGACATTTCATTCCAACAATGTTCAAAAGGGCAAAACAGAGGAGGAAAAACTATCTTACTTATGTTGCAACCTTGTCTCTTTTTTTATTATTCAATGAGGAATAGTTCAAGCATTTAACATTGTTAGAATGTGAAAACTACTAAAACAAGCTCAGTATTTGAGCCTTAGAGATGACCAGCATGTTTATAAAAATAGCAGTAAACATGGTTATTTTTTCTCAGCTTATTGAAAACTGGTTAAACTAATCATGTAACTTTAATTTAAATCATTACAGGTTCTATCTGGAGAAGTTTGAAGATTACCCCAAGACACGTAAGGCTTTGATACCATTTTTATTATGAGCAGCATCTAGGTCATCTACAGCACGATGTGCAAAACTATGACCACATTTAATGTATTTGAATATTTGAACTGCTGAAAATGGTGTTATATAAATAGATTATCATTATTAAAAGTATACAAATACATTTAAATGTGGTCACTTTTTTGCGCACTGTGCTGTAATACACAATAAGAGCAAAATTATTTTATATATATCACTAATTATGACCTTAAGATGAATCTAGCTGATATACATTTCCATCATTTGGATGGCTGGAGTATTTTGACTAAGTGATATGTGATAGCCTACTGATCAGCATAGGTTGAACCTTTTAATCTATTGCTCCTCATTGTCACTATTATATGTACATCATTTGTGTTGCTGCATTTTGATGACATCCTTTATTATAAAGATCCTTATAAGAATAATGTTCTTTCTATATCATTGAAAAAATATCAATGTTGCAAAATAACTATTTGTCATGTCTTTTATAAAGCGCAATTTGTGTTACCATGGCTAACTAAATTGACTTTTACATGTTAGCCAATCAGAGGTCTTTTCATTAAATAACATTGCGATTTATTTCCTTTTCTTCATTCAGTTAGCTATTATGTAAAAAGCTGGTTGGGTGGGCATGGTAGCAGACATTGCACAGCCTATTGTCTCTTTTTTTCACTTTTGTCTAAATTAAGGTGTAGTATCATAAGCAACAAATTCATGCAACTTGTTGTGCAACATTGTTGCGTTGCAAGTTGCAGATTAAATGTGGCTTGTATTACCACCCTCTGCAACAACAATTTTTTTTATGACTGTGTTGCAGAAGTAAAAACTCTTTGTGCTCTCAGCAACAAAGAAAATTTGTTGTGCGCAGGGTGGTAATTACAATGTTGCATGACAAGTTGCAAGATACTCTTATTTGTATTACTGCACCTTTAGTATATAGAAGCTCACACAGGAACTGTATGATAGCATATTTACAAAGATTTTACCAATAAATCTACTTTTATCTACACTGGGACTTGCCTCGATGAAGATAATCATGTTTATCTCAAATAAACCAAAACTAGCATGCATCCAATCCATAACTAGACCTTGAATCGTATTTCCTTTGACATTTAATTACTGTATTATGTAGAGGAATGAGGTCTAAGGTTATTAAAAAATTTTGTTCTCAATCTGGCATAGACAATTCTGACAGTTTATTGCTAATTTGCTAACTAAGGCCCTGTTCTGACATCGAACTTTTGCTGCATCAAGTGCTGTTTTCTCTAAAACTAGTAGAAGTATGTACTTTGTCTCCTGGCACTAAGCAAAAGATCTGATGGCTTATGTGGTAATAGACCATTTTCGAGATGCACGAGCCCTTTCAAAAATATTGCAGGCGCAGACATGAAAAAGAGGCATTTTCAGCCAAGATCATGCACGCTATTGGCTTTGCTCGAGATCATGTATGCACTTGCGTATCTTGAAAATGGTCTATTCTTAATTAAATTTGATGCGAAAAAACTGGGCCTAAAGCAAGTTAGAAGAAACCAGGGTAATTATGACTAATAATGTCTATATATACCACAAAAAAGAAAGAAAAACTAATGACTCCAATTAATAATTTGATTTTTATCATAACCAGTTTTTATATTCGATTTGACTTCAATAAAAAATATTTTTCTAAATTCTTCTTGACCTGTAAACGTTTAGTTTTGTACCTAATGATTTCTGTTTTTGTTTTTGCTTCAGCTTTTGTTGAGCTTGTAGTTTCTTTCTTTCAATTTCTGCTCTACTGTACAAAGGCTTGCTTTGTGAAGGTTCCACCTTCAAGTTTGGATTTCTTTCTTTAAGAACCTTCTTGCTTTCTTCATACTTTAAAGTACTTCTCACTTTTGTGTACAAGGGCTTGCTTTGTGAAGGTTCCACCTTCACTTCAAGAGCCTTTCCTTCATAATTTTTCATATTTTCCTCTTTTTTGTTCAAAGGCTTGCTTTGTGAATGTTCAATCTTACCATTTTTCATACCAAAAACATTATTTTGTTCTTTTACATTGGTTTGTGTGGTAGATCTATTGGTTTGTGAGGTGGATAGAACGTTATTAACTATTGATTGTGTTCTTTCCACCTCATCCAAAGCTGTCTGCAAAAGATTATCTTCATCATCAAAATCATCATCAATTTCCCAGCTCTCAGTTACGAAGCTGGAATCAAGATTCGCATTTTCATCCTTTTCCAACTTGTAGTTAGGGGTATTGTTCGATTGTTCTTGCACATTAAAAAATTGTGTATTCGTGAACACCTCATCCTTACTCTGATCATCACATAAAGCAGATATGTCCACTTGGCTCAAAATATTATCTCCTTCTTCATCCTCCCAATTAAAACCATCAAAATCGTCTACTGATGGTAGAGGGGAGCTTTTTAGTTTAACATTGGTGCTTGTAGACTTTGTATCCAACTTATCTTTGTCCTTGGAGTATGGAGATGTGTATGATGATGCACACGTATTGTTCTCTTTCTTTATGGGCTTTACTACAATGCTTGAGCTGTAAAGAAAACCAGGAAATAAATTACTTTCTCCACTTGCAAAATCACAAATGGTTGCCTATGAAAAACTGCTCTCTTCCCATATTTTTCCCTCCGAGTTTGGAGAGGGGTTATAAGGGTGGATGGACATACATGTAGGCTATCAAATTAAGGGCATGAGGCACTTCACGTTTTGAAAACGTTTTCAGTTGCTCAAGATATTTGACTTCCAAACAGTTGATTTTGTCAATCATTCTTTTAAAATTTTTGGATACCCATGGAAAAAAGCTCAAGATTATTGAAAATGAAGTCATGATTCCTGATTGCGTGATGCCATTTAGAAGAAACTTTTTTCTAGTTAGCTTTGTGGCCAATTCTTTTGACACAAGAATAATCAATATGTTCAAAAAGCCTATTACACTGTACCTTTGGTTGGTAGATGTTGATGGTTGAGTGGATACATTTTCTGCAAGAATAAGACATAGCATACATCACTCGACACTTGTTTGAAATGGGTTTATTCAATAATTAATAATTTGTCAAATGAATATGTTCAGCACTAACCTGTACCTTGCATCATGTTAGCAATCATTTCTAATTCTTTGGATAGCTTGTTTTTATTTCTTCTTGATTTTCTCATCTCCCTACCGAAAAAAATTACTATATGTTTTCTTAAATCATCAAGAGAAAATCTTTGGTTCAACGTGATCTACTAGAGGGGTTTTCGTAACTATGAGTGGGAAACAATGTGGCTTACTATATTTTACCATACCTTATGCTGCAAGTCAGTACTGCATGTTTCCCACTCATACAGAAACCACTCTATCAATTTACTGCATTAATCCATCCAATTCATCTTTAAGTTATCAAAAAAACCAGAGTGGTGAAGAGATGGAGCAGGTTTCTCTCACCTCTGGGGTTCAAAGGTTTTGCTTTGGATTTTCTTCAATCCCTCTTTAAAACCCAACATGCTGTTCACTTACCTAGGTCTTCGACAAGGAGTCTTTAGCTGGCTCCTTTTCTTACTGACTGACTTGATTTTTTCACCATCATGTTTGTCACCTGCGGCATCAGAGTGACTAACCTCTTCCTCCAGCCAGTAGTTTAATAGACTATTATTTGTTGGTGTTTGTCCAGTCTGGAAATAATTATACACACATGCATTAAACACTATGTTGACAGTACCAATCACTCTGAGCTAAGGACTGCAGATAGGGCCATTATCATTTGACAACAGCAAGATATATTCCAACAGTTTTCAGCATTTTGATTTGAGACCAAAAAAAAACAAAAAAAAAAACAGAAGTCTAGAGTTATAATGTGACCTGTAAAAATCATGGCACTGATGTGCTATCTTGCAGTCTGCTGTCCAGGCACTTTGATTTGATGATCAGAGATGTCACACACTATGATTACATGGGTCAATAAATTGATGGCTTTGGTTTCGTGCCGATTCAGTGACCATACAATTGTTTGAAATCTACTCCAATTATGATGGGTATAGATAAGCATTTGTTTAATCCCCTCAGCTAGTATTACCTTACTTGCAAGCTTCTTTACCAAGTCAGATATCTCACCACCACTGCTGCTACTGTCACTACCAACACGCTTTTTTCTTTTGCCTGTTATAGTAAAACATTATTTATTCATTCAAAATATCATTGATTTATCCTAAAAAACACTCTCAGTATAAAATTGTCTTAAAAACTCTTAAATCCCAAAAGAACAAGTGTAGCATGTCTTGGAAAATGACACAATTTTCAAAACAGTTTTCATGAGCGACTGTCATCCTTGTTGTTGCCATTCTCATATCTTAGAGAGAATGACAACGCCAAGGAGCATGATGCAGGCATTAAAAAAAAGTTTTGAAAATTATTTTTCGACGTCACTGTCCTCACCACTGTTATGGATTTTAAAATCCCTAATCAATGAAGGATGACAGTAGACTATTTCGAATTTTACACAATACCTAGCAGAAGGTTTCTTGATGGTGAAGGTGAGTTGTTATCCCATATCACATCTAAGCCTTGCTCTGCAAGGGGATGATTTGATGTGATCCGTCTTGGAGTATAAAGTCTCCCTGTTAAGAAATGTTCAAAGAAAGATAAGCTTAACTAAGTAAGTTATTTTCATAAATTCAGATGGTGGTTTCTTGTGAAACTTTTTGGAGAAAGAGGGTATCCTCGCCATCAACGGGGAGTTGTTTTGAAAAGGCATATGAATCGTTGGAAGGTTTTTTTGGATATACTCAAGATGATTATTACTTTTAATGAAATCAAATGTCCGTATACAACAGTAACGCTTAACTTTTCGTATTACGTTGTAATAAGAAATGAAGGCATAGGTTTTGTGGTGAGAAAGTAGCATAGCTTGCGACTATTTCTAGCTCAAATCCCCGCTTTCTGAAGCCTTCAATTAACTTATAAACTACATTAAAATATTTTTTCTTGTGAATACACAGAAGTTATAAGGATTGGATAACATACGAAGGTTCAAAAACCCAAAACAAGAGTTTGAAAATCAAAGACAGAAACCAAACGTAAAAAGCGTATAAACTCACCGTCATTATTTGTCGAACGGCCCGGAGTTTTATCAAGAGAACGTCGTTTTCTCATCGGATAACAATCTTTTATATTCATTACTCATTAGAGACGCTAGAATGATACAAGATAGCCAGTTTTGGGGCAGGAAATCTTGGTATTTTGAAGGAAGAGTTGATCAGAATTTTCTTTCAAGGAATCACGCTTTCAAAATGGCGCCCTATTTTTCGAACGTGCCTCGGTCTGGTGCTAGCGATTTGATTGGTTGCTAACACAACATCATTGATTGGTTGGAATTTGGAAAATCTGGAATTGAAATTCCAGGACTACGGACGCTGGATCGTAACATAAATTTTGAGCCTCAAAGAAGAAATCTTTAAATTTTCAGTTTTTGGAAGCTGGGGAAACAAAAAAAATTATGAAATCCCTCTTTCATTATCATTATCGATCATTAACATGCTATAGCGGTTCCACATAGCCTCCCTAAAATTATAGTCTCCCTTCAGATCTGGTCTCCCTTAAATTCTCTCTTGCCCTCTAGATCTAGTTAAAATTAAAATTTTGCATTTTTGCTGTAAATTATCGATTAGCATCCCATCCATTGGGTTTTTCTCCCACTGCTTTTGTATTTTTTATTCCACTGCTCAGTGAATATAGCCTGTGCAGGATTGAGGGCAAACTATCTGCTATGCTACGCAGGCTAGGTTAATGTCACCTTGCTCAGTATGAAAAGGGGAGCTGTGATGGGGTGCATGTTGGGGGGGGGGGGGGGGGGGGGGTGGAGAGGGCATGGGGTGACTGACCCTGTCAACAGAAACATTACAACACCAAATTTTACAACCTTCAATATGATAAAAAAGCTCTTCATTTCCAAGATTTACAAGCATTAGAATAAAAATAATTTTATTATTGAAAAAATATTTTTGACTTCAAATAATTTTCGTATTATTTATATGCAGTCATTTCAGTTTTTTTATACCACGACTTTACCACTCAATTACTGAACATGATATATGTTTTACAAATAAAAATATTCCTCAAAGTCATATTATCATTTTGAACAAAAGGATTGACATTAATAATTAGGCTATATATTTGAGTTTAAGTTAGGCCAAGTTCAGACAGTTCAAATCTAATTGCCTTTGTGGTTAAGCACTGTTTTCCCTTAGATTAGTACTTAGGAGTATGTAGAAGTAGGTGTTTTCTTAGCCTCAAAGGCAATTAAATTTGATGCAGCAAAATTAAGTTTGAAATTTGAACTGGATCTTTGACATATAACATGAGAAAATTTAAAATTTTTAAAAATAATTCTTAAAATAATTATAAAGTTAATTACTAGGCATACTTTAATAATAATTGATACCACATGACTGCATAATTCAATTCCATATAATAGTAACATCAGTATATGTACTAGTATATGTATGAGTACTTATTAATATTTTATATAAGAATTCATAAAAATAGGGAACATATAATTTATAGATAATACCAGTGTTTCCATTGCATTGCCTGAATATGAGATTAACTCTTGCAACATTTTGATAGGCAAGACTACTTCCAATCAAAAAATCATTAGAGTGTGTAAAGGTACATGGGAATGTCAACCATGAGATTACACATGATTACACATAATTACAATGATTACATATGGTGCCAAAGGATTTATTTGATTGACAGTAGTCTATAGACGAAACCCTATAGACGAAACCCCTTTCACATGATGTCAAAGCAGCTCAATTTGGAGGACAATTCAAAATAATTTCAATCTCCTGAGAATTGGAAACTATTGTTTTGTCCTCCAAATTGAGCTGCATTCTGATGTGCTGCAGGGGGTCTATTGCCCTTAAGTACCTATCCTGAATATTGTCTCTATCACCACATAGAAATGAAAACTGTCAGTGATTAGATCAATTGCAGACTATTAGCAAGGTTTGTAGTTGACTACTATTTTTTATACACTCAACCAAAAATGAAAGGACACTGCACCAAGAACTTTAAGGGGGACTAGTACAAAAATCACTCAAAATTTAATTCGGCTGTAACTTTCTTTGAATAATCTTTAAGAGTCTAATAAACATTCGATAATTTTTTTCTCTATATTCTGATGGGAAGTATTATATTTTGACAAATTTTTAACGGCGTCTGTGATGTCATTTACTCAACACTAAACACCGCTCTATAGATTTATTTGTAAATGACTTATTGATTTATTTTATTTCTATGAAGCCCAAAGGTTGGCTAAAAAACTGTACTGACATCTATTGTAATTATAATTGATTTTTAAGTCTCTTATTTCAGTATTGAGTATGAAACGAGCGAATATTTTGATCACAAAATAAAGGGAAATGTATAGAGTGATGTATGGTGTTGAGTCCCAAAAATATAACATTTCCTATTGGAATACCAAGAAAAAACTTTAACCAGTGTTTATTAGACCCTTACAGATTATTCCAGGAAAGTTTCAGCTGAATTAAATTTTGAGCGATTTTGGTACTAGTCCCCCTTTAATAATAATTACCAGTAGTTAAGAAGTTACAGCCATGCATAATAATAATCAGAAAAGAGGTCTTACAGACTAGCTAGTGGATTTGACATTTATATTTCCAGAAGGAAATTTTCAATGTCTTTACTAACACATGGCAGTATGACAAAAAAACATTTACCATCATACATAAAATACATCAAGATGCATCACTCCAGCTTGTTCCCCCATACTGGCTCCCCCCTGAACTCCACATTGAAGATCCGTCATCATATTGGTTTCTGTTCTCATGGTCAGGAACTCCCCATCCTGTGTTAGCACTCATGCCATTTAATTCAGAGCCACCCCATCTGTCATCACCCTTTGGAAGATTAGGTTGAGTTCCAGGAGACACCCGCAAAGAGTCAGCATTGGTTGTGGATTTAAGTTTACTAAACTGCTGCACTTTATTAGGGGTTAATTTACGATTTTGTTTGGGCATTTTGTCGTTCTGCTCATGCTGTAAAGCATCAATATATTGATTGACTATGACATCATGAATGTCGTCATTGTCTTCCACTGTCGCAATTTCTGGTAAGTCTTCATCATCCAATGATCCATGTACTACGACACTGTTCTCCCAGTCAACCCAGACGTTTTTATCACCTCTCACCTTCCCCGTACTCTTCTCCAATTTTGAATCATTTTGACTGTTAACAGTGACATCATTTACTTTTTCTGATGGATTCATGTATTGTTTTCTTGATTTTTCTGGCTTGCGCAAGGGCTTTGCACCAATACCATTCTTCCTGCTGTAATCCTTTGTAGGATTTTCTCTTAAAGGGTATTTGCTTGATCTTACACTTGTTGACAAAGGCAATATTTTCTTTTCAACTTCCTTCTCTTCACATTTATCACTTTGTTCCGATGTATTCACATTACACTGCATTTTTTCAGTTTTAAAATCACTCTGTGGAGTCATAATACCAGTGGGTAGATCATTTTTAACTTTCTTGTCTGTGATAACTGGTGCCTTGAGAACCTTAGACCTTGCATTTTTCATAAGTGTGTAGGAAGTGTTCATTCGAAGCAATTCTGAAGGAATATCATTCTAACGAAAAAGTAATAAAACATTCTATAAGACACACAATTTACTTTTATTTCGAATATTAAATATCATTATATAGTTTGGATAGTATGTGTATGCTGATTGGTTGAGAACTGTGTTTTATAAGTGAACAGAGCACAGTTGCTGATGCCATCCACATGCATTGCAATCTTTGTAAAGAAATGTTAGAAAACAGCATCTATATAATAAAACGAATAAAACAGCTTTTTTCCATGCTCCATTCAGTAATAAAGCACTTAAGAAATGCCCAAGGCACTCAAGAAGTGTGAGAAGCACTCCCCTACAGCTTATGCTTCTCTTCACACTTCTTTCATGCTTTCCCCACTTTCTGCATGCTTTATTACTGAACGGAGCACAGAAAAAGCTGTTTTATTTGTTAAATATTCATCAATTCCATTCTTGAACTCAATTATTAAGTAATTTTGACATTAAAAAAGAATTCATGAACACTCCTTCTTAGCTAGATATATTGTTTTATTATATATCCTAGTCAAACTCGTTTTCTTATTGGTCGAGAGTACATCACGTGGAGGGAAATAAATCTCAATAACTTCTGCGCGGGTAATAAATGCAGGTGATCAAAGCGTGAGAGGGGAATAAATCCACGTGATCAGGTCAAAGTCCATCGAAAGTTCGTGTTTTGTAAATAAAAAATGTTCAAAATGGAGAGAAAATTTTTCTTCGTTTGACTAGAGTATTTAATAAAACACTTAATGACTGATCCCTCGGGAAATCAGTTAGTTTCGTTTCCCTTGAATCTCAATGTTTCCCTCGGCCGGAGCCTCGGGAAACATTGAGATTGTCGGGAAACAAAACTAACTGTTTCCCTCAGGACCAGTCATTAAGTGCTAAATAATTATTTATAACAAATTACCATTTACCTGATCTAATTTGAGTTCTCCTTTAAGTAGCATTTCTTGAATTTTTTTTCTCTTTGCAAATTCCTACAAAATATGCATGATTACAAACCATTTTATATAAGTTACGTACATTAATCTCAAAATATTTATACCAGAAAAAAAAAAAAAAAAAAAAAGAAAGAAAGAAAGAAAGAAAGAAAAAAATCTATATATTTACAACATAAAATTACTGACCTGCGCATAAAGAGGGGACTTTGATATTTCCAATAAGACTTTTCCTCTCCCAACCATAAACTTTGGAGACAGTTTTGTCTTAGACACCTGATGAAGCAACCATTATATGTTTTACAAATTATGCAACAAATTAAATTGTATTAAAACTTATATAAGCTTATAGATTAGAAAGTCAAATAAGCTTATGCCCTTGCCTGTTAATCTAAAAAAGAATAATAAATAAACAGGCCTTTTTTTGAAGATAGATGTCAGGAGATCGAACTACAGAAGCCAAACATTTATACCACGATCTTTAATATATAAGCTTATAAAATAAGTTGGTTACTTACATCAAATGGCCACGTTAAATTTTCCGCGTTGACTTGCATGATTCAAGGCTTTTTGACTAAATATGAAGAACAAATGTTGAAAATTAGGCGTTAGAACAGGTGACCATGATGTCCTTTCTTGGTCTTTAATAATCGTATCATATATAATAAACCAATATTCCGCATTTGTAAGCCTATGTATGATTGCGAAGACCTACAGTTCAATCGTCCATCACAAAACACGCGATCAAACAACTCACCTTCATCAATGATCGACCAAAGACATCACGAATAAAAACAGAGATCTCAAACAGCTCGCTGTGTGGTAAAGAAGCACATAATCAAGGCCAGACGGGCGTGGAATATTTTTTGTAAATTCAGTCAGAAAAAAACTTGACTGAACTGAAAAATCTCAAACTCTGGAATTGAATCAGTGACCAGGCCTGTCTGGTTCCACCAAAGGTAACCCAAACTAAGATTTGCAAATTTTGCTATTCCTTCGTTAAAATAGGAAGAAATAATAGATATACTTTATATTTTGCATTTGAATAAATTAAATGCTTGGAATTATAATGTAATACATCGTTTTTAGATCAAACATATATTTCAAACTTTTTAACAAATATTTAGCAATAAAACCCGCTATTTGGGTTTCCTGTGGTATGTAAACTAAAATCAAAATGGCGGGCAAAGTTGCGGGAAAATTAATCATTCTTAACTTCAGTTATTTTTAGAACTTAATCCTTGGATTATCATAATAATGTTGTCCGCTTGAAACTTTGTGACCTTTGGGTAGTCTATTTCCGATATCTTGGCTTTCCGCCTTGATTTTATAGCTTCATAGACATTCCAAAATAATATATCCATCATATATCCACTCATGGCTGAAGAAGAAGTCCACACTGTAGGGCAGTTTGCACAAAGTTCTTGTCTTTCCGAAGGAGTGTATCACTTAATCTGTGGATTAAGCTTAGAGTACACTAGAAGTTTTCCTAGAGAAGACGAAAAAGTTGTATCTCTTTTGCAGGGAAAAAGAGTTATTGGAGACCATGAAGAGAGGATTCAACTTTTGATTACAGTTGCCAAGCTTTCTTTAGCTAAACATTCCGATGGGTCAATGGATTTTGTTAACACGGTAGAACAGCTTATTCCTTTCCTTCATTATGTTCACAAACAGTTGATGCAGCTAAGCGTTGAAGAATTTGAAGAAAAATTTGGAATGGACTTGGACTGGACTGCCCATAAACAGAGGATTTTGGAATGCTTCAAGTTGTTGAAGAAATGCGATATAGAACCTGTAAATGGTATTGTTTCTTCTCTTTTGCTGTTTGCAATAATGGAGAGGTCACTTGGTGATGTTTATGCATCTTATACTGGTTGTAAATCTCCATCCAATTTAAAAGACCTGTTTATATCTGAAGGTATTCAGGAGTTACTGGGTCAGGAAGTCAGCTTGATACTCTACGTTCTTGCTGGGCCGCCAGAGAGTGTTAACCTCAGGAATGTACTGTGGCATGGCTTTGTATCTCCACTTGAAATCCCTCCACAGTAAGTGCATGGATATCTATCTAATGAAGTTCTGTCATCTTGACCCTCATGAGACCACAGAAAAGTTTGAAGTAATGGGAGTTTAAGTTAATCCAGGATAAAATTGTAGTGATCATTGCAAGGCTACAGGACATTCCTTCAAGTTCAAAATATCTGGGGTCAAGATAATGGGTCTCCACCGCAATGGCAGATTTAGGGGATGGTCACAGGGTAATATGAGCAACAATCACTCCGCAATTTGCAACACAACAATTGATATTGCATGAAGATGCACAATTTTGTTGCTAATATTTCTGCACCTTTAACATCTTAAAATATTTTTGTTTCAGGTATGTCTCATTCCTTGTTTTCACCATAGCAACAATAAGTTCCAGATTTGCTAGTATTAAGATTGTGAGACGACCACTGATACAGCTTACGCAACTAAATAGACTTTGTATCTTCCCAAATATTGAATCCAGTAAATGCATTTCAGCTGTCAAAGAGCTGATGTCTGCAACCAGCTTGTTTATAACTCCAACCATGTTGCCTATTTGGAAGAAAGCTCTACAGTGTCATGAAGAAGAAAGGTATACAGAAAGACTTGTAAACCTAATCCCATAAAATTCAAGCCTTGACCTTATACTCATAAATGGGAAGGGGGGGGGGGGGTATTTTTTTAATTTTCCATGACAATATTTTGTGTCATCATTGCATAAATGCAAGATACCAGAGGTGGGCTTTTAACCTGGGTGAGAGGGCTTATAACTTGAAGGATATTTGTGTTGATTAGCTAGCAGACTAGTGGGCTTATGTCAGGAGTCTCATATTCTGTTGGGGTCTCATAATTGTGATTTTATAGTATCATACTTGCACATTTACACTGTCCAATTTCTGACAAATGATATTTTGCTATTTATGACTGTAGGTATGATATTGTACTGGTTCTTCTACTACCCTTGCTGGAACATTCATTAAGAATGGTTTTTGCTCATGCCAATAAATGTCCCAAGAGGATTCTAACAGCAGAATCAACAACTTTATATACAACATTTGATGAGGTACGGGACCTTGTTATAATTTGTTTTGAAATTTCTGTGTTCTTGGAGAAACATTCATTTTGTTAACATTATTTTCTCTCAGATCTTATCTCCGTCACTTCCTGATGGCACAGAAAACCAGCTCAGTAAAGAGATAGGTGATGAATCCCTGCAAATGCTGCTTGATGTTCTGGGTTACACTGATGGACCAAGGCTACGGGACAGGATTAGTCATGGTGAAGTAGATCTTGATTGTATCCCTTCAGAAATAAGTAATCATTTATTGTGCATTTGTGTTGCTTTTGCTTCATG
Organism: Anthopleura sola; assembly: GCA_023349425.1. Lineage (NCBI taxonomy): Eukaryota > Metazoa > Cnidaria > Anthozoa > Actiniaria > Actiniidae > Anthopleura > Anthopleura sola. The sequence goes on from JALHLI010000004.1 coordinate 2,471,530, forward strand.
TTTTGCCCCAGGATCAATGGAAAATCTTTCAAATTTAACTAATAAATCTACTGAAACTACTGGAAACTCTTTACCAATGGAAGCAACTGAGGACAGTACAGAAAAAATATGTGCAACTAATTTTTTATTTCCTCGTAACTCAAAGTCAAATGTTATGGAAAGAGCAAATGTTCAAAGTTGCTCTAACGTGGAACTATCGAGCAATTCTGATATCGTCAGACAAATTATTTTGAAAGCAAGAAATTACCAATCTGTGTATCACCCAGTTGCAACACTAAGAAGTGATATTAAAGATTTATCCAAAGTGATTGACAAGTGGGGACATATTCCATTACCAGAAACAGAATTTGAAAGGGCATCTGATTCTGAGGTATCGGAAGCTCAGGAAAGGACGCTGAAAATCATAAGGAAACTTTTTGATAAAGGTATTAGATTGGTCTTGAATGGTGTTGTCATGGAAACACATGACCTGGAGACACTCTTGGATGATGGACAGTTTTCAAGAGGTATTTCTTTACTGTGCGATAACATCAAAGTACCCATGCTTTACAGGCCTAGAAAGGAGCTTGAAGTTGTGTCATTGTTCAGCAGCATTGTACATCACTGCAGCACTGCATCTGCACAGGTTGGTATTTTCCTAGATCATTTATTATACCTTTGTGGGTTTTTGGAAAACGGTACACAACAAAGGAATATCTGAGGTGATTGATTTATAAAGCTGGTACAAGAGCTACTAACTGGAAGTCTTTGTGCCTAATTTACTCACACCAGCCCAATAATTCTTCACCACAGGTATCCCAAAGAAAGGAATGGGCACCCTGTGGTTTGAAAAGAAACTAGAAGAAGGGTAGACACCATTGTGAGAGAAGAGGGTTGTAGTTTAAGCTTGTAGGACTTAACAGGGGGTTAAAATTAGTACCTCAGTATCAGTTGTTTTTTTAAGTAAAAAGCTTACTTTTGAAATAATGCATTCACTTGCAGGTTTTGAAAATAACCAATCTGCGATATCAGCAATGGAGCAAAAAGGAATTAAGATCCAGGCAAAGGGCAAATTACAAGAGATTGTTGTCATTCTTGCCTTTCTTCAAGAATGTTATCAAAGTGGTATTGGTGTTCATACTGATGGAGCTTCCATCTTTGCAAACCAATGCAGCTGATATGACGAGGGCTGGATATGTCAAGTATGTACCAGTAAAGTCTAGGATTAGAGAAAATTTGCTGGGTGATATCCACTCAATTCATTCATTAACCCATCCAGTCATTTATCTTGTTGTCTATCTGACAATAATTCATTCTTTCATTTACCTATAATTATTCATCTATCTATGCATCCATCCATCCTTCCATTCATCCATCCATCCATCCATCCATCCATCCTTCCTTCCATACTTCCATCCATCCAACTATCTGACTAGCTCTAAAATGACTTTTAATTGCAATCTTACAGGTTTCTAAAACGTTGTCTTCAATCCACTGAAAACTTGGAATCTCTTAGTAGCCCATCCAAGAATAAATGGGATGAATGCAGAGTAGTGGGAGAACAGCTAATAAACATTATCCAAAATCATTTTTCTTAACACCGAAAAAGGGGTAAGAAAATTATGAAATATTCCAGCGATCTTGTTCCAAACTCCGTCATTCCATTCCAAGATTTCCAAGAGACAGTGCTTGTCTCGTTCCAGACCTCTGACTGCGGTGTAATGGACGATCGCATCGTGGAGTTGAAAGAAGTCGAACAGCATAAATCAGAAGATGATTTATGGATTATAATCGATGGAAAGGTAAAGTTTTTGGTCTGCTTAAAATGTGATACATTGATGTATCAATTTTGACAAATTTGAATTTGAGCTCCTTTAAATACCATTACCAATGTGTAACTTTAATTTACGAAGATTATATAAATTGCTTCAACTTTAGTACACTAATTTTTGGGGAAATTTTGTACAACAAAGCGATTCCAAAGCTTGTGATAATTGAAAAATAACTTTTCTGTCATAATTTCAAATTATCTAAAACTTATATTTCATGACTATTGCTCGCAGTGACTGTTTTATCTCCGCGTGACATGTTTAGGTATATGACGTTACACCTTACGTGACAGACCATCCAGGAGGAAAAGCCATTCTTCGCAATGCTGGCGACGACGCTTCTAGAGGATTCCATTCCCAAAAAGCTCATGGAATAGTGGAAAATCACATCAATAGTTTGTTGAAGACTTTCTACATTGGAAAATTATCCCAGGGAAAATGATAGACTTTTTCAGAAGCTAAAAATTATACTACAACTCAACTCAACTTTTATTCGCTCATTTCTCACATTTATTCTTTTCCTTTTAAATTTATTTTCTTATTTCTACCTTTTTTTAAACTTTTTTTTCTATAAGTGAAGTACCGTCAAGATATCAAAGGGTTTCTTTGTCGGCTTATAAGACGAGGATCAAGTGGTTTGGATATTGTGCTTGTGTTGTAACCTTGTTCTCAATCCGCCAACCGTAGAAGCTTTCGATTCTTCTTTAACCGCTCAAAATGAAATACAAATCTTTCAGCAGTTTTACTTAGCCATACATATAACGAAGGATGCCTTCCTGATAAATCACCAGTGAATGAACAAATTACAAAGTCTTACAATCTTTTTTCTTTCGTATTTTTTTCTTTGTTTCTTTCTTCTTATTTATTTTTATTCTTTTACTTCTTTTTCTTTTTTTCTTTTTGACAATCAAAGAAAAATCTAAAGGCAACACGGCTTGAATAATGAAACATCGTGGCAACCTGTGTCATTATCGGTCTTGTTGCTGTCGCCGGATTAGTACCATTTACCTCGAGTCATAAACGAGTAAAATGGGAAACTTTATGACATTGAATTCTCCGCTACTCCAAAACGTTTTCGAAGAATTATTTTTACCTTTCCTCCGCCTTAGAGCTATTTTAAGAAAGCTATGCCCACCATAGGCTACCCAGAAAAGGGTAGGATAAACTCGACTATGCATAAATTGGGATAAATTGGCTTTTTTCACAGTAAGACGCTCGTTGCGGCTTGCCATAACCAGTCATTTCACATGCATAATTGGTCCTAGTTACTCGAATATTGTCACAAGTATTTGAAGGGCACATATTTCCCTCAAAGTAGAAAGCCATCTTTCCCAAACAATTGAAATATTGAGTCCCGTTTTCCTAACCGTGAAATCATCACGTTTCTTGCATCAGAAGGAACTTACCACTTATGAATAAAACAATCATATGAGCATACTTGAAGATGATTGGTTGTAAAAACTTGTGACGTCAAACAGGAACCCACTCAACTGCCATGTGATTAGACATGAATGTAAACAGTGTAGCGAGAAACTGCCGAGAAAACCCACAATGTAATCGGCTTTCCAGTGAACTAGAAGTACGACAGTTTAAAATCATCAAGATTATAGAAAAATACGTATTTTGAAGAAATTCTAAAATGAAAGTAGAGAACGTGTCTTCCTTTGCCGATTCGCCAGAAATCGAAGAATCAAATGATGTATGGGTTTTTGGTTATGGCTCTCTAACGTGGAATCCTGATTTTCCATACGAAGAACAACACGTTGGATGGGTTGAAGGTTTTGTTAGAAGATTTTGGCAACGCAGTACACACCACCGAGGAAACGAAGAAAAGGTAATTTGGGAATTTTCACCTGCAAGATTCGTGAAAATTCTTACAAATGTTTGTTTGTTTTTTTAGCCAGGAAGGGTCGTCACTCTAGTCGAAGAAACCGAGGTACGTCGAGTATTATAAAGAACAACTCCACTTCATTGTCAACTGTAAATAATCACATTTAGAATAACTAGAATACGTTTTGTTTACTGAGGGTTAAAGTAATAATAACGCTGATATCCTAATCTGATAACGCCTTCAATATTTGCGATTTGGATTTAACGTTTTAGCATTTTGATTATAAGTAGTTGGGTTATAGATTAAGCTGGAGATGAATGACATTTGGACAATAGCTAAATGAGTGTATGGTGCTCAGTACAACAAACACAACTACAACGCCCTTCAAACTTGACCAATGTTTTTTTAATAATTTCACAGAGGGTAGCTGTCTCTGGAATAATTTTGTGGTTTTAGGAAATTTTAGGTTTTTTTTTTTCTTCTTAAACATCTTGTGGCGTTGTTTTGACTTTAACCAGGTCTTTCTGGATAATATAATGCTCATTGCTGAAAACCTTATCTTAAGTTACACAGTCAAGATAGAGAAAAATATAGCGATCGAACTAATGGCCACTAATATCAAAAAATTGGAGGGCAAGCAAGTGTCTGGGAGAGAAGTATTGCGTGACGACCCTAAGAGCGTCAGCGTAGGAGGCTAGCGTCGCCATCGGCATTATTTTCCCTAATGTTGCGAAAGAGAGCAGAAACATGGTAGTTTAATAAAAATAGTCCAAATCCTCGGTAAACTCCCCGTGATATCTTATTTTAAAAACGTGTTTTTGTGCTCTGAAATTAAAATGTAAGAACAATTAACCTTAGTTAAAAATCTAGAATTTAGCGAGTTTCAGCTAAAAACGTGTTATCGCTACCATGCGTCACATCCCCACCCCTCCCCCTCCTCTTCCCTCTCCTCCTGTTCCTACCAGAAGTAAATATCTTCCAACAATAAGTTCAAATTTTCAATGGAAATTTAGAATTGAGACACACAAAACTGTTTTCGAATTTTGCTCGACCATCGTCTAAAACCACATTGCATCGGTGCGGTATTCTCTAATGACTACCTGTTGCAAGCCAAAACTGATGCTGAATATATAAACATGCTTACGTTACGTGTTCCCGAGTTCCTCCATTCCCCCTAAAAAATGACATTTTTGAGATTATCTTGCTGGTATATACTAATACTCTCATCAATCTAAGGGACTTTAGAATCTTAAGGGGGGAAAAATATTTCTAATTCCTATTTTTTAGTAGTTTAGAGTAAATCTAGAAATAAAGTTATTAACAGACAGACACACAGTCTGACAGAAAGAGGAGACAAAAAAAAAAAAAAAACGTTTCCAGTTTCCTGGCTTTAAAAACGAATAGTTTCAAACTTCGAAATCTAATCCGTTTTTCAATTGTTTCTTAGGGTAAAGTTTGGGGAGTTGCATTCAAATTGCCAAAGGAGCACATCAAGCAGGCATTCAGAAAGCTTTTCCATCGGGAAATCCAATATGGAGGCTACGAGCTTCACCAGAAGCCATTCTATGTACACCAAAATTCCACGAATACGAACGAAGAACGTTCTGTATTCCTATACATCGCTACTCCTGATAATCCTCTCTTCATTGGACACGAACCCACCGAGACACTTGCCCAACAGATCGCTCGTGCTCGTGGTGAATGCGGCCCAAATGTAGAATATCTCTTTCGGCTTACAGACTTTATGATAAAACAAGTCCCAGATGCTGAGGACGAGGATGAACACTTGTTTCACATTGACACTCTGGTTCGAAAAGAACTCGGACTACCCGTGGACGAAAGATCTCCTTGGACTGACCTTGTGGAACAAATAACAGATCATCCACTAATAGTATCCTAATGCATCATTATACAGTTTATATATCTGTCGTGAAAGTACTTCAGGGCATAGAAAAGATCGAAGTGAAATCAAAAAAACTCCAAGAATTCTTTTTAAATTGAACACTTGATAAAATTTTGTTAATTTTTTTTTCAATTTTCTTTCTCCGTAATAAGTAATAGTAATGATCATTACTATGATAGGTATCAGTAAAGAATTACGAAATCCCGCTTCGTAAAGCCGTATCTACGCGAGCAATTTTTCTTTGACAAAGAAAAATTGTCAAGGATGAAATTTTCCGGTGTAGACGGACAACAAGGAAAATGTGACAAGGAATATTAATTACATTAGTTCCCAACGTGTTACTTCACTGATCGAAACTTGTCAAGGAAAACTCGTTCATTATCTACACTAGCAAGGAAATCTTGTCCAAAAGAAAAAATTGGTCGTGTAGATGCAGCTTAAGATAGGCTTTTTTTAAAGTCCACTGTAAGACTACGTCATGGAAAGCCATTGCAATGTTACTTGTGGTGGAATGCTGTGCTGTAGAGTGTCACAGACTTTTTGAAGAAAAAAAAATGTATTCCAATATTTAACTTGTGAAAGAAGATTTCGTTTTAGGGATCTAAAAATCATGAAAACGAAAGGAATCAATGAAAATACTGTCTGCTCGAGTAGAGATTTCAATTGGACTATGAAACTATTGTATTATTCGTACAATTTTTGAGTGAAACAAAGTACGCTTATTAAAGTGTAATAGTCAAAAAGAAACGCAATATGAATCAAAAGAATCAGTAAAGTTGAGTCGGGTGTAAGAATAAGAATACACTAAAGTGTATTTCACGGGTTGAGAATCGCTCTATTGTCGAAACAGTACTATTTACCTAAAATTATTTAGTACTTTTTTATGGATTCATTGTGTACACTATTTCGCGGGTTACAAATGGAGTCTTCAAACAACTTGTCGCATTTTGAGGTTTTTAGCTGCAGGTATAATTTCTTATTTTAGCAGGTATAACGCTAACACTTTGTTTTCTTAAGAAAAGAGTTTGTAAGCATAACGTAAGCCATTTTATGTTGACATATGAACAATGTTAATTTTTTTAAAGAACTAGAATATGTATACAAGAATGGTTTTCAGAAAGAAATGTGCAAAAATTATGTCTAACATTTAATCTTTTTCCTATTTCAAACAAGTTTTTTTCACATAAATAATATTTTTTACTGAGTAAACAAAATCGTACAACGTTACGAAGTACAATTTGACTTCAAAAGAAAAACATTTATAAGATGCTTTGAAGCGTTCACCTTTCTGCCATCATATTAAGTATGGGATAACTTGAGGAATAACTCATAATACTTCCTTAATTGTAAATAGAAAAATTTTCAAATTATTTATAGATTACGATAGTCTAGCAATTGCCAATTTTTTAAACCAATTCATGCTGAAAATAAAATTAAAATTAAATTTCTTCACTTGACTTTGAACTATATGTTAGTCAATCGAATAAAAAAAAAAAAAAAAACGACTTCCGGGTCCAAAAACGAAAAGCAATTTTATAAAGATTTTTCTTACTTTTTCTTCACGACAGGATTTGTTGTCCAAAGTCCTAATTATTTCAGGTGGAGGTGAAATCGTTGTAAAATATTTTTCGCTTTATTTTTGCGTTTTTATTGAGCAGTTGGACCCGGAAATACGTCACAACTTTACAACTCTTTTCGGGAGGAAATTTGATCCATTCAGTTATGGGGTTCTGTGATGTACTTCATTGTTAGCCTCGGCGTGGAAGGGGGGGGGGGGGGGCTGATTAGGACTCCCACTTCCCTTCCCCCATCCCTGAAAGCGCCGCTAGGCAAGCTTCTTCGAGGCTACTTCACTATGGGTCCTGTTTATTAGTCCTGGATTTCGTGTACTCAGTTCTCATAGCACTTTCGCAATTTTCTTTCACTCTTGACTAAATCTAGGTTGAGCGAGAGAGTGAGCGAGTGACGCATATTCATACTCATTATAATAACTGGTTTCTACGCTTCGCGTATCCACGAGTTACAGTGTAACGAAAAATGCGTGTACTGCTTAGCAATCCGGTTTACGTGCTCTGATGGAGAAGGATAGCAAATGATTCTTTATTGGTTATGAAGGAACTTCTCCAACAGAACTTAAAATCCACTGTTATCCAAATTCATCAAGTGCATGCCATTGATTTTGTCTTTATTCGCAACTGATGTTTACAGAGAAAAATATATTGATTTGGATAAGAATTCTTTAACTTCTTCTCGATAGTGTCACCGACATATAGTCTAATACGGAAGAAGATTATGCTCACGAGGATTGGATCTTAGGGAAAAAATCTTGCTTACCTAGTACGCTACGCTGTGAGGAACAAGCATAAAAGATAGTAAGCTTTTTTCTCGGTTTTGTGCACGTATCAAAACAACGGACTACAAAATCGGAAATTTACTCATGCTTCAAAGATATTGTGCAGCACGTTTTGCAACGAGAGGATGCGGGGGTGAATTTTCTGTAATTTTAGTGGAAAAACAGTAAGAGAAGGAATCCCCGCGCCATTATTCAATCTATGAAACAAATTGTTATAACTCATCCCCGAAATCCTCAGCTTTGTCAATGCAGGTTTCTCGTATTTAGATGAGTGCGTCGGCACTCTTGACCAAGAATGTACAATCTTTCTTGCAGTTTAACTCGGAGATCTTCCCTTTGTTATTTCTAGGTTTCGTTTCGAAACACAAACAAACGAATTACTTCCGGTCTATGCTCTTTTAACAATGGAATAATATTTGGAAAAACTTCCGGTCATTTTCGCGAACAAGAGACCTGTCTTTGCTACTTCCGTTTTGCTGCGCATGCAAGCGACAACCTGGTGCTGTAAAGGTATTGTGGTCGCTGAGAAGCCGTCGAGGAGACTGAGTCGCCCATTGTCGGGAGGATAGCTGAGACTCTTAATGATTTTCGGCGCCGAACTACTATTGGTTCTTGCCAAGACACTGTTGGTTTTTCATATAAACTCTTTATATAAACACTGTTTTCTGTGTGTGCATCAGACAACGACGGAGCAGCCATCAGCGAAAAAAGGTAGGCTTGCATAGCTAAATTATCATTGCAATAACCTATATTAAGCCTTAAGTTTCTCGAATTTAGAGAAAGGAAGCTTATAACTGGTGTTTCTAAAATCTGTTAAGGAAAAAAAAAGATTAGTTCGCGCGAAATGAAAAGCAATACCCAATGAGAAGCTAGATGTTTAATTCGAGTTTTTTGTCCTTTTTTCGCATTAGCTGAATAACCTAGTTGTCTTATGTAAATCAGTCGTCAAGCATATATAGTTCATGAAGAGCGCCATGCAGTATAGTTTGAACAGTTCAGTCCTGGATATTTTATTCACAATCATGCGGGCATTTTATTGCCATATTCATAAAAATGGGAGAAGACACGGGAAATTTGTACCCGTATTGTAGTCATGAATACCATAGTCGAAGCTACGTCTTGTGATTGGATGAATCACTCAAAAACAATGGGAAGCCATTTCAATGTGACCGTGCATGCCGTACCGTACACGTACTCACTGTTAGTTGGCATCGTATGTATCCCGCTCATACGATAACCATATTCTTATGGGAAGCCATTTCAATGTTACGGCATACCATACCATGTATGTGCTGTATAAAGGCTGTACTGTATGTATCCCACTCATACAATAACCTTATAGGAAGCCATTTCAGTGTTACGGTACACCGTATCGTGTAACGTACCGTGTACGTGTTGTAAGGCTGTACTGTATGTATCCAACTCATACGATAATCATTCTTATGGGAAGCCATTTCAATGCTACGGCATACTGTACCATGTATGTGCTGTAAGTCAATGCCATATGTTCACACTTATACAATAACCATTTTTATGGAAAGCCACTTCAATGCTACGGTATACCGTACCCGCGTGTACAAGCTGTAAGTCAGTACCATACGTATCCCAGTCATATACAAAACCGCTCTGATCATAATGATTATCGGTTGTGTACTCAATTCTAAATTTACAAACGACTTTTACAGCAGTTCTTAAGGCAACATACATGCAGTAAGGCTGCTGTACACATGGGAAACTAACCAAGCCGCTCGACCACTGAAACAATAAGATTTCTAGCAATTAACCCTGATAATGGGCGCTTAGCCCGAAAGTTACTCGGAGAATTCAATCACGCCGGGAGACAGTTTTTTTTTTCGATTTCTCTCTAATCCATGTAGCTTCAGCTTTGAACACTCGAGATTAAAACAGAGCACTGATGGGGTGATGGGGTAAAGCAAAGGGGAGGGGAGGGGAGGAGCGATCGTATTTAAACTCCAGACGGGTACTGTGCCACTGTTCACAGCACTGAAAGACAGGGTATGTTTTGTGGTGAGCCACGCACGTTTCAGCTAGTGTTTTGAACTTATATCTTAGAACTTCAAAAATATTGCGCTTGCGGATCTGTGAGGGAGGATTAATTATTTGAAGTATGCTGGTAAAGACTCGAATAAATGTATCAATATGCATGTATTACCTAGTATTGCCCAATCAAGATTGATTATATTGCTCAACGTATTCCTAACTTTTGGGGGAACCAATTGGAACCCATACTTGGTACGGTCACGGTGGTAGCATTGCGCTCTTTGGAATCATGAATCTTAGCATTCTTGACACCGTCCCTTGCCCTTTCCATACCGAGAGAGTTTTTAAAAGTCATTATTTTCGAATAATAGTAGCGGAACAGTGTATAGTCTCGATCGTCTATTGCCTTGTGAGAGCCGCGCCAGCTAATCCATAATTGTTGACAGTGCACTTGATTGAGTGTTATGGAGATTCTGTATTAATCAGGCGAGAATGCGCTGGAAGGTCAAAGAAGGACGTTTGAACTTGAACTCTTTGGAAAAAAGAATTGGTCTGTTGGTTATTGGTCTAAGAGAGATCACAGATTGAAGATAGTAGCTTGAAGAGAATGGAAGGGATAAAACAAGAAAAGAAAAGAAAAGAAACGAGAAAGGAAGGGTAGGGAAGGGAGATGAAAATAAGAGGAAAAAATACGAGAAGAGAAGAAAATTAGAGGAGTTAGAGAAGAGAAGCAAAGCGAACTGAAGGAAATATTATATAATGAATCATCTCGATCTTCCTTCAAGGTGTATTTCACTTGTATCAGTCAACTTCATTCAATTCTTTTTTCAACAAGAAATGTTTAATAATGCAGTCTCCACGCACCGTCCAAAGCATCTCAAATTGAATATATAAGTGATCATTTTGTACACATTTAAAAGCTCTGGATTCCAATCTTTGACCCGTGGGTATCCAAAACTTGCAGCTCAAATGATTTGGAAATGTTGTCCGCTTTGAAATCGAAGCCTTGCAGCACTTGGGTCGAATAATAATTTTGATGATGGATCAAAATTAAAACCGAATTCAAGCGCGTAAATCCCCTCAAAGTCTTGAAAAAATTATACTAAATGTCGTTGAATATTCCATGTTTGCAATAAGATAATACAAAGCTAGTCTGGTAGATTTTTGCACAATAAATAATAGATTCCTGTTGTCTTATCGCTGTAGTTAATTGTTGACATCAAGGAATTTTATCTAGTTCAAACCGCAATCGAAAACTCAAATCAAAGTTAATGGATTGTTCGATGTTCCCATGTGATACCAGGACTGACCACGACCCCTTGAGCTTAAAGCCGCATATACAAAGACTCATAAGTAGGTACTTTATGAACTTGTTTATTTTTACAATATTTAATCGCGTCTGGAGGCCGTTAAACCCTGTTTTTGTGAACTCATTAGCGCCTCGTCAAACTGAATAAACAGCGCCTAATCAAAGTGCACTTTGGAGCTTCCGCTGTGAGATAAGAGTAATGGATACGGGACTAAAAGTTATCTTTGAAGCCGTGGTGATCTTGGAGGCTCATTCTCTGTCGAGAAGTAAGAGTGTATTGAAACACATATTTTAAGTCCTTCCGGGGAAGGTTCTGTGTGGTTACCTCTGTATGGGAGTGGTCGGTTTTTATCAGTTTTTTTTTATACTGTGTGGTCTCTTGTGTCTTGGAACAACAAAGAACTGAGCTACTGAGAAGCGCATTTGGATTTAAGGCTTTGGTTCAAATTTTTCGATAATTCGACATTATTACTCTTTGAGAATTTTTTTTCTTTTTCATTGATGATATGTATTGTACTAAGGGTCTCATTCGGTTCCCAGGACGCGAATAAAATTTGAACACCAATTGTGGCTGAAAAAAGAGCTTGTTAAGCGACAATGTTTGCTCTAAAATCAAATTTTAAGTGGGTACTCACTAGAGGATGAGACTTTACTCGTTTTCCAGAATTTGCGCGCTAACATTGTAAATAAAAACTTCTTTCTTCTTCTCTCATTCTTCTTTTTCTCTTTCTCGTAGTTCTCTTTGTTTCTTGCCTTCCTCTCTCTCTCTCTCTCTCTCTCTCTCTCTCTCTCTCTCTCTCTCTCTCTCTCTCTCTTTCATTTTGTCTATCTCTCTCTTTCATTTTGTCTTTCAGTTTCTTTATGATAAAACCGTCTTTCAGTGATTGCCACAACTAGAAACCCCTCTAATTTTGCTGTTCCACCTTTGCGTGACAAGTAGTTTGCTAGCCGACGCACGGGACCCTTTTAATCACCTTATCACCTTAGTTGAGGAAATTCGCGCCAATCAGTGTTAGCTTCCGGAGATTAACGGTGAAGACATATTGATACTGAAGCTATCGGCTCACTGGAAGAACCTCAGCCACTGATAGCACAGCTCAAGAAAACAACTTCAGTGTGTTTGATTTGGCCACGAGTGCAATTCTCTACCATCACCTTGATTCTGCCTATTGGTAAGACATACATGTAGCTACTGAAGCTATCGGCTCACTGGAATAACCTCAGCCACTGATAGCACAGCTCAAGAAAACAGCTTCAGTGTGTTTGATTTGGCCACGAGTGCAATTCTCTACCATCACCTTGATTCTGCCTATTGGTAAGACATACGTGTAGCTACAGACCATGCGAATCAGTGATGTTACTACACACATCTCTCAATATTCTGTAGACGAGTGAACCTTTGAAATCAAAGGATTCTGTGATTAAGAACTTTGTTGTTTCTCTTGTTTATATTGTTTGCCTAGCTTATACAGTATACATTATTTACTGCCTAAAATCCCGTGAATATTTAGCCTTAAGTTTACATAATACTTTGGTTATTAAGTTAAACAAACAACATGACAAGAACTCGTATTTTCTGCGTACTGCAGCGAGTAAAGGTATTATTTTCGAAAGACCCAGTGCTTTACACCCTTGATAGGTCATCTGATTTCCTACAAACCTTTTTCTAAACACGCATATTGTGCTAGTTGCTGATTTAAAAGAAATAATTGACCATGTTTAATGCAACAAGCCAGCCATCACGCGCGCGTAAACCTTTCTTCTTACGTCGATTGTCCTGCTTTATAAGACATCTTGGTTTCGGACAACGTTTTGTTGTTGAGAGCTTCCAGGGTATTAAGAGAATGATAACTCAGTTCAAAATCTAAACACGCAAAAACGATATAGGATTTCACTTGAATTGCGAAGCCTGCGTCTGAAGGTGGTTATCATTTTCATGCCAAGGTCGTTGGTTGTCTTGAGAGCTATAGAGCTGCTCTTTATGTGTCTATGTCTTTCAATGTAGTCTCGCTTGAGGGTCCTTTGGTTCAGGAATATCAAAAATGCTAAAAATTCCGCTGTGCGGGAGCATGTTTAGAAAATAATAATATCTTAGAATTATAGAACATCATTGCTGATCGGATTAAATGCGTTTAGAGAATCATATTGTCTATTAAAGGCCAGGTTTAGACGTCGAATTCTACATGTGTCGAATCTAATGCAATAAATTCAAACAATAGGTTTTGTTCATTTGCATAAGATTCGGCACATTTGAAATTCGACGTCTAAAGTGGGCCTAAATTATTTTTATAGTATTTCGAGTTCTTCTTCATTTGTAAAGTGAATGTGTTACAATGTTCGAAATTTTTCGTGTTAGTACTCAGGCTTTTTCAGTCAATCCTGCTCATTCCCAAGCTCTTGAGCCGTGACCTTGAAAGGAGAGACGTATTGACGAGATGAATCATACTTTCCTGTGAACTCTCTTTCTTAGAGGTCTTATCGTTCTATTTGCCCTAAGATGAGCATAAAAAGGAGGGTAGAAAATTTGAAAATAGATCATCCCAATTTTAAACTTGGTTTGTACCTTGTAAAGGTTATCAGCATCTTTGATATTTGTTTCCTTACGACTGCACATACCTTTCTTGTCCGTAGAATGTGAAAGAAACTTTAAAAAATATGTTCGGTTTGTCAGCCATATTTATTAAACCGCCATAAAGTTTCTAACTTCTCAGCTTAGAATTTTATCAGCTTATTAACATTGTTGGCAGCCTGTCAGTAGTTAAGCCTCGCTTACGCGGTATACAAGACTTGAAAAGTAAAAAAATTATGTATGGACTGCAGGCTACTGTAAAATCAACTACAGGGCTCAGGATCTTCGCATGAGGCCCGCTGAGGGAAAAAATGATATAGAATTTCGAAATTTTAGAATATTTTTCTACGAGTGCAACTCTTAAACGAAATCGGAAGAAAGCATTACCTGTCGATTCAATCCCAAACGGGGAAGACAAAAAGTTTGATGTGCATGTCCTTCCGGAACCAACCAACACCCCAGTTAACGCGCCTTCTTAGCATAGGTCAATAAGAATAAATTGGCCTTTGATGTAACCACATGTTAAGGTGTGGAAGACTGGGCCGTGTTTTGCTATAGTTCTTTGTTCAATGTGACGTGAATGGGCATTGACGGCTGTACAATCCACCCAGCCTCCCACTCATTAAGTACTGCATGCTGTCCCATGTCATAATACTCTTATGCAAATAAATATTTGGGCTAACTGTTAAGACTATGTTAATCATATCGAACAATGAGATTTAAACGGATGAATGGTTGCTTATTGTGCCTTGAAGAATAGAGAGAATGTAGTTTGTTTTGTATTTAGTTTGACTTAGAATCTTTCGGTCTAATCTTTCTAATAATCTCGCTGTCAGCAAAAGATCATTGAAAATATGATCAACTTAATCAGGCTGATTGATATTAGAGTTTACTGAAATATTTGATCGCTTTTCAGATATAAGAAAAAGAAATCTTGCTCAAGGCTTTGTGAGGACAAATGATCGTTGTATCAGCCAGCTCTTCAAACTAGTTGCCCAAAGCTTGGAGTACGTGTCCCATCGACTACTTCCAACATGTATCGAACTGGATTAGTGACATGGAATCTACTTTTGCTCGTTTCACTAACAGCTGGTCTCGAGATTGAAGAAAGACTTATTTTGAGTAATGAGGAGGATCTGGAAGTCTTGGAAACGGTACGGGAATCAAACACCAACTTCTCGGGCGATTTTAAAGAGCGATACTCCGCGCACGGAAATCATGACGAGATTTACCAATCAGAAGCGGAACTTTCAAAAGAACTTTCTTTCGAGACAGCTTGGACGAAGACAGGAAAAAGGAAGCTTACAGTTGTCAGGGTTGGTCATAGAAACTTTTCTAAGGAGTTTGGCGGGCTCAACGAAAGTTTCTCCACCACTGAGAATGATTACAAAATTGAGGATAAAGACGACATACCAAGCGTTCTCGCTCGAAGACGCTTTCGAAATCGAAGAGAAATCTTTGGAAAACACCGAAGGTATTATATTCCTACACGAAGCTTTGCTCAGAGATACCCCTTTGAAGTTGTTGTAAGGATTTCTACTGGATGTACTGGGACGTTAGTGTCTCCTCGACATGTCCTAACTGCTGCTCACTGTTTGCATAATGGTAAGGACTATACCAAAGGATTTCGATCACTTCGTGTTGGGCTCTTACAACCAAACAAAACGATATCTTGGCTCGAAGCCACGCATGCTAAACTCCCACTAGCATGGGTACAAGGGAACGATACAGATGCCTCAAGGTATGAAAAAAACCCTCTATAATTAATGATAATTAGATTAATAAACTAGCAAGCTTATTAGCGCTAACAAATCATAATTACCTTTGATTCATGTCAAGGTAGAACAACAACTCAAGGACCTTCTGTTTATTTAGAAACTAAAGTAATATTCTTCAGTACTTCGTTTGTATCATGAACAATGGCTCTTCCTGCCAAACACTCGCTATATTCTTTCATTTGGTCTCGTTATTCTTCAATAAAAACTCTTAGGTTAAGAATCGGTCACAGTTCAATAACAGTATAATTTTCTTTGAACATTCTGACATTTATAAATTTTTAATCCGCTTATTTGAGTCAACAAAACCACCTTTTATTCTTGTCGAGCTTGTTTTCAGGACCTTTTTCAGCATGAAATTATTTCTTAATTTTTTGGAATATTTCTTTAGGATGAGTGTGAGAATTCAACCGAAAATACCGATGAAAAAAAGTCGGTTAAAAAAGCCGGTATATCACAAAGTCGTGCATGTCTTCATAGGCATTACCATTGTGACTTCTCTTCCTCATCTCGTATGCTAGAGGTGAAAAATTGGAAGGCTAGGCCCCGTGACTTATTAGTGGTCTAAAAATAAGTGTTTGAGCTAAAAATAGCTCCCATGATTAAGAAAGAGCAGCAGCGACAGCTTTTAGAGAAAAAAGAAAAAAAGAAAGAAAGAAAGAAAGAAAGAAAGAGAAAAACTTTCAAGACATTTCTTGTGAAGATAGCATGACAGCCTGCAAAATTTGCCAGAACAGGCACAATGTAGGAATATTAACTGGTCTCTAAGATTCTAAGACTCGAACTCCTGAAATAAAGCTCTTATTCTCCATTTGTTTTCGTTTCTTCCAGGTTTGACTACGCCATCATTAAGCTTGCACACCGTCACAAGCGACAGTTTATGCCGATATCGTTCAGTCAGGGTAACAGGTTTGGAAGAATGACAAAGATACACTTTACAGCATTTGAAGATGACAAACCCACACACACCATATGGTACCGGTGAGTAAATCAATTTATTTTCCTGTTTCGTTCATTCTCTTGTGTTTTCATCGCTCTTAGCGAATTATCTAAACAAAACTATTCTTTTCTTTTCCTAGAGCTTGCTACATATTAGCAGCAACCAGTGATATGATATACCACTGTTGCGATGCACAACCTGGTTCCTCTGGTGCTGGAGTCTATGTCTACTATTACGATGAAAAGACCCGCAAGCAGGACCGCCGTATCATCGGGGTATTTTCCGGTAACCGTAACGTCCCCTATCACCCTTGGTGGCCGTATGTTGGGTGTCCACCTGTCTGGAGAGGGAATTTTAATGCTGCTATTCGACT
Organism: Anthopleura sola; assembly: GCA_023349425.1. NCBI lineage: Eukaryota > Metazoa > Cnidaria > Anthozoa > Actiniaria > Actiniidae > Anthopleura > Anthopleura sola. Next base: position 2,488,392 of record JALHLI010000004.1, read on the forward strand.
GAGCGCGTTAAAGTTTCGACAGCTATGTTTGTGGATTGGTCTGAAGCACTCGGTGAAAGACTGCAGGAAGTACTTAATGGGGCTACCAGCGAGAGAACCACCAAGGCGTAGAGTACCCGAGAAGAAGAAAGATAAATCCAGCAATCGAAAAAGGCGTGGTAAAGAATCGAAGAAGAAAGGGAAAAAGAGATCAGCGAAAAATAAAAGAAGATCAAGAAAGAAAGGAAAGAGAAGTGGTTGAATGGAATCTAGGGATGTATAGATTTTATTATTATACACTAACACAGGATTCACAAACGTAATGAGAATTCAGATTACTTGAAATACATACAATCTACTCGAATAGAAACCATTTGAAAGAAACTCAATCCCATATAATAATGTGTCGGATAGTTTTAAGCACAACCTTAAATATTACTTGAAACAAAATGCTGTTATGCCTTGAATGAAGACAGGTTTAGTTATACGTTGGTCAAGTGTTGTTGATCAAGGGTTGTAAAGTAGCTAGCAGATCCAGCGGAAAAGATCTCCTTTTCATTTGAGAATATCAGTAGCTTTTTCGAGTTTGTTTCAGGGTATTGATAAAAGTTTTTTTTTGTAGATTCTTATAATTTTCATCACCATTATTTTCAATATATCAAGAAGTCCATACGAACCAACCACTATGATTTATCAATTTCCTAACTCTTTTCCCCTTATAACCACAAGAACAAAAATATACTGTTGTAATTTGTGGGGAGAAGTGAAGACTTGTATCGTCATGTGAATGATGCAAACATTCTTGATATGCATACACTAATTTGGAAAAAGATTTAAAGTTTTCAGGTAGAAAAGGTTAAACATCGATTCTAAGACCGAGGGGTATTCTGGGTAGTTAATATCCTGGACATATGCACCTCATGCATGAACAGTGCCAGACAAAATACTTAATGTTCGAGAGCTGCAAAACTGCAATATGCGCAATAAATGCCTCATTGATGGTTTACCCAGAACACCCTTCGGCCTTAGCTTCGATGATTGCTGGAACCTTTTCAACCTGACAACGTGTTTTCAATTCGGTGTATACCAAACAGACGATAGATGTATATGTATATATGTACATTGATCTGTTTCTTAGAAGATGCCGATGTACTGTGATAATAAAACCACTAAATATCCATCAGTTGCACTTGCGTAATAGGGTACCGGATAAAGAGATATTTTGCGATTTTTAATTTTTTGTTGTTGTCTTCGTTTGTTTGTTTGTTTGACTGTATTTTGTTTCTTGCTTTCCATTAGCTAGCAAACTGTCCACCTTTTTTCGACACTCTTGAGTGTATGGTTCTAGCAAAACGTTCAATTTTTTGCCAGTGTTTTAAGCTGGAAAAAAAATCTTTGCAAACGACCCTATTGTATGATATGGTTCAAGCAAAATGTTCAAGTTCCTTCCTTCCTTCCTTCCTTCCTTCCTTCCTTCCTTCCTTCCTTCCTTCCTTCCTTCCTTCCTTCCTTCCTTCCTTCCTTCCTTCCTTCCTTCCTTCCTTTCTTTCTTTCTTCTTTCTTTCTTTCTTTCTTTCTTTCTTTCTTTCTTTCTTTCTTTCTTTCTTTCTTTCTTTCTTTCTTTCTTTCTTTCTTTCTTTCTTTCTTTCTTTCTTTCTTTCTTTCTTTCTTTCTTTCTTTCTTTCTTTCTTTCTTTCTTTCTTTCTTTCTTTCTTTCTTTCTTTCTTTCTTTCTTTCTTTCTCTTCTATCTCTCTCTCTCTCTCTTTCTTTCTTTCTTTCTTTCTCTCTCTCTCTCTCTCTCTCTCTTTCTTTCTTTCTTTCTTTCTTTCTTTCTTTTTCTTTTCTAAAAGCTGTCGCTGCTGCTCTTTCTCAATCATGGGAAATATTTTTAGCACCAAACACTTATTTTTAGACCACTAATAAGTCACGTGGCCTAGCCTTTCGATTCCCACTTTGATTGTGTCACCCGCGAGTGAAAACCGGTCTTAACCAATCAGAAAGCGAGTCAGCTCATAGTTTCATAGTTGAAGCCAATATATTATATGCTAAAGAAGCAACTAAGGTGTAAACAATGGATGACGTCAGCAGACCAGCGAAAAATAAATAAATATAAGATGAATAAAAGGCATTAAAAAAGACCAAAAAAAAAACCTCAATCAAACGGCAGAAAGTACGAAAACAAAATCCCGAATAACTTTTTCTAAAAGTTTTTGAAGTGTTTTTGTGTTTTACAAATGTATCAACAAGGATTTCCTAACTCAATTCTTCAACTGAGGAAGTTGAAATTCATAATTTATCACTTGAAAGATTAATTTTTTATAACTATTTCAGTCCTGAATTTTTATTCTTTGTAGTTTCTCTCTCTAAGGCCCTTGCTATATTAGTATATTCTTTTAGTCATTCTTAAACCCAAATTTTGAAGATTAAAAACGAGTTAGTGTCAAAGGAAAAAAAATTATACTAATCCAAACTCGTGTTACTTTGTATGTGTTTGTCGCTAAGCTGTAGTCATTACCTAAACTGATTTTTTTGATCAGTTACGACACAAAGGCTAGAACTGTAGAATGAATTGTCTTATTTGTTTTTGTTTTTTTTTTATTATTCAAATTTCTTTCAATGTTCTATAGAGCAGTGACAGAAATTACTGCGATTCTCAATATTCTGCGAACTCAGACATTTCAAATGCTTCTTGTGAAATTGGTTTTTCGCTGCCGTCAATCAAAACTAATCAGTCAGTACCTTTTATATTTTTGACTGGTGGCAGTGAAAAACCAAATTCCAACGGGAAACTCGCAACTACCGAGTTCTCAGAATATTGAGAATCGCAGTAAACTTTTGACTCTCCCAGACGTTTTATAGTTAGATGATGAATTGAATCACATAACAGAGGAAGTTGTATTTCAAAATCTTATAGAATTTAATATAGAAATAGAAATATAGTCCTAAAACAGAAAACAATTGATGTTTATCAGTATAAAGCTACTTATCAATGCATGTAAAAGGATTCTATCTGCATGTTTTTCTATTCCTTGAAAATAGTTTTAGAAGAAGTCTTACCAATACGTACCTCGTGCAAATATGTTCCCCAAAAAAATATCAAAAATATTGAAAACTAAAATATTTACTTCTCGATATGCTTGCCTATAAAAGTGTTTTTTTAATTATTAAAAAAGAACCTGAATCCACTACCATTTATGGTACTTATTCAACAGTTCAGTGATTCTTAATTTTAAGTATAGTTAAAAACACAAAGAAAGAAAGAAATCGACTGGGAGTCTTTAGTTGACTCTTGTTGCAAAAATTATTCTTTTATCAGTTTATAGAAGTTGATAATCTTAAGGAAAAAAATATTCTCAAGGATATGTTCAAATTTATCTTCCAAATTGACTGAGTTAATACATACACGCATAATACATTCTTATATAAAGATATATATACACTCTTGCAGCTTGTTTGTTTCGTGTCACCGGTCTAAGCAGGCGAGAGTTATTAATAATGCATATGTAATCTTAATTCCTTGGATCAGTCTACCGTTGTCTCCTGTTGTTTGAGTGGGAAATCTTCACCGGTAAGGAGTCTGTATACGCTTTACTTTCTTCTGTAGTCTTTCATGCCTTTTCAGTCGGGGTTTCTTGTGATTATGACACATTTTTCTTGGTATTCTAGACTGGTGTGAACTCAAAGAGCTGCTAACCACAAAACATGTTCTTCTTGTAAACATTTACCTAGCTTTATTGCAAGTCTGCGGTAGCTAACAGGGTTGTTTTGGTCGATAATTCTCAGCATCCTTTTTCTCCGTTTCTGGAATTTGAGGTCGTTCTACGATATGTGCAGAAGTAGATTTTCGCATAAGTTGTTTTTCAAGATAATTTTGGCCTGTTGCATAGCCTTAATCTACCTGCAATTTCAGCTCCTGTCAAGTGCTGATCGAAATCGTCTAGTTCAAGCTCTCCAGTTGGAAAACGACGAGTACATCCCAAAAATAGTTGATTGGAAAATAACCTGCAATGCTCTAATATATGAAAACCCTGACTTGCAAAACGATGGTTTTGAGGTGAACAAAACTGGATATTTAAACGTGCTTCTCTGGGAAAATATATTCGGTTTTAGTATCAATTCATTTCTCACACAACCACTGTTCCCAAGGCAACCATCTAAGTTCTTAGTAGCATCCAGCGCCTTTGTTAAGCTCAACAGAGATTATTATGGTCAATGGATAGTCGGATATTTACGTGTCGATGTCACAGGAGAATATAGATTCGCTTTGTCTTCAGACGATTCGTCTGAGTTTTGGATCAGCACAGACGAAGTCTCAGAGAATGTAAGGAGAGTTGCTCAAGTTGGTGATGGGTATGCTCCGGGTTGGACAAGCTTTGGCCAGCATGCCAAGTATGTGAATCAAGTTTCAGATCCAATAGTTCTCCAGAAATGTGAGAAATACTTTATCCAGATAGTTCACAAGCAGGCGGTTGGCACTGGGTTTGTAGCTGTGTCGTGGAATCGACCGGGAAGCCGCAGTTTTCACATCATTACCAGCGCATATCTGTCGCCTTTGTTTCGAATGCCGAAACATTCATTGAAGTTCATCCCTCCCACTGGGGAAAGGTTTGACAACTTGAATGGAGCATTTAAAATGCAGAGAGAAAATAAACTAAGCCTTGAATCACCAGCTGAATACGTTGATACTCAACGACTTGATCATAAATTGACTCAAAGCGCTATTGGAACATGTCGGCTTCTACGAGGAACTCGAAATTTGACCACAGTTCAAGCAACACAGGGAACCCAACAGTTAATAACTGATGTGTATCCAGAACCTCGGACTTATAAGATTGACTTTATTAAGGATATAAGAAATGAAGACAAGCTCTTGAAAGCTCTTCAGGGCAAGCGAGGGACATTGAGGAAGAAAAATGCCAAGGCTGTTGTTCGCAAGTTTTTGACACTTATGGAGGAAACAAATCCAGGGTATGACGTCAGGCTTTCAAATTCTTTTAAGAATTTAAATAATTGAAATTATTTTTATGGGAAATTTAAGGTGGCTGACTACCTTAGCAAAAAATAATAGCCAATGTGCACTTATTCGAATTTATAGCACAAAGCATGATGGGAACTGAAACTGAGTCCTTACGCTTTAATTGGCTCCTCTTAAAATTCATCTGACAATTTTTCCTCCGACATTTTCTATGGAAATGTAAAAATTTCAACAGACGAAAATAACAATTTTTTGTAATTTTTTCTGATTATTTTGTTTTCCCTTCCTTTTGCATGCAGGGCTCAGTTTCCCAGAGTGCTTTGTGACTTTAATCACACATTGTCTATTAATAAGAAAACTTTCTATAAGAAAAAGATAAATGGGTGTCTTGAGCTCGTTTTCGAGATAATGACATTTGAATATTACCATCTTGACAAGGTTTCGGGGAAAAAAAGGCCGTAATTCATAACTCAGCTAAGCTATCGCTATCACAGGCTCGTAGCGCTAGCAAGGCCTGGATATCTGGGGTGGGGGTCAATTGTTGCCTATGGGGCTAGTCTTCATAATTTTGAAAACTGGGGGAGGGGCAACCTCCAACTGCCCTGGGTGTGAGCATCTGAATATATTTCTGAGACTTAAATACTTATATATTTTTTGCTCTTTATTTCCAGAAAGTTTAACTTAGAATCTGTCAACCAGGTTGAACATAAAAAGTATCGCGATCATGAAGAGCGCTATTTACTCGACCTAACCCTCAAAGACACTACGCGGAAAATCAGTCTGCGCTCAGCTAGTTACGTCCACAAGAATTGGGAAGAAGACTCTCTGTGTGTACCAGATGAACTAGAGTGGAACGATAATATTCTTGTCCAAGTGGTTGTTATCGTTACAAAGGCTGAGCATGGCAAATGGGCAATAAGTTTGATAGACAACATTGATGGTATGGTTGTAATGCAATAATATATTAAACAATGCGAATTCCGGGACAAATCCCTTGCAGCACGTCGGAATACAGCTCAATTTGGAGAACAAAACTATAATTTCCAATTCTCAGGAGATTGAAATTCTTTTGTTTTGTCGTACTCGAAATTGAACTGCGTTGACGTCACATAAACGTTGTCTATAGGCTAGGGGCGTTGAATACCCCCATCCCCTCCCAAATCCTTTAATGCTTTAAACTACGGACACACGGTGCAATATTGCGCGCAATGTTGCAGGCAATTAATATGAAGTTGTGAGCCATGTAACTCGACGCTGTTTGTTGCACGCAATGTTGCAACGTGTGTCAGAGCCTTTATGTTTTCCAGATTATTTGTATCTGTGTGTAAAGATACGCGCTGCGGTGACACTTTATTTTCTTTTAACAACGGTCTGACTTGTATGAGGAACACACCCTCACAATTGGTAATGGTCGGCTTTTGATCTAATGGGATATGCTGGCTCACATACCCGGTATATAGGCGAGAGATGAACTTCTGATCAGGGAATATATATGCTGGTTCACTTGCAGATCCACCCATGTATGTATGGGATACGGATGCTCCTAGTAATAGTCTCCTAGCCAAGAATGAATCTAGTATATGTGAAATGGATTCTGATTCTAATGCACTAAATTATCATTGCAGATATTTACCAAAAAACAGAAAACGGCAATATTCAAATAACAGTTGTCCATTACGGACCAAAAGTTTTGGACGTTGAAGGAGTATTATCAGTCACTTCTTTACCAAGACGCAACTTCATTTCCCGGACTGATACCTTCAGCTATGTCAAGGCCATTCAAGAAGCCTTAAATTCGATAGAACACGACAAAAGCATATCTTTGCTGGTAGATCCTCATGTAAAACTGCCCTTGGATATATTCGATCAGACGAGAAAGGTACGTATGTCACACACAAAAAATCACCACTTTCTTTGAAGCCCAGTTGTAGCAAACGGTTTTACTGTTGCGAGCTGGGGAGGTCCCCGACATTGTAAGCTTTGATGCACATTGCGTAATTCTCCTGAATTCCTCTTCCATCTGGTACTAAGCTTATACACTCTCCTAGAGAGGCAAAGTGTTACTAGGAAATTATCCTTAATATATTTCTATTTTTTAATATTATTATCTTGTATTATTCTCTTTTAATAACAGCATTGTTTTCAAGGAAAAATGGCGTTCAGTCCGATAGCATTTCACCTTGCACCAGGAACAAGCCCCGGTGAACCCAAAGGATTATGGGATCATAGGGGTCTAGCGGCCTTAGGCATGCATAAGGAAGACTGGAGGCGACTTCTACAAAATACTACAACAGGCCAGTCTGATGGCAGTGAAGGAAACTGGAATACTTTAGAGCATCGCGTTGAATCCATTATTGAAGTCGAAAGAATGAAGGTCAATGGTTTGTTCTTTATGAGTGAAGACGAGCTGGTAATAGTTGAGGATGGTTCTAGAAACCTGACAAATCATGAGGCTAACCTCTCTTAGTTACCGTTGCTACACTGCAAAAACAGCATTTTCAAGAATGAGTTGAAATAACTCATATTCTGAGTAAAACTGAGATTTTACTCGACATTGAGTTAGATCTACACAAAAGATTGCTAAAATTTTACTCAAGATGTGTTGCGTAAAAATGACTCAAAATATTGAGTAAAATAGGAGTAATTCGACTCAAAGTATTGCGTAAATTTACTCAAATATTTTATACTAATATTTTGAGTACAAAAAACTCACTATTTTGAGTTAAGAGCATTTTGTACTCAACTTGGAGTTAAACTACTCAGATGACCACCAACGCTTTCCCACATCCATGAGTAAAAATACCATTTACTACTGCATGAAATTTACTGATTTATTATTTTTTTATCATCCATGGTAAAACTGAACTCGTTTGCTTGACCTTTTTATCCCTGCCACGGCTTTTCATTTCTTTATAAATGTACTAAGTGAATGTACTAAGATTTATTCATTTTCTAGCTATATCACCTCCTTGCTATAGCTTAGCTTCTGATAGCCTTTTTACGGGGTATTTTTTCTGGTAGCGAGAAACAAGCAACAGAATTTTAACCCTGGGTTCCCCGAGGATGCCTTTTTACCGGTTTTTAGCAGTTACATACAGTTTTTGTAAAGAAAACTACCGCTTGGGCTACCTGTATAATTACCACAATGCAATGCAGTACTACCCAATGATCCTTTGCGCTGAACACAAGAAAAGCCCGCCATTTTCTAGAAGCAAGAAGAATGAAGATGGCGTAAAATCAACTGACTCATTTGAAGCTCAAAAAACCTCTGGTAAAGCCGTACAATATCAACAAACTCATGTTTAATGTGCAATGGAATGATTTATCTCGGATTTAGTTCCGAAATATTGGTAAGTAAGCATTTTATCTGGTCATTTTATAACCTGCCAACATGTGCTTCAGTTACGAGGAGATAGGGTTGAAGGCTAAACCTCCTTAAAACAACAAAGCAAATTTCCGATGGTTTAGCGTGATGTCCTTCAATTTACCACGATATTATATCAACAGTTTTTATGTACGTAGCCAAGAGAGCCTTGCATACAAGTTATCAAAATGTCTTTAAATTCAAATGAATTGAATTTAAACACCTATACCAGCATTAAAAAGAGCACCTTAACGTCATTAATTAACCCTACAAAGACTCATTATGTGAGGGGTACATCGGCCGAGAAAGCATAAATTGAAAATTGACAAATTACGCCATACTGGTCATACAAACGTCTGTAAATTTGTCAATTTTCAACTTATGCTTTCTCGGCCAATATACGACACCAAACATATTGGATCTTTGTAGAATTCAAGCATGCATGCAAGCCTTCTGGACATTTGTGGGGCAAATAAAGCTCATTCATAAAAGTATTTTATGTTTTGCCTTTCTTTAAAGTTTACGTGCGAGGGAGGACGCGGTGTAGGAAGGCAGAGTGGGACCAGGGTGGGGCCAGTTCAAGAAAATACGAGCTCATTGTAGAAAACTTACATGATAGGGGGAGGGGTAGGGGGCTTTCTTGCCATGTTTTGATATTATTTTGTTAGTTGACCAAGATACATACCCTGTTGAGCTTGAACGCTTTCAAAGCCCCCTTAGCAATCACTCCTTCGATGGCTCGAACTTTGTTCTAAAAAAAAGGTTTCAATCTGTAAAAGGAGTAGGAGTTAGAGTGGGAGTGGGAGTGGGAGTGGGAGTGGGAGTGGGAGTGAGAGTAGGAGTGGGAGTGAGAGTGGGAGAAGTAGAGCCATACAGTGTCGCAGGAAAGGAACACTTCTCCAGTACTAACCTTGATGACATTGTCTGTTGTTATAACTTTTTCTAACAACCGTGGGCTGATCTCTACTAGTAACTTCTCTTGTAGAACAACCAACTTTTCAATTTCAGTCCACAGTGTTTCCAGTACTTTTGCAAGGCATTCTAAATTGTCTCTTTTCGTTAAAGCTAGAAACGTCGAGATGCTAAGTCTCATATCATCGCTTCTTTTTCTTCGAAACGTTGTCGATATGCTTGTGTTTAATCGTGAATATCTCAAAAACGACCTCGGGACACCCTTTTTTTTTCAGATTTGAAATCACCATTAAATATCCGGAGGGGGGTTGGGGTTCTTCGGGTCGTTTCATACAGGGATGCTCCGCGCGGACTCGACCCCTTAAAACGTACCCCTTTTATGTACCTTTTTGCCTAAAACGGTACCCCCTTCATATACCTTTGGAGAAAATCTACCCCTTTTTATACCAAAACTCACAATTTTCCACCCCTTTTCTATACCTGCGGCCTGAAAAAAGTACCCCTTTCGAGCGGACCATCCACGTATAGTCCATTATAGGGAGTACCTTCCCCCAACCAGGTTAAATTTGAGTTTAAAAAATCGTGATTGAAAAACTATTTCATGGATTTTTTCTATAGTACGCAGCCACCTTAAGAAGCTTGTAGGGTATGACTCTAGTTTACTGGTTTTCAACTCAATAAGTATACAGTTGTTCAGCAAAGGATAAAATAGCAAGACAAGCAGTGAGTATAGGTTTTTAATCATAGTTTAGTGACACTGAGTTGATTAAAATCAACTCAGGTAAAACACTGAAAGACATGCTTTTCATTTAACACTTAAAGAGGTGAAAAATAACTTGTACTTGGTCAAAAGAACTGAGCTTAACATGTTTAACCTCAAAATTACTATATGTATTTATTTCAATGGTTATTGGATTTACGCATTTCAAGATATTATCTCGTAGTATCGTAAAGTCGCTCAGTCGTAAAGGTTACCGCAATCCTCTTCACCCTCTTCATACTCGTATTCAGGGCATGGCATATTTTTGATTTGATCAATTGAGATTTTTTTGTTTTCATATTTCTTCTCAAAATCTGTTTTGATAACCTCAGGATCGTCGCACATCAACTTACTCCAACATACATATTCTTTTTCTGCTGCAGTGTAGGGATCCTTCTGTTTGCACGATTTTATTATCTTATTTATATGAACCACATCCATTTTTTTGATTTCGGCTATTTGTTGGGGAGTTTGAGAATTTTTTCTACGGCAGACATCACTCTTGAAAGCTTCACTGTTCAATTGACAAGGAATTTCGAATTTCCCTTTTTTACTATAGTTCTCGAGACTTTTTATAAAGTCCTCATCGGGAGTGTAGGGCTGGCCGCCTTGTTCACATCTACTTTTTGTCGTGCCTTCTTCTTTTAATGCTTCTGCCAAAATATTTTCAGCGTTGTCGGTACCGTCGCGGCAATTTTCCTTAATCTGTAAGTAAAACAGTATTAAATCAGTACCTTTCAGGAAAAGAGGAGAATACGAAGTTTTTTTCATTAAACGAACGGTATGTGGAAATCAGAAACAATCGTTTCTCATTTACAGTGCGAATCGAAAAACCGTGGGTATTTCTTAGCCAATCAGAAGCGTTATTGTTATCTTTCCATTATCTTGTGGTTAGAGAGTCATTTCTGATTGGCCAAAGAACAATAGAACATTCCTGGAACATTTCTAGGTGCCCACGGTTTTTGGATTCGCACTGTAAGACCATTCAACTTGTTGTTTCATTTCGACTAGATAAGACAGCGCGGCATAGCTTTCATTTAGCGGGGTTAGATTTTGTTGGAAATTTTCGAATGACATGAACAAAGGATATGGTGATGAAAAAACGTCGTCATATTCTGCATTTATGGAGGTTTGAAAAGCTACTGCAGATCTCAATTTACTTGCCCACGTTTTACCACATCAATCGCCAATCACGGATTGCCAATTCACCTTTTCGGCGCTAGGCTTTCACGTGGTGGATCATGTTACGGTCACCAAAAAGTTCGGACATTGTTGTTGAATTGCCACACGATCGTACTAACTTTTATACAATTTATCTACTTAATTTGTTAATTCTGTTCTCAAAATGTTAGTGAAACTATCTAAATAATTTATTTCTAAAGAAGTTTTGATAAAAATTTGAGAACAGAAGAAACAAATCAAGTCAATAAATTGTATAAAAGTTAGTACGATCGTGTGGCAATTCAACAACAATGTCCGAACTTTTTGGTGACCGTAACACGATTCACCACGTGAAGACCACGTGAAAGCCTAGCGCCGAAAAGGTGAATTGCAATCGCCTTTCGCCCCTTCAAGCTTTTTTTGAAATAACTGTATACTGATTTACAGAAGATAAAGTCATTTCATTAAATTATGTTCAATGTGATTATATGATATGTTATTATATGGCAAGGTAAAATCACGCACTATGATTGGTCAACTTGCGGTCCATAACTTACGGTACGGACCGAAAATCAAAATTATCTCTCCTAACCTTGCCATATGATAAATATCTTATTAACCTCGTTTGCTCGGTCCGTACTGTAAGGTATGGATCCGCGTTTTTCTCCACTTATTTTATGGCCCGCGCGCTACGCGCTTGGCAGTGGAAAAAACTCGGTCCATAACTTACGGTACGGACCTCAAACTCTGTCAATAAGAGCGATATATTGCAGAAATATAAATTGTACATCGTTCTTGGTAAAATATATTTCGTTTTGAAAAGCGATTATAAACAAGGATTGGAAGTAATATGTATTATAATACAAATACTTGGAAACTTTGCGCTATTTAAGCATGATGTCGTAAATTATCAAGACCAAGGTCGTGTTATCGGCTGAGGTCTTGGAATTTTGCGATATCTTGCGAAAACCGACTGAATTGTTTTATTATACATTTTCTAAACTAAGAATAAAGGTTTAATTCTGCTTTCGCAAAAAATAGCAAACGTATTTCCATTCCATGCATTGTGACCTTGATTGAACTGGACATGATAAATGTATACAGATAATAGATTTATCATGTCGAGTTCAAACGATATCAGGGTTTGGCTGAGGGCTCTCGGCCAATCAGAAGCGAGATAGTAGGTAATATGTATTATAATACAAAATACTTGGAAACTTTGCGCTGTGTCAAACATTGCATTGAGCGCCTAGATTTCAAATCAACACATTGTCTGCAGGAGTCATTGAACTGGGCTCCCTATATTAGTCCCTACCTTTTTCATGACCTTTACTCGGCTTACAAAACATTCATAGGCGTAGTTCAACGGTGAAACACATTCTTCTATCACCTTTTTGAGTTCGTCCTTGAGAACAACGAAATCCTTGGAAGTTTGGAAGGTTTTGAGTGCGTTTGGAATGGTTGTATCTACACATTCTGTGTATTCGAAGCTTTGCGCTTCCTTAGGTAGATTTGCAGTGATTTGCTTCACCTGTGCCAGGGCGTTATGAAGTTTGCCTTTTCTTAAAATTGGTACAATATTGTCTTCCAACTGAAAACAAACAAACAAACAAACAAACAAAGGTATGGAATTAAATTGGCCGACGAACGTTTCTATTATAAAAGCCTTCCTGCTGTTTATGAAGTACGTAGGTATGCGTCTCCTATCTCTTTAGCTGACTTGTTAAGCAGAAGAAGTTTGATAACTCTATAGTTGTGCTGTTTTCTCCTAATTATCAAATGTATGCCTAGGGTAATCAAAAATGTAAAATATCGAACTTGCCAGATAAGAGTTATTATCTATTATGATTAAGTTATTATTAAGAATTATTTTCACATGAATTACGACAGATGCCTTCTTCTTACACCATCTTTCTCCTTTTCCTTTCTTTGACATACTACAAAATTCAGTAAACCATAGTCTCCTTTGCAGCCGTTCTTAGTGTCGGTCTCAAAATCCCTCCCCACTAACGGCTGCTTACTGCAGCCCGACATTCCATTCCAATTGTTTGATTTAAGCCAATCAGAAGACAGGCACGTGACAGGCCGCCCTGTTGATTTCTCGCCAAATATAATAAACATTGAGCCGCCGGCTTTCCTCTAATATTCAAAACAATGAATGAAACTCCTTTTGCTTTTTTATCTGACGTGCTTCAGTTCTGGATTTTAGAACTAGAGTCGTGATTGGCTAAGCCGTTGGAATGGAATGTCTGGCTGCAGTAAGCAGCCGTTCGTGGGGAGGGATTTTGAGACCGATACTAAGAACGGCTGCAAAGGAGACTAAGTCTACCATGGCACAATCGATTTTGAAACGCTCGTGTTATTCCGAATGTAATCACGTGATGCACTTTTTGACACCTCATGATCACTTCTATACACAGTCCGAGCACTGCAACCGTTAAATTTGCACGTTTCAATGCAGAATGCACGACGTTTCTACGCACCTGGCAGCACGATTGAGCTTCGCCCTCGTGGCTTTCTATCAATACTCGGAGGTCTAAATCCCATAAAGCACTCGCGTTTATTCTCTAACCCTTTCGTAGTATTATTGCTTCGTTTAATTGTCAATGCACTTTTTCATTCTGTCTATCTGTCTTTCCTTTCCTTTCTTTCTTTCTTGGTTATACTTACATTTGTCTCAATATCATTTTCATATTCATCCATTTCTTTCTCCAAAGCAGTGACATTTGCCGCGGGCTCATCAAGCGAAGCCATGGCCTTCTTCGCTTCATCCACTTTATCGGAGCAGCCCTTCAAAAGAACGACCGTGCTGAAAATGTCCATTGCTAAAAATGATAAAACACAAGCAATATAAACAAACGATACTAGTACTAGTAATAAGAAGAAGACAAAAAGAAAGAGTGTTCCCTTAAACATGTCACCCAGTGTTATACCTTATACATGTCACCCAGTGTTATACCTAATACATGTCAACCAGTGTTACCTAATACATGTCACCCAGTGTTATACCTAATACATGTCACCCAGTGTTATACCTAATACATGTCACCCAGTGTTATACCTAATACATGTCACCCAGTGTTATACCTAATACATGTCACCCAGGGTTACCTAATACATGTCACCCAGTGTTATACCTAATACATGTCACCCAGGGTTATACGTAATACATGTCACCCAGGGTTACCTAATACATGTCACCCAGTGTTACCTAATACATGTCAACCCAGTGTTATACCTAATACATGTCACCCAGGGTTACCTAATACATGTCACCCAGTGTTATACCTAATACATGTCACCCAGTGTTGTTTAATGTCACCACAGGTTTTCATCCTTAAACTCAAAAGATGAATAATAGGCTTACCTATACTAAAGACTGACATAAACCAGCCTCCAAATTTGACGATCTTCATTCCTTGCGTCGCCAATGTTGCTTTAGCCGCAAATCGAGACTTGGCAATGCCTTTGATAAATCCTTTAACGGAGCCACCAGTAAAATCAATTAATTCTTTCACTTTTGGTGTATTTTTCAATACAGCCTCTAGGTTGGTTGCTTTCAGAGTCTTGTAAAGCTGAAGCAAAATTATTGTAAAACAATATTTAGATATATCAGACTTTGAATAGCTCTATTTCAAAAAAGTATCTTGCACCTTGCATGTTGCTTTTTGCATACTGTTTACAGAGCTTGAAAGAAATTATATATTTATATGTAAATTACGTCAGTGCATGCAGAAGAAAAAAGGCTCGATAAACCTACAGACAAAGTTTTGGAAAATCCAATATTGTTGTGACCTTTCAGTGCCTGAATTCACATCACGAATTAAAGTTTCATGGTTTTCGTACGCCTGCTGACATCAAACAACGACTCAGTGAGAGTAATTCTCGAGCGTCTGCGTTTTTGGCCACCGACGATTACCAAAATCTCCCTTTGTCCTCGCTACGCCTGTGCGCTCGAGACCTATTCCTACTAATAAAAATAGTTGTAACACTATAGACACCCTTTATTTACGTCAGAAGCAAGTCTTTTCGAAGAAGGAGTGCATGCGTATACTTTTTATTTATAACGGAAGTTTCCATACCCGGTTTACTTTGTATAATTTCCAAGTGTATCGTCCCAAAGCTGCGAACCCGGGTAAAGCAACAGATGCCGTTGAAAGAGAGAGTGTCATTGCAATCTTTCCCCTGTCTAATTTGTGTTCATAGTCTTCCAAATTGGTTTTATTTGCTTTTTCTCCGGCTTCTTGAAGTTCAATCTAAAAGAGAAAAAACGATAAGGAATAAGTTAATACATAATAGCGATGTAATTGGGCAAGCAGAAACTAAATATGGATATATAGGATATTACACGGTAAAAAAGCTAAACAAAAGGGTATTTACACTATTACTACACTTGTTCGGTCGCCCCCAGCCAAAAAAATCAATATTAAGCTTCTTTTAACCTTACTCGTTGCATTCAAAAACTTTCTGGAGGCTCTGAAGTGGTCCCTCGATGTCAGATCATGCTATTTTTGTACCATGTACTAAGTACGTCTTGTTATCATTTCAGTGTATTTTAGATGCCTTTGTATGCAATATTACGAACACATTATTGATAGTATTCTCATGAGTGCTGTGCGTAGAATACATTTATGTCGCATAAATAACGTTTCTCATGTTCTTACTTGTATCTTAGATTCTTCATCGATAAGTCTGACCAATGTATCCGTATCAGCGTTGTCAGCAAATTCCTTTTGTAAGCTGATTAACCTTTTAATTTCAGCCCAAAACCCTTCAATCATTTTGGACAGACATTCCAAGTTGTCCTTTTTCTTGATAGCTGAATAAGGTGCAGATAGATTTGTTAAAAAACTGTTTTCGGTAAAAGATTAAATTTAATACACCCCAAACAGCAACTCCTGAGCTAGTATTGGAACCTATTGCTTTGCCTTCCAAATTGAGCTGCATTCCAACGTGCTGCAAGGGGTCTATACTTCGTATAGAAAACCAGAGAAGGTTAGAGGCGCTCGGGGATGATTCCAGTGCCATCTAGATTCTTATCATACCTCTTAAGCTTGGGCATTCGTTTTGGTTGTAAATCCATGTTCAAGTAACAATAGAACGACAATAGAAGACAATACAATACATACAGTATAGAACAATACACTACAATGCAATACCTGTGTTGTATTCCACTTGGACATGGATTTATAGCTTTCGGTGTTAGCCCATTTCAGACACGTGTCACTCATCCTTTGAGAATTGGTTATTGAGAATTGAGAATTGCGTGCAATTAGCATGCAGTCCATCGACGTACGCTTATGCTTATTTAGGACCTCAGGATCCCCAGAGAAAACGAGAACGGCGGCGCTGCCAGGACGATGCCGCGAGACGTTTACAAAACGTTTACAACGGCCGTTGTCTATGGCGTTGCTGTTCTCGTTAGAAGTCAGTTGGTGATTTCTCGCTTCCCGGCATCGCCGTCCTCACTTCCCTCGTGGAACGTAAGTTTCTTATTAACTAGTGAGCGTTCGTTTTATATTAACATTATTTTAATAAGTCATAAACCTTCTTGGAGTCTTTCGTCCACTATACGTGATCTGTCATGGATGGCTCCTCGTTTTTCTTTAAATTTTTCTTCAAAACTGCATAGATAAGAAAAGCCAATACCACAGCATCCATGGATGTCATAGATTGTTTCTATTGTAGTTGCAACAACAGTGACGACGAGGCTGACGAGAAACAGTATCAAACCAAACAAACCTGGCGATAAAGTGAAAGGTTTGATTCGGTGAATCCGTGCGTAAACAGCCCACCCCCACCCTGGCAGTTGCAATTTCTGCATTTGGTATGGCTTTACTCACGTTTCTCTCTTCCCAAGGCTTGTGATGATGAAACAGTGAGCTCTAAAGTATAGAAACAAAGACGACTTTAGTATACAGTAAAAACAGCGTAAAAGAACCACAAACTATTTTCCCAAGTCAGGCTGTAATGAATCTTATATATTTGGTATCTAGTGCGAAATCAGGCTGACTACGTTCTTTCACTATTTTTTATGCCGGTTCTTGATGTAAGTAACATAACTTTCAAAACTGCAGGAGGACCCTAATTATAATCCCTAATCATGCCTTGCCATGGATAAAGCGTATCTGCTGGATAAGGATTTATCTGGTAAAAATGCTGCAAATGGCGTCGTGTAGTTGAGGCGGTCTACCTCGTTGAGGAAGGCGTGCGCACGAAAAAAAAATGCGCTCTCACCGCCGTATTTGACGTTCGTGTCCTGATGCTAAATCAGTGAAGTGCTTTATCAGACTTCGTACGACTGGCTCCTAATTAAGGGCGGGATCCTTGAAACATCCTCCGAAGAGCTTAAACAACAACTAAAACTATGGCTAATCAGTATTTATTGCTTACCATTTGTTGATATTGTTTGGTTGGAAGGCAAATAATCGTCAACTAAAGCAAAAAATAGAAAAAAAAAACGCTAAGAGCAGCGAAAATTTAGCATAACAGACAGTTATGATTGATTACTGGGCTACCTGTGGTAGACAATACAACGTGACAAACTGTAACTGGTCCAGCGCGATAATGCATGCAGGTACCAGGTGATTTGGAATCTAGAAACGCAATGCGTTGTTTGTCACAGCAAAAAAATTAATACATTAATTTTTGGAAAAATTTCTAATATGCTACAGCCAGAGAGAAATGAAATTACATGGTACCGGACCAAAAATACCCTCGTTTTTTTTTCCTTTTTGGTTAGGTTTTTCCGACCACTAGTGGCAAAAATTTTAGTCCTTTTATTTCAAGCATCACCCCTCCAATAAATCATGAACGGTTCTGAATAGAATTCAAAATCAAACCTATGTCATCGTATACTAGACTTCTTAGACTTGAAGAGGTGGCCAGGTCTAGATCATAATGTGATCTAGCGATGACCAAGTCCTGATGAAGGATGATGAGGCAAAGGAACACAGCGAATCTCTTGGATGGGACACCCATCTTTGGTTGCTGAAACTAATTAATCAAGAATATTAATAGTTTTAATAAGACAATGTTCTGAAAATCAGGTCGAATTCAGAATTCCATCTTCATGATTCCACATCTTGAATTTCAAAGGCCCGTTTACACTGGCGACCTTTGCTTCGATTTCTGCGGCGATTTTTGAAAATATAATTAATTTTGTCTTGTGCTTCTAAAGAGACATTTTTCCAGGTAAGCTTGATGTTTTGAATAAGACTTTACAAGTTAATTCTTTACCATTCTTGACTATGATCAAAATCACAGCAAAAGTCGCTCCAAAAATCGCTCCAAAAATCGCCAGTGTATAAGAAGGCCTTAAATTTAGTCATTTTATTTCTGTCATTCAAAAATATCTAATGTTGTCAGTTTCAAGACAGTTTAAGCAACGCATGACCGGAATTTAATAAAACCTGTCAGATGGTGATCACATGCTAAGCATTATTTTGGTTTTAACAAATAACGACTGTTCTTTTCCCCTAAAGGTCCGTTTACACTAGTAAATTTATCGCGCGACTTGAGCGGTGATTTCAATGGCAATTTTATCGCGACCCAAATCGCAGCGAGTTGCACTAAATTTCGAACATTTTTGAATTGGCGGCGACGTAGCTGCGATCTATCGCCCTGAAATCGCCGCTCATGTCGCGCAAAAAAGTTGCTAGTGTAAACGGGCCTCAAAAGTATAACAGCGAACCAATGAAATTGCTTGGGAAAATCTAGCAAATCAGAGAAGACAATTGCAATCAGATTCTAATCAAACAAATGATCACCGATAACAGATAAAATTCGGCAATGACTTTAAACTTGGTTAAATATCGCCCAAATAGTAGAAAAGCAACATGTTTTCTTTACAGTCATAAGTGGGGAATAAAAATTATTATTCATTTCAGCATCTAAATTGCCATGAATAAATTACGTCATTAACTCAACCCTATTGTTAGAATCTGTATAGAAACCCTATGTATAGAAACATAAAGTGGGTAAGAAAAATTCAAAAGAAAACAAATAAGAAAATAGAATAGAAAAAACACAACAAAAAAACCCACTAAACTACCAAAAACGTAAAACAAAAACCACAAAAAACAAAAACAAAAAAACAAAAACAAAAAAAAACAACAAAAAAACAACAACAATCATTCCTTACGAACAAAAATATTCAATCTAAAAAGGCAGCAGATTAGAACAAGAAAACATAAAGTTATGTAGAAAATAACACATACCTGTGTTGAGTCGTGTGGTGACTCGGTCAGTGTGATCAGATCTAGACAAGATACTATAGATTTATACTTGCAACGTAGCATAATTAAAAGACCTGTTGATCGTTCTTCGAGTAGCTACCCGTCATGGTTTAATTTCAATCTTTATGACTGACACATTTTTGGAAAACCAGCTATTTAGAAATTTCCCAAAATTGACGTTAAGATTAGTAGAATTTGAAATTAAATTTTTTTCAATCCACCTATTCGGTGATAGGCTTTCATGTGGTGGATCGTGTTACGGTCACCAAAAATTTCGGACATTGTTGTTGAGTTGCCACACGATCGTACTGATTTTTATACAATTTATGGACTTGATTTTTTTCTTCTGAAATACTGAATACTGAAATGATTATAGCGGAGCACCATACTTAAGAAAAAATGGTAACTCATCGAGTTGATTTTTCATGGCTTGATTACGCTATTCTAATGTCCATACGTACGGCGTGTACCACTATGTACAGGGTTCCCGCGCACTTTGCTAACTCACAAATGCACAGAAAAAATCGCAATAATCTAATTCAAAGATGGATCAAGAAGTTTTTTTTCTTCATATTTTTGCAATACGAAAAATACGTTTAATTGAAGTCATGTCTGTCTTAAAGTGAACAAAAACAATTTTTCGACTTTAGCGACTTGCTAAAGAAGATTTAGCAAGGGAAGATTCTTAATCTTACCATGAAGTTTCGTTACTGAAACTTCAATGAGAGAAAAAGTGGCCTGTAGACCAGAAAAACCTACAGTTTTCTGAAGAGTATTTACTGTATTGCGAGGATAGTGGCAAAAGAGGCCGCGTGTTACCTGAACGCGTCTTATATACTGAATCCTCAAACCACCCGAGCATACTATTGGCTGAAAGACAATAAGTCGGTCGACAGAGTTGGATTACCGGATCTACCAAATGCTATCATGTTTTCGACATAAATGTCATTATGCTGTCAGTATAATGTCTGTTTTCAGTTCCGTAGAAAACACTTCATGGAAGGTAAATTCATTGATGTTAAGGTAATGCGATCGTGCATTCGTGCGCATCTTTCCTGCGCTTTATTGAATATCTAAACATTTTACACGGTTACCTACCCTGATTTTTCTACTGGGAGTCCAGAACAACTTAGGCTACAATATATCAAAAAATGAAAGCAGGTAATTCGACTAAATTTTTAGTAATTTCACGAAGTGTTAATTTTCAAAGTACTTTTTCGTGATTGGGTTTCCTGTGGCCAAGGTCTTTCAACTATGGCGGATAAGACATTTTGACCTTTCTCCATGTTCAACGTGAAATATCTAAACATCTTGCTCGGTGACCTACCCTGATTTTTTCACTGTGAGTCCAAGTTTACTAAAGCTACAACATATCCAAAAATGAAGGTAGATAATTCGACTAAGTTTTGAGTAAATCGCGAAAATGTCCGGAAATTCGGATCGTAAAGTACAGTCAAAATGTACTGTTTTGGACATTTAAACATCGAGAACTCATTCTGAACACAATAAAATGAACAATTTTGGGGTTTTAATCATAATGTGTTAAGGTATGTATCATTTGAAATCGTTTATGCTACTTCTTCAAGCCATATGGACTACGATAGCTTCTAGTTTACTTTGTCTTATTTTCCCAAAAACACGGCCGCAAGCATTGTCTTTGAAAATTTATATCTTCCGAACGGATTCGGGTACCCCCATTTTTTATTTCATATTTTCACACTACAGCTCAAAAGGAATATTTGTGCCAAATTTTAAAAAAGATCATGGAAAAAAAATGCGCGATCGCATTACCTTAACTAATACTTCGTAAAAAATCGACAAAAAATGTGGTTACTAGCTGGAGAAACTCTCAGACAAGCCAAGGACGTTGCTTCGGCAAACACTGTCAGAAAAACTTGGATGGCTTAATTCGAAATCTAACCAGACAGGGCGATAGAGGTATAACTTCTCAAAGGTCAGCTAAGATTTTTTCACTTTATTTCACATTTTGACGATTTTATTGAGGTTTTTTATAGTTCCCCATACATTTTCTTATAATATGACACCACAAAAACCCAGCTTGGGCTACCTGTGATGAAACATACACGCTTTGAACTTCAACAGAGCAAAACCCTCAAACTTTACATGGGACTTTTTTTGCGGATTTTCAAAAGAGTACATTTAAAAAAAGTTTTTGACAAAGTTTGAAAAAAATGACATGGGTTTTACTCGTAGAAAAAGCGGTAAGAGTACATACAAAAAATCGGGGTTTAAAAACTGTTTCATGGATTTTTTCTATAGTACGCAGCCACCTTAAGAAGCTTGTAAGGTATGACTCTAGTTTACTGGTTTTCAACTCAATAAGTATACAGTTGTTCAGCAAAGGATAAAATAGCAAGACAAGCGGTGAGTATAGGTTTTTAATCATAGTTTAGTGACACTGAGTTGATTAAAATCGACTCAGGTAAAACACTGAAAGGCATGCTTTTCATTTTACACTTAAAGAGGTGAAAAATAACTTGTACTTGGTCAAAAGAACTGAGTTTAACATGTTTAACCTCAAAATTACTATATGTATTTATTTCAATGGTTATTGGATTTACGCATTTCAAGATATTATCTCGTAGTATCGTAAAATCGCTCAGTCGTAAATGGTACCGCAATCCTCTTCATCCTCTTCATACTCGATTTCAGGGCATGGCATATTTTTGATTTGATCAATTGAGATTTTTTTGTCTTCATATTTCTTCTCAAAATCTGTTTTGATAACCTCAGGATCGTCGCACATCATCTTACCCCCACATACATATTCTTTTTCTGCTGCAGTGTAGGGATCCTTCTGTTTGCACGTTTTTATTATCTTATTTATATGAACCACATCCATTTTTTTGATTTCGGCTATTTGTTGGGGAGTTTGAGAATTTTTTCTACGGCAGACATCACTCTTGAAAGCTTCACTGTTCATTTGACAAGGAAGTTGGAATTTCCCTTTTTTACTATAGTTCTCGAGACTTTTTATAAAGTCCTCATCGGGAGTGTAGGGCTGGCCGCCTTGTTCACATCTACTTTTTGTCGTGCCTTCTTCTTTTAATGCTTCTGCCAAAATATTTTCAGCGTTGTCGGTACCGTCGCGGCAATTTTCCTTAATCTGTAAGTAAAACAGTATTAAATCAGTACCTTTCAGGAAAAGAGGAGAATACGAAGTTTTTTTCATTAAACGAACGGTATGTGGAAATCAGAAACAATCGTTTCTCATTTACAGTGCGAATCGAAAAACCGTGGGCACCTAAAAATATTTCAAGAATATTTCTTAGCCAATCAGATCAATTGTTGTTATCTTTCCATTATCTTGTGGTTAGAGCTAGAGTCATTTCTGATTGGCCAAAGAACAACAGAACATTCCTGGAATATTTCTAGGTGCCCACGGTTTTTCGATTCGCACTGTAAGACCATTCAACTTGTTATTTCATTTAGAATAGCATAGCTTTCATTTAGCGGAGTTAGATTTTGTTGGAAATTTTCGAATGACATGATCGCCTTTCGCCCCTTCAAGCTTTTTTTGAAATAACTGTATATTTACAGAAGATAAAGTCATTTCATTAAATTATGTTCAATGTGATTATATGATATGTTATTATATGGCAAGGTAAAATCACGCACTATGATTGGTCAATTTGCGGTCCATAACTTACGGTACGGACCGAAAATCAGAATTATGTCTCCTAGCCTTGCCATATGATAAATATCTTTTAACCTCGTTTGCTCGGTCCGTACTGTAAGGTATGGATCCGCGTTTTTCCCCACTTTTTTTATGGCCCGCGCGCTACGCGCTTGGCAGTGGAAAAAACTCGGTCCATAACTTACGGTACGGACCTCAAACTCGGTCAATAAGAGCTATATATTGCAGAAATATAAATTGTACATAGTTCATCGTTCTTGGTGAAAAATATTTCGTTTTGACAAGCGATTATAAACAAGTATTGGATGAGGTTAAGCATGATGTCGTAAATTATCAAGACCAAGGTCGTGTTATCGGCTGAGGTCTTGGAATTTTGCGATATCATGCGAAAACCGACTGAATTCAATAATTGTTTTATTATACATTTTCTAAACTAAGAATATATAAAGGTTTAATTCTGCTTTTGCAAAAAATAGCAAACGTATTTCCATTCCATTGTGACCTTGATTGAACTCGACATGATAAATGTATACAGATAATAGATTTATCATGTCGAGTTCACACGATATCAGGGATTGGCTGAGGGCTCTCGGCCAATCAGAAGCGAGATAGATATAGGATATTACATGGTCGCGCGGAAATACGAATTTTATCTTCGAGTGTTGCTATTATCTCTCTGTTTATTATATGAAATCTTCAATGAAAAATAATGGAGAATTTGAGACTTGCTGAGCAAAAAGTCGAAATTTGACACCACCAGTGTTGATATAAATCGTATCCCCACTGGCCACTGGTGGGAGTGGGGATATCAATTTTATCATTTTGATGTCACTCAATATCACACTCTATTTCATATAATAATAGGTAATATGTATTATGATACAAAATACTTGAAAACGTTGCGCTGTGTCAAACATTGCAATGAGCGCCTAGATTTCAAATCAACACATTGTCTGCAGGAGTCATTGAACTGGGCTCCCTATATTGGTCCCTACCTTTTTCATGACCTTTACTCGGCTTACAAAACATTCATAGGCGTAGTTCAACGGTGAAACACATTCTTCTATCACCCTTTTGAGTTCGTCCTTGAGAACAACGAAATTACTGGAAGTTTGGAAGGTTTTGAGTGCGTCTGGAATGGTTGTCTCTACACATTCTGTGAATTCGAAGCTTTGCGCTTCCTTAGGTAGATTTTCAAGGATTTCCTTCACCTGTGCCAGGGCGTTATGAAGTCTGCCTTTTCTTAAAATTGGTACGATATTGTCTTCCAACTGAAAACAAAGAAACAAACAAACGAAGAAAGGTATGGAATCAAATTGGCCGACGAACGTTTCTATAATAAAAGGCTTCCTGCTATTTATGAAGTACGCTTACTGCAGCCCGACATTCCTTTCCAATTGTTTGATTTAAGCCAATCAGGAAACAGGCCCGTGACAGGCCGCCCTGTTGATTTCTCGCCAAACATAATAAACATTGAGCCGCCGGCTTTCCTCTAATATTCAAAAGAATGAATGAAACTCCTTTTGCTTTTTTATCTGACGTGCTTCAGTTCTGGATTTTAGAACTAGAGTCGTGATTGGCTAAGCCGTTAGAAATGGAATGTCTGGCTGCAGTAAGCAGCCGTTAGTGGGGAGGGATTTTGAGACCGACACTAAGAACGGCTGTAAAGGAGACTAAGTAAACCATGGCACAATCGATTTTGAAACGCACTTTTTGGCACTTTTTGCACTTTTTGGCACCTCAGTCATGATCACTTCCATATACAGTCCGGGCACTGTGAGAAATAACGGCGCCGTTTGTCGTGATCGTTGCAACCGTTAAATTCGCACGTTTCTATGCAGAATGCACGACGTTTCTAGGGGGCTGACAGAACGATCGGGCTTCGCCCTTGTGGCTTTCTATCAATACTCGGAGCTCTAAATCCCATAAAGCACTCGCTATTATTCTCTCACCCTTAAGTAGTATTATTGCTTCGTTTAATCGTCCATGCATTCTTTTCAGTCTGCGTATCTGTCTTTCCTTTCCTTTCCTTTCCTTTCTTTCTTGTTTATACTTACATTTGTCTTAATATCATTTTCATATTCATCGATTTCGTTCTCCATAGCAGTGACATTTGCCGCGGGCTCATCAAGCGAAGCCATGGCCTTCTCCGCTTCATCCACCTTTTTGGAACAGCCCATCAAAAGACTGACCGTGCTGAAAATGTCCATTGCTAAAAATGATAAAACATAAGCAATATAAACAAACAATACTAGTACTAGTAATAAGAAGAAGACAAAAAGAAAGAGTGTTCCCTTAAACATGTCCCCAGTGTTATACCTAATACATGTTACCCAGTGTTATACCTAATACATGTCACCCAGTGTTATACCTAATACATGTTACCCAGTGTTATACCTAATACATGTCACCCAGTGTTATACCTAATACATGTCACCCAGTGTTATACCTAATACATGTCACCCAGTGTTATACCTAATACATGTCACCCAGTGTTATACCTAATACATGTCACCCAGTGTTATACCTAATACATGTCACCCAGTGTTATACCTAATACATGTCACCCAGTGTTATACCTAATACATGTCACCCAGTGTTATACCTAATACATGTCACCCAGTGTTATACCTAATACATGTCACCCAGTGTTATACCTAATACTTGTCACCCAGTGTTATACCTAATACATGTCACCCAGTGTTATACCTAATACATGTCAACCAGTGTTGTTTAATGTCACCACAGATTTTCATCCTTAAACTCAAAAGATGAATAATAGGCTCACCTATACTTAAGACTGACATAAACCAGCCCCCAAATTTGACGATCTTCATTCCTTTCGTCGCTAATGTTGCTTTAGACGCAAATCGAGCCTTGGCAACGCCTTTGAGAAATCCTTTAACGGAGCCACCAGTAAAACCAATTAATTCTTTCACTTTTGGTGAATTTTTCAATAAAGCCTCTAGGTGGGTTGCTTTCAGAGTCTTGTAAAGCTGAAGCAAAATTATTGTAAAACAATATTTCAGATATTAGACTTTGAATAGTCAGTTCTATTTCAAAAAACGTCGTTGAAGATTTTTTTTGCATGTTGCGAAATCCACGTTGCATGTTGCTTTTTGCATACTGTTTACAAAGCTCGAAAGAAATTATATATTTATATGTAAATCATGTCAGCGCATGCAGAAGAAAAAAGGCTCGATATACGTACAGAGAAATTTTTGGGAAATCCAATATTGTTGTGACCTTTCAGTGCCTGAATTCACATCACGAAATGAAATTTCATGGTTTTCGGTTTTCGCCAGCTGACGTCAAACAACGACTCAGTGAGAGTAATAGACCATTTTCGAGATGCGCGAGCGCTTAATTCAAAAATATCGCAGGCGCAGACATGATTTCGAGGCATTTTCGGGCAAGATCGCGCACACTATTGACTCTGCCCGAAAATGCCTCGAAATCATGTCTGCGCCTGCGATATTTTTGAAAGCGCTCGCGCATCTCGAAAATGGTCTATTGTCGAGCGTCTGCGTTTTTGGCCACCGACGATTACCAAAATCTCCCTTTTTCCTCGCTACGCCTGTGCGCTCGAGACCTATTCCTACTAATAAAGATATTTGTAACACTATAGACACCCTTTATTTACGTCAGAAGCACTGAAGTCTTTTCGAAGAAGGAGTGCGTATACTTTTCCTAGCCTCTCTTATTTTAGAACATTACTGAACCTTTCACTGATGCGTTAATATATTAATTTTTATTTCTGCAAAGAGTAGGCTAAGTCAAATAAAATAAAATAAAAAAATAAAATAAAATATTTATAATGGAAGTTTCCATACCCGGTTTACTTTGTATAATTTCCAAGTGTATCGTCCCAAAGCTGCGAACCCGGGTAAAGCAACAGATGCCGTTGAAAGAGAGAGTGTCATTGCAATCTTTCCCCTGTCTAATTTGTGTTCATAGTCTTCCAAATTGGTTTTATTTGCTTTTTCTCCGGCTTCTTGAAGTTCAGTCTGAAAGAGGAAAAACGATAAGCAATAAAGTTAATACATAATAGCAGAGCCTAAATATGGATATATAGGATATTACACGGTAAAAAAAACTTAAAAAAGGGTATTACACGATATAAACTTCCTATCTTGAAGCCAACATTTTCTTTTTATTATATAGGCACACCCACAAACAAAACCGCCACTTTGACTGATGCTGGCTTGCTCAAACGAGAGATGAAGTGAGCGGGAAAACATAAGAAGTGACGTCATCGATATCTTCAGTTGTGAGGATATGGAAAATATGTCACTGAGTTCCCGGATGTAAGCATGAAGATAAGACAAATATTTCCGTTCCGCTACTTGTTCTGAATTCGACCGCAATGAGTCAATGAGTCAATGAGTCAATGAGTCAATGAGTCAATGAGTCAATGAGTCAATGAGTCAATGAGTCAATGAGTCAATGAGTCAATGAGTCAATGAGTCAATGAGTCAATGAGTCAATGAGTCAATGAGTCAATGAGTCAATGAGTCAATGAGTCAATGAGTCAATGAGTCAATGAGTCAATGAGTCAATGAGTCAATGAGTCAATGAGTCAATGAGTCAATGAGTCAATGAGTCAATGAGTGAGTGAGTGAGTGAGTGAGTGAGTGAGTGAGTGAATGAGTGAATGAGTGAATGAGTGAGAAAGTACAGTGACACATTTGCATGGCAGTACTCCTTACGATAACTCTTTTTTAACTCGCTCTCTCGCTCACTCACTCACTCACTATGCTGTTAGCAGATGGATATCTAAACATTTATCCATCGTCTGACGTAATCTACTTACGATCGTTACGTGAAACTTCACGTTCGGACGTCGTACGAGTACCAACTATCTTTTTAATAAATAAATACGAATATCTTCTAAAGTTCAAACACCAAATTCGCATCAAAACTCAACGAAATAACAAAAAAAAAACTAAACAAGCACATTATTGACAGTATTCTCATCAGTGCTGTGCATAGAATACATTTATGTCGCATAAATAACGTTTCTCATGTTCTTACTTGTATCTTAGATTCTTCATCGATAAGTCTGACCAATGTATCAGTATCAGCGTTGTCAGCAAATTCCTTTTGTAAGGTAATTAACCTTTTAATTTCAGCAAAAAACCCTTCAATCATTTTGGACAGACATTCCAAGTTGTCCTTTTTCTTGATAGCTGAATAAGGTGCAGATAGATTTGTTAAAAAACTGTTTTCGGTAAAAGATTAAATTTAATACATCCCAAGCAGCAACTCCTGAGCTAGTATTGGAACATATTGCTTTGCCTTCCAAATTGAGCTGCATTCCAACGTGCTGTAAGGGGTTTATTGAAACACCGAGGTTCTTGGGAAAGCAAAAAGTACCGATCATCCATAGCTAGGGTGTTTCCTCTGCCACATAGACCCCATGCACGTGACTTCAGAGCAGCTCAGTACGTTTGGAGGACAAAACAAAAGAATTTCAATCTCCTGAGAATTGGAACCTATTGTTTTGTCCTCCAAATTGAGCTGCATTACGACGTGCTGCAACGGATCTATACTTCGTATAGAAAACCAGAGAAGGTTAGAGGCGCTCAGGGATGATTCCAGTGCCATCTAGATTCTTAACATACCTCTTAAGCTTGGGCATTCGTTTTGGTTGTAAATCCATGTTCAATTAACAATAGAACGACAAGACAAGACAATACAATACATACAATATAGAACAATACACCACAATACAATACACGTATTGTATTCCACTTGGACATGGATTTATAGCTTTCGGTGTTAGCCCATTTCAGACACGTGTCACTCGCCTTTTGAGAATTGGTTACGTGTCAAAGAAATCATACTCTAGGGAATGACGTGGTCTGAAATGGGAAAACATTACGCTCAAGCTAAAGAAGTCTATGCTTGGATTCATAAAGACATTTCTGAAGAAATGCAGGCTGAAAAGGGACGTGGCCGCATAGTAGTAACCATTTCTTCATATCTCAGCTTATCTTTAGCGGGACTTCTTCGTCATCGAAATGATTTCTACTTTGCGTACAATTAGCATGCAGTCCATCGACGTACGCTCACGCTTATTGGGGACCTCAGGATCCCCAGAGAGAACGAGAACGGCGACGCTGCCAGGACGATGTCGCGAGACGTTTACAAAACGGTTTTCCGTGTGCTCGCCGTTGTCCATGGCGTTATGTTCTCGTTAGAAGTCAGTTGGTGATTTCTCGCCTTCCCGGCATCGCCGTCCTCACTTCCCTCGTGGATCTTAAGGTTCTTATTAGCTAGTGAGCGTTCGTTTTATATTAAAACTATTTTAATAAGTCATAAACCTTTTTGAAGTCTTTCGTCCACTACGCGTGCTCTGTCATGGATGGCTTCTCGTTTTCTTTTAAAATTTTCTTCAAAACTGCATAGATAAGAAAAGCTAAGACCACAGCATCCATGGATGTCATAGATTGTTTCTATTGTAGTTGCAACAACAGTGACGACGAGGCTGACAACAAACAGTATCAAACCAATCAAACCTGGCGAGAAAGTGAAAGGTTTGATTCGGTGAGTCCGTGCGAGAACAGCCCGGGGGGGGGGGGGGGGGTACTCCCTATAATGGACTATACGGGATGCTCCGTTTATCCGCCGATTTATATTTCCGTGAAACCTGATTTATGGTTTAAGATCTTTTTACGTGCACGTGAAAGCAAATTGCATTTGCAAAGAGGCCAGATATAGGGGAGCCTGTTTTAACAATAAAAGGCTCCGAAACACGGTGCAGCATTCCGTGCGACACAATTGCATGCAACATCACACTAAAATATAAAAATATGAACGCCTGTCTTATTATTTTTATGTTATTTGTATCATCCTCGATTTGGCTGCTGAAATAGTACTGTAATCATAATGTTACAAGTAATGTGACACCGTGTATCTGAGCCTTTATAAAGACTGTTATTGACTTCGAAAATATATCATGAATGTATTGTCTGATCTATATACTGTGAAAGACTGAAATGCTATAAATACTAGTTGTTTTCACAGCAGATCATGACTCTGAATTACAAATATTACGATCCGGGATGAATACTAAAATGTACGGACCGCTTCCGTCGAAGTGGTCTGCACAGGATTTTAGTCCGGTCAGCAATCAGACAGAAGCGAGCATGCGCGGGGTAACCGAAAGCAGTTGCAATTTCTGCATTTGGCATGGCTTTACTCACGTTTCTCTCTTCCCAAGGCTTGTGATGATGAAACAGTGAGCTCTAAAGTATATAATAAAGACGACTTTAGTATACAGTAAAAACAGCGTAAAAAAACACTATTTTCCCAAGTCAGGCTGTAATGGTTCTTATATATTTGGTATCTAGTGCGAAATCAGGCTGACTACGTTCTTTCACTATTTCTTTTATGCCGGTTCTTGATGCCGTAACATAATTTTCAAAACTGCAGGAGAACCCTAATTATAATTCCTAATCATGCCTTGCCATGGATAAAGCGTATCTGCTGGATAAGGATTTATCTGGTAAAAATGCTGCAAATGGCGTCCTGCAGTTGAGGCGGTCAACAGTTCGTTGAGGAAGGCGTGCGCACGAAAAAAAAATGCACTCGCACCGCCGTATTTGACGTGTCCTGATGCTAATTCAGTGTAGTGCTTTTTCAGACTTCGTGCGACTGGCTCCTAAGGGCGGGATCCTTGAAACATCCTCCGAAGAGCTTAAACAACAACTAAGACTATGGCTAATATTCATTGCTTACCATTTGTTGATATTGTTTGGTTGGAAGGCAAATAATCGTCAACTAAAGCAGAAAATAGAGGGAGAAAAAACGCTAAGATCAGCGAAAATTTAGCATAACAGACAGTTATGATTGATTACTGGGCTACCTGTGGTAGACAATACAACATGACTAACTGTAACTGGTCCAGCGCGGTAACGCATGCAGGTACCAGGTGATTTGGAATCTAGACGCGCAATGCATTGTTTGTCACAGCAACAATTTCTAATATGCTACATGGTACCGGGTCAAAAATACCCTCGTTTGTTTTTTTCCTTTTTGGTTAGGTTTTTCCGAACACTAGTGGCAAAAATTTTAGTCCTTTTTTTACAAGCATCACCCCTCTAATAAATCATGAACAGTTCTGAATAGAATTAAAAATCAAACCTATGTCATCGTATACTGGACTTCTTAGACTTGAAGAGGTGGCCAGGTCTAGATCATAATGTGATCTAGCGATGACCAAGTCCTGATGAAGGATGATGAGGCAAAGGAACACAGCGAATCTCTTGGATGGGACACCCATCTTTGGTTGCTGAAACTAATTAATCAACAATATTAATAGTTTTAATAAGACAATGTTCTGTTTTAGAAAATCAGGTCGAATTCAGAATTCCATCTTCATGATTCCACATCTTGAATTTTAAAGGCCCGTTTACACTGGCGACCTTTGCTTCGATTTCTGCGGCGATTTTTGAAAATATAATAAATTTTGTCTTGTGCTTCTAAAGATACATTTGTCCAGGTAAGGTTGGTGTTAAAATGTTGTTAAGTGACAAGCATTTTCTTTTTCTACGTAGTATCAGTCATTATTTTCACAGCTTGAATCGCAATGCATTATGGGGCGTCCAGGGGGCAAAAGAAAACAAAAATGTCGGATAAAATAGAGAGTTTCGTTTATTTGTCTTTCTTTCATGCCCATCTTCTTAATTCATCTCTTGTCAACTTGTCTAGGGGTGAAACGTTAATTTTAATCGACGCCATAAGTGTAACAAAGATTTCTATATTTGCCCCCTACCAAAATGGCCGCCGTATCATCGAAGTAGTCCATTGCAATCAGATTCTAATCAAAAAAGTGATCACCGATAACAGATAAAAATCGGCAATGACTTTAAACTTGGTTGAATATCGCCCAAATAGTAGCAAAGCAACATGTTTTCTTTACAGTCATAAGTGGGGAATAAAAATTATTCATTTCAGCATCTAAATTGCCATGAATAAATTACGTCATTTACTCAACCCTATTGGTCTTTTAGCTTTTAAACCCAAATTTCTCCCTTCCAAGGGGCTTTCAAGATAAAGTTTTTGCAAATTTGGTTTTTATAATCATGACCACTGAGCCATATTCGAATCATTCGGACTTTCAAAAATTAAAAAAAAATTCATACGAGTGTCCCGATTAATTTCAAAAATATAAAAAAATTACAACTTATCTTAACTCAACTTATCCTAGTAAGTTAAAAAAGAAACAACAAAGTACAGAAAAATAAACTGGGTAAGAAAATTTCAAAACAAAACAAAACAAATAAGAAAATAAAATAGAAAAACAACAACCACAAAAAACCCACGAAATTTTCAAAATCGTAAAAAAAACAAAAAAAAAAAAACAATCATTCCTTACGAACGAAAATAACCAGAATAAAAGAAAATATTCAATCTAAAAAGGAAGAAGATTAGAACAAGAGAACATAAAGTTATGTAGAAATAACACATACCTGTGTTGAGTCGTGTGGTGACTCGGTCAGTGTGATCAGATCTAGACAAGATACTATACATTTATACTTGCAACGTAGCATAATTAAAAGACCTGTTGATCGTTCTTCGAGTAGCTACCCGTCATGGTTTAATTTCAATCTTTTTAATTAACACATTTTTGGAAAACCAGCTATTTAGAAATTTCCCAAAAATGACGTTAAGATTAGCAGATATTGAAATTAAATTTTTGAAAAATTCCAATTGCAATCCACCTTTTCGTCGATAGGCTTTCACGTGTTGAATAGTGTTACGGTCACCAAAAAGTTCTAATATTGTTGTTGAATTGCCATACGATCGTGCTAGCTTTTGTACAATTTATGGAATTGATTCTGTTCTCAAATTTTAGTGAAACTATCTAAATACTTTATTTTTAAAGATTTAGCTAAAATTTTGAGAACAGAATAAACAAATCAAGTCGATAACTTCTACTAAAGTTAGTACGATCGCATGGAAATTCAACACTAACCTTTGGTGTCCGAACCTTTTGGTGACCGTAACACTGTTCACCACGTGAAAGCCTAGAATCACTCGAAGTTACCTTAAATGTGGAAAAATGATGTTTTTTCTTTTTCTTTCTTTCTTTTTTTTTTTTTTTTTTTTTTTTTTGCAAGTAAAAAATTTAAAAAGAGTTTTTTTTGCCCCACCCAACTGACCGAGATATGGAAATGAATTTCAAATTTCTAATTCATGATATTCTTTCTATATAACATTACTTTTATAGATATTCATGTGTGTTGAGTTAAAAATAGACCTTCACAGGGTAAAATAACAAATTTTATTTACATTAAAGCAATATTAAAGTCAGGTTGGAGTATTCAAGTTAAGTCAGTTTTTAAATTTCTTAATTAAATTCATTAAGCATAATAACTTTCCTGAGCTTTAACTGGTTGTCTTTAAATTAATGAAGCGTTTTGTCGTGCTTGATAAATTCACTTAAATTCTTATATTTCTACCTTTGATCGGACCTTTAACCTGCTCACTTAATTAAAGTTGACTTAAAGGCTGCTTTAATAGTCTTTACAGCGCGACGCGCAAAAGTATGACCACTTTTAATGTATTCGCATACTTCTATGCACGGGCTTTTTGCGCCAAACGAGCTTTTACATGCTTTATTTGGTAAAACCAGACAACTTTGCATCAATTGTGTCGGTTTAAAGTACAAAATCCCGTGCATACTTTTGCGCGTCGCGCTATAATATAGTCTTGAAATGTGTGTTTAGTAGCCTTTCATTAGTATTTTTTATATTAAAAATAAATAAATAAATAAATAAAAAAAATAAAAAAATGAATTACCAAAAAAAATAAATTACCTAAAGAAGCAGTGAATATTCCTTTACAGCGCATTCTCAGAGAACAAGCTAGTTAGAAATTTCTTAAAAATGACGTTAAGATTAGCAGATACGATTATGAAATTAAATATTCTTACAAAAATTCTAATTGCAATTCAATAATAATTACTCGGAGTTATCTTTAAATCACAAACAACAAAACAAAGAGAATGCCAGTTTTTAGCTGACGTTTGAAAAGTAATACCAGAATCGCTCTGGTAGGTTAGAATTCGAATTAAGCCAGTTCTAGGGTTTTTTTCCCTCCACTTCTTTCTTAACAGTAGATATTTTGATATTTACATAGATGATTATTTCAATGTTGAATGAATTGTGAAAAAATAATAGCCATTACACCAAATATTCGCCATTTATTTAGCTTTTCCAGCTAGTATAATTACACTAAAGAAGACGGCTCCTTGGAATATCTTTGAGTCATGACGGAAGACCAAAATACAATCGAAGTTCTGAAACGGCAGGTCGCGATGCAACGATTATTATATCGCTATAATTGAGCTTAGATCAGTTTATTTAATTACAATATAATCATGTGATATTTTTCAATACCCACAATCCAATTCGCACCTCGAATACCCATGATCCTTGGCGCTTAGTGTTTCGAAGCCCGCCATCTTGAACGTCAGGTGAGTTCTAAGAAGCTTGGTCTAGTGTGGGCTTTTTTGAATCAGATTGCGTTCGTTTAACTGGCTTGAACGACTCTAGTTTACTAGTTTTCAACTCAATAAGTATACAGTTGTTCGGCAAAGGATAAAATAGCAAGACAAGCGGTGAGTATAGGATCATAGTTTAGTGACACTGAGTTGATTAAAATCCCCCGGGTTAAAATCGACTCAGATAAAACACTGAAAGACATGCTTTTCATCTTACACTTAAAGAGGTGAAAAATAACTTGTACTTGGTCAAAAGAACTGAGTTTAACATGTTAAACCTCAAGATTATATGTATCTGTATAATTTCAATGTTTTATTTAGGATTTCTAGATAGGCTCTTGTAGTATCGTACAGTCGCTCAGTCATTAAAGGGGCACTTGGATGAAAACGCTCCTTATTTTGAAAGTCCAAATAGCTCAAGTATTTAAGAATAATATGACTCAATCATGATAAACCAGATTGGCAAAAAATTTAGCCTGGGAGCCACTCGCAGTTGTGAATTTTGGTTTAAAAACTAAAAGAACAATAGGGTTGAGTAGATGACGTCATTTACTCACAATTTAGATGATGAAAAAAATATATAACTTTTATCCGCAAATTTTGACTGTGAAGAAGATATGTTACTTGGCTACTATTGGGGCCATATAGATAAGTTTAACCAAGTTTCAAGGCATTTCCTTTTTTTAATCGATTTTCATCCAAGCATCGCTGTTCAGTCTACCAGGAATAAGAAATTCCTTTTTTTTTTCTAACGTCCACGAGACTTTTTAGGTAGTGTTTCTCGGGAATGTAGGGCTCGCCTTCTTCAGTTTACACATTGATCTTTTTTCGTGCCTTCTTCTTTCAATGCTTGACCATAAATTTCCTTAAACTCATTAGCACCGACAGAGAAGCCAAAATTTCCATTTAAGCGAAAATAACGCGATGGACACAAAGATAACTCATCTGAAAGTGAATATGAAGAACTTGTAGAATGAAAAACGAAAATATAATTTCCAACAAAAACTGAAATGTTGTTGTTATTAAGTGACTAGCTGGAATGTTCAGTTTTAAAATAAATAATTTTCAAAAGTAGAATACAGATAAAATTACTAGAAATTGATATCGTGAAAATTAACGTTCCACTTTATTAATGATATGGAAATTAACATTAAAAGAAATGAACACGACTTAAATTAACTATTTTTTTTTAAATTCGCGTTAATTTCATGAAGCGTTTATTTCCTATAATAAGGTAGAATATATTTAGAGCATATGAATTATTTATTTACATACCTGCACTGTTCATATTCATATCTACATTTCTGATACGATCGATATTCATTCATAGATATTTATTTCTTTTCTCAAACAGTGGGTCTCTGATTGTGGCGGCCATCTTGAAAGGTAACCAAGCCTTCGCTATCAATCAAGAAGTCGATAAACCAGGATGACCTTTCTAAAGGCCACCTCGGGTAAGAAAAGGACCAACTGTTAAAAAAGTAGACTGCAAACTTGATATATTTCGAGTCAAGATCGACTACTGAACGTACTAGCTTTTGCTCTTGATATAATTTTTCCCTAAAGAATTTCATTTCAATGGGATGACGTGTGGTCCGAAATAGAACAGCATTAAGCCCAACTGCAGATCTTTCGCTCTAGCTACTAACACACGGTGGTTCACGTGACATCAAAGCAGCTCAATTTGGAGGACAAAACAAAAGGTTTTCAATCTCCTGAGAATTGGAACCTATTGTTTTGTCCTCCAAATTGAGCTGCATTTCGACGTGCTGCAAGGGGTTTATATTTTGAAGTTAAAAATGTCTTTCAAATTATGAAGAACCATTCTAATGTTTACCATACACTAAATCCAAGTTTCTGATAGTAAAAGCACCGGGAGGTGAGCTATGATACCCCTGGGATATCGACTGGCTAGCATTTATCGCTTTCCCATTCGATTCAAGTCTACTGACGTCATCTTCAGTGATGACGTCATAATCAGTCAGAACTTCAACTGACTGGGAAACTGTTTGAGAAACACTGATACTCAACTGGGATAAAGTCCGTCTTACAATCGCATCTGTAAAATATTTACACTCGAGGAAGTTTCTCATTTGAAGTTGATTTAGAACGCTCTCTCGCCAGCGAGGTACCAGTAGGCGGTCCCGATACTGACTCTTCGATCGAGGACGCCTTCTCAGGCCATCCATAGCATGACCGCTATCTTCTTCATCGGTATCTTTCACGCTGCTTTCTTTAGTCAAATTCTGGGATTCCATGTACGCCTTGGCACGCTGTGCAACACTGTTGCTTCGAAGTCTTGTCGTCTTCCCGCCATGGCTTCTAATTGCGTCGAGAATCTCAGACTGATTGATAACGTTTTGTTCCGTTTCGACAAACGCAGTGTTGAGCGCCTCACTGTGTGGACGAAACTCGCCGTACTTATTCAGATAATCCGCTAACTCTCTATTTATTCTTATCTTTGGTTTAGCATTAGTTTTTACTTCTCGTAACTGTGTAAAGTTCTCGGTCTGTGTTTTATTTCGTTGGCGCAGTTGCCATTTAATATTTTCTTTCCACCATACGCCATTATCACTACTACAACGCGGCGGTGCGTAAAGTCGAAACCGGATAAGTTTCTGAGGGGTTGAAATACACGAACATGATGTACTATGATTACCTTGGGCACAACGTTCCTGAATGGGTCCGTCTCGTTCTGAAGAGGGTACGGAACCCGTGACACGTGGTGTACACGTGACAAAAACATGGTCAATAGTTCCAGCCTCCTTAGTGTTAAAAGTTCTGTCTTTATTAGTTCCAAGACATTTTTTTGGAGTACTCTGTCTGAAATTCCCGGAACAAAATTCTTCGCGTGATGAAGGAATCACCACGAATTCCTCAAAGTCCGGCGATTCTTGATTGCGAGTAGGACCTTTCCCGGGGTATTTGTCTTTTGTTTTCCGTACATTGACCTCAATACTGATGACGTCATAATCATCAATTTCAGCCCTTGAACCTCCTATCGGCAAGTCTGTAGTGCACTTGGGACACGGATCGATTTCATCGTCTCCATAGTAACCAGAATTAACGTCCCCGCTGTACAGTCCACTTTCACTGCTACTACTGAATGAGTTGCTATGGTTATGTGACTTCAAAGTGGACCCGGAGGACGATCTGGACAGACGTCGTCTCCAGAACTTGTACTTTCCTTTCTCTTGTGAACGGCTTGATTGGCGTTCCTCCCAGCTGCTGTCGATCTTGCGTAGTACGTTGAAGTAGGAGTTATTAAGAAACATGGTCAGAAGTGGAATATGGATAACCTTTCGAAAGAGAAAATATAAATGTCAAGGCTTGATAGACTTTTTCCTTGGGCGTAATGTTTTCCCATTTCAGATCACGTGTCATTCTCTTCAGAATAAGATTCTTTGCTTGAGTTGTATCCATATTCATGTGTCTTCTCATGCGCAACCGTTAAACAATGAAATGATACTCTAGGGAATGACACGTGGTCTGAAATGGGAAAACATTACGCCCAAGGTAAAGAGGTATAGCTTGCACAATGCCTTTGAGGAGGCAAGAGCTGTTCTTGCATCGATTATTATTATTACTGATGCACTTGAGTCTGACAAGTCGTACCGCGGAAGATTTTAATAGTTACCTTAGCAACAACCCCCAGGAACAAAATATGGAAGTTTTTTTGGGTTATAAAGCTTGATGTCGGTATCAGTAAGAGAGGGAGGGGGGGGGGGGGGGGGGAGCAATACAAATTTATTTCAGCTGCCCAAACAAGTATGCTTGATTTATTTATCAAGTCAGTTGCAAAAGTGGAATTTTGATAAATAAATGTAGTACATGCAGTACCATTGTATACATATAGGATATTACATGGTCGCGCGGAGATACGATTTTTAATCGAGTGTTGATGTTATCTCTCACGAGTGAGCGCAGCGAAAGTCACTCAACATCAACATCATATAATAAAAAAGAAACTCAAAAAAGAAACAAAAAAAAACAAAAAAAAACTCGGTTATCATAGATTTAGCCTATTCTCCCGGCCTCTTGATTCACGGACAATAACTATATTTTGTTCATCAAGTCGTCTACCGTCGGTCACAGTCATATTAGATAACCAGACATGATAGTCTACATCAATCGGACAAAATGCATGTGACATATTGATTCAGAGATTTAAGAAAACAAAGGCTGACGAGTTCTTAATGTCCCTGATAGAACTGAATAAATTTACCACCAAGTGATCAAAGTACAAAGCCACATTGAGTGTTTTTCAAGATATTACGAAATAGTACGCGCCAACGACGTAATTTTAAAGTTCTACGAGCCTCTTTGACCCGAAAGTTACAGATTACGAAGAAAATATAGGTATCAACAGATCGGGCAGTCTGGGTTCAGTCAGTCGACACTTGTAGTTGTATTTACAGTAACAATTTACTATCGATCCTGATGTCTCGGGCGAGAAACACGGAAGAGAAAATACTACAATAATTTAAAATAAAATACAATTTGTATAAGCCTAAAAGAAGAAATATTGTGTCCTAAACAATGAATTTCTATTGAAAATTACTACAAAAATAATTCCGTGCCATTGTGTTCTGTTTGTTCAATTTAGATCTTGAAAACTAAATCATCTTTTTTCGATTCGCAATTAAAAACTTTCCTTGACTCTATAAGAAAGAAAGAAAGTCTTTTCAAAGCTTTTTTAGTATTGATATATGTATATAAAGTTGTATTCTTTCTCACAATATGAGAAAAAGTAAATAGACTTGCTCACGCTACGTCCCCAACCATGAGGACAAAGATTTTCCCTCGGTTAAAATTCGATAATTTTATGAGAAAACAATGTAATTATTCAGCAACAATATAATGATCATAATGAAATGAAAAACGGAGCTTAAATTAAAGGGATAAATAACTGATTTTAGTTTTAAAACGCGAGCTTCAAATCCTAACTAGTCTGTTTACATCGTGAAGAACTAGCGCTTTAAACAACACATGTAGATCATAAACAATCACATATTCACGGGACTGTGGCGATAAGTATTCAATATCTGTATCCTAGGGGAAGAAGCCGTGTTCTTAGAGCTTTTATGAACACACTCGAGAACTAAGTCTGGCGATTCGCTGGTACCAGGATACCGTAAACTCATTGTTCCAAATGAATACACAACACTGCCGTCTTACCTTGAGCGGTTCAGACTTTGGTCTTCTTGCTCTATTGACTTACAAGTCTTCCTCCATAAAAGTTGAATTGTAGCACGTGTGAATGGACAGTTTTTATTTGAATCCATCGTCGACAAATGACTAGAGTCGGAGCAGAGTATCAACGATGTGTAAAACGAGTTTACAAACAAGAATTAGCGAGGTCAATCAAGTTCGTTGCATCATCCTGTGCCGTTCACTCACGCATGTCCGACACGTGAACACCCCACTCATCTTACCAGCGTATCGTAGGGCAAGGTATACTAAGTATTTCAAATTCTTTAGAAATTCTGATATTAATTCACAGCACTTGTATGTTAAAAAATTCTTTTCATAGTTCGACTAATACTATAAAAGGACAATTCTAAGATAATTCTAGAACCTGTTCTAAGCGACCACTCATCTTAATTGAACGATTTACCAGAAGACCGACCAACCATTCAATAAATGAATTCTTAGTAAAAGAGCTCTTACCAAAAGAAAATCCGATTTTTTTGCCAAATTCCCTTGAACAGGGACATTGGATTACTGATAAAAATTCACTATACAAAACCATTACTGACATTATTTCTTTTAAATTTCTTATTTATTTTTATTGATGTGCATATATTTTGTCTGTTTTTAGTGCGGGGGAGCTAGGTTTCTATTTCTATTTCTTTATCTGACTGACAAGTCCTTGAGTGTTCTTTTTTCCTGTGCAGTGGGGGAGGGGAGGGGAGGGGGAAGGTACATGCAAATAACCAAGAATTTAATTCTAAAATGAACTGATATCATTTGCATGGTTATTGCTAAAGTGTGTTTTGCGTCATTGCGTGAAGTTTGTTTGGATCCGCGGAGCAGCGGCTGGCGTTCGCGTGAGTGAATCATGAAATTCATTGCGTGAGGTAATTAATTTCGCAGGTGCAACACTACACCATATGGGATAGTCTTCTATCACTACTTATTATCTCCGAAATGAAAACACGATCAAATCCTTGATCAGGGTAAGTAAAAATCAAGAAGTATAATTCGAGCGCTTTGAGTAGATGTGGCTTCCAACTGCAATGCGCAACGTAGAAATGTAAACGATCAGACAAGGACTCAATATGTTTTGACCAGATGTGAATTTTGTCTTGGGCTTCCAGTGGACCATTTTTTTCGACTCGTATTGATTACAGCCTGGTTTCCACTACGACGCAAGCGCAAGCGCAATCACCAGCACAAGCGCAAGCACAAGCGATGCTTGCGTCGCTATTGTAAACCAAGCTGTACCATGTGACTACTTTCTTTAGCCTTGCTTCTGCTGATGTAGATGCAGCTAACTTCGTCTAATATTTTCGCTGTGTTTTTCAAACCATATCTTAGAAATCCCAGTGACCTGAAAATACAATATTCATTTCATTTGTTAAGGAAGCTGCGCCAAAGCGATAACTTACACTGCGTTCCCGTTGGCCGCAGTAAACGGAAAAAATATATCAATCAAATAAACACTGACGAAAGTTAACCCGAGTACGAACTGTTTAGGTAAACAGAGGATCATATGCATGTGCAAACTCAGGTATAAAATACTGCTACAAAGGTGACTTGATTTGAACTCTCTGTCATCGATATTTTCTAAATGAACTCCGTTCATTGATGTGCAGCTTTGCACGATGAGGATTTTGGCGTGTCTCGACATATCGCTCAGTTACTTTTGCCTTTCATAATATTTCCCACTGACGTCCTTCTCCCTCCCTCTTTGATTTTGAATTGCGCAGCCGATGATAACAGAAATGATCACTTCTTGTATGTTTTGGAACACGAGTCCAATCCCCCCCAGTACCCCCACGAAAAAAACACTACACACCACTGACACGCACAAAAAAAAAAAAAGAAAAAGAAATTGGATAAGGCCTCGTGCCGAGGTGCTTGACATAGTCTTGTTTACTGTCGGTTAATTGAAGAGATTTAGTAGTAGTAGTAGTAGCAGTAGCAGCAGCGGTAGTAGTAGCAGCAGCAGCAGCAGCAGCAGTAGTAGCAGTAATAATAAATACAACTACTAAAATAAATAAATAAAAAGATAAATAGGTAACCACTTTTGACAAAATAATTGTAAAGATGTATTTTATTATTTCATAAATACTCTGGATTTCAAAAATATACTATAATATATTCATGACAATTTTCAGTCTGATTATACATTAAATATAGATCTTTATAGCACTTTTTATAAATATATTAATATCTCTGATAAATTACTATTGCCTTAGAAAAATTGCTTTAACTGCAATCATTTCTGATAATATGTCATATCAAGAGAATATCAAGCAAAGAGGGCACATCTCCGTGCCCTATGAAAATTATTTGAAATTCTATTTTTAGCTCCGCTTGCAGCCTGAAACATTTTGTCATGGGATTCCAGATTCAGTTCAGGCTGTGCGCGCAGCTAAAAGTAGATTTTCAAATAATTTTCATGGGGATAGACCTATGTATGGGAGATGTGCTCTCTTACTTCATACTCTCTTGATTATATTTCCCTAAAAATTATTAAAACATTTAAAAATTCATAAATTAAAATCTAATTTTCCTTTCACGTAATTGAAAATACCTCTCGGTTCGAATATCGAACGTTGGTTTTATCGAACTATTACTGATTTGGTCATTTCTCAAATGTCCTGCGTTACATGTCACGCTGACAATGTCACAGCTGTACCGTACATATCAGCGTGACAGCATTTAAATAGCTATAAATAAATAAATATTTTCTTGCGATAAATAAAACAGATAAATACAATGCGTATATTTGATGACACACCTTCAGGTCAAAATATTTACTGGAAACACTAATGACTTTACGTATTAGTGACGTAATCTACCCTATTTTCCAGGAAGCGCCATAGGTGTGTTTCAAGCAGGTTGGGTCTTCCTTCTTGTAACACTCAGGACACTCCCTGGAAATTCCTTCCCACTCAGTAAAGATTTCTAAAAATATTTAGCTTCTGTTATTGTAACTACGCTTCCTGTGAATTACCTGATAAGCGAAATTATTTCCGTTTCTCATTCCTTTAGTACTACTTCGCTATCATTAATTCCCAGACTTTTATTTTACTTTTTTTTATCATCTTACTGTATTTAAAGCCAATGAGATGTTTTCGATTCTCAACCCACCCGATCACT
The DNA here is from genome assembly GCA_023349425.1 of Anthopleura sola. Classification (NCBI taxonomy): domain Eukaryota; kingdom Metazoa; phylum Cnidaria; class Anthozoa; order Actiniaria; family Actiniidae; genus Anthopleura; species Anthopleura sola. The sequence goes on from JALHLI010000004.1 coordinate 2,531,282, forward strand.
GCTTTCCTTCTTTTTATATATCCAATAGCAATCGTTAATTCATCCAATCATCAATCTAATTCCATGAAATGCGTAGCCCTTTGTGAGAATGCTGTTTTCATTGCAGATTTCGGTGAACCATTCCCCCTGATTCCAAGATACCAGTTCGCATTTCTTTTTGATCGGTACACTGTGTATCCATTGGAGTGTTGCTTTTGATAGAATATACAACTGACCAACTGCTTTGCTCCTTGTTTCTCATTCTAAAAGGAAAACAAAAAAGTCGTTGGATTAAAATTATTTTCAAAGTACGTCGTTACCGTTGCAACTGAATATTTTCATGGCCGCTATCCAGGCCATAGGGAGGTCTAAGAAAGCTTTTGACCTCTGTTTCTCCTGAAATTTTATTTCTGATGTACGAATAATTAAGATAAACAAGGCCAAGGTTGATCCTACGACCGTATTAAGGACCATCCGTCGTTTGGTTTGACAAACAACAGATGTGAACTTCAAAAATAACCCAGAAACATATCGATTTCATTAGTTTATTATTGGCTTCCAAGGCGAAGGGCAAAATCTGTATAGTGCTAGGTCACTTGTGGACTTAACCTTGTGATTGGGGATAGTTCGCCAAGTGTTGATGACTTCATATTGTTTGACTTCGATCAAGTGAAAAACATATTTGCACATTAGTCTCTTTTGTCAATTAACCAACACGACCGCCAGATGTTGAATGTTATTCTATTTTTCATGGAAATGATTGTAAAGTAACCATCTCTTGAATAAACCGGTTAATCAGAAGTAAGAATAACAGACATAATACTCAAGGGAATGATAAGCAATTCGGAGGTTGAGGAAAAATCTGGGTCGAGTTGGCATTTCAGTGCATTGTGGGATTGTTTTAGGGAACAGAATAGACGCCATTTTGGAAACATGTCCCCTTAAACAGTCCCAGAATGCACTGCAATGCCAACTCGAACCAGTTTTTTCCTCATTCTTGGAATGGCTAATTATTCCCTTGAGTATTATTTTTCTCTATCAAAAGCATGATATTTAAGCATGAAAATTCCACCCGGAGCACAAAAGGTCCTACGTACCACAACTGTGAGGCTGCCGTGTCCAGACATACACAAATAACGGCTACCATCAGACGATTTGATATGAACTTGACCATTGAAACCAGCTGATTCCAGTATTATTGTAGCTGTTGACAAAAATGGAAAGAAAGAGCTTGATTAACTGCGACTTTCCAGTAAATATAGACCTCTTATGAAAAAGCAAAGCAGCTCAATAGACCCCTTGCAGCACGTCGGAATGCAGCTCAATTTGGAGGACAAAACAAAAGAATTTCAAACTCCTGAGAATTGGAAACTATTGTTTTGCCCTCCAAAATGAACTGCATTCCGACGTGCTGCAAGGGGTCTATTTGGAGGACAAAACAAAAGAATTTAAAACTCCTGAGAATTGGAACCTATTGTCTTGTCCTCCAACATGCTGGAAGGTACGTCTATAATAATATTAAAATTTATATAGCGCTTAAACTATAAACATGGCATCAGTCTATTCAAATTTTCCTTAGTGGTAGTGAATAGAGTGATTTTTGCCAGTGAAAAAGTAGTGAGTATAATACTGTACATTATAGTAGACGCTAACTGAATTACATTTTTTACTTTGATGTCAGTTCTTACCATTTGGATCCGAGCGATTGCCAGCACCATCTACGCTATTAGCATTTATCCTGATGAACATACCGCTGTTCTTGGAGTACAGATGTGTTTTTATCTTACTGCTAATTCCACTTCCAAGACCTGTTAACGCCTGAAGCAAGAACAAAATATCAGATTAGAATCAGTCGATCCGATTAAAAGAGTTTTAATGTTACAAAGAAAGCACAAGTAAGAGATAAAGACAGAGAGAATTGAGGCAATAAGCCATATAAAGCCCGAGGGCTTTATAGGCTTATTGCCGACATACGAGGTATTTATCTGGCTTATTGTATACTTAATGAGGTTTTCACAACACGGCCAAGAGAAAATAGTGTGATAATGTTGACGCACTCGCTTTAGTGAGCATGCGTAGATTACGAATTAGCACTTTCGCTGTTATCGCTCATACCACACGGAGTGGTCGACATGGCAATATGGTGTCATGAACTATCAATCTCAAAACTTTCGAACTATGCTGCGGGGTTGACTGTAAGCAATGCTATTAAGGCGAGCTTCTGCAACTCTGCTCATCTGTTACGTTGAGTTTGTAATAGGGTATGAAATCCTGATTACAAATTCAAGAGATGCATCATCGGGATCCAACAGGGATACGCCCCGATGAATAATAAAACCGTATTAGGTGTGCAATAATTCCGTTTAAACCGCCGTCGGTGACAACGGTACCGTACCATCATGACATCCTCACGCCGGTAAAATCCTTGGTTAGCAGTATGTCATTTTATGATAGTCGGCGAAGTCAACGTATTGAAAGCCGGAAGGCTAGAAAAGTACCGAGAGAACTTTCTGCAGAGCAGACGCACCTCAGACTGCGGGATCGAATGAGATAAAAAGGGCCGCCATTTGCTGTTGTTTGTTACATTAGCTATAGCTGGACCTTGATACTGAGTAGAGAGGTATTTTTTTCATGCATAGATCAGCACTTTTCGTGAACCACAAAATATCGAAAAAATACAAATTTTGGGCTAAAAAAAAAAGTCGTAGAAAGAGAAAACAAAACAAGACAATCTTTTTTAAGAGAAAGAAAGCTGACAAGCGCAGCCTGATAATAAAATCCTGTTCTGACTTAATGCAAGCGAAGAAACCTGAGAATATTAGATTTTATGGAAAGAAAATCTTTAAACAGAAGAACAAGCTATTATTCTACTATCTTTCCAATCATGAATGTGTCAGCACTGAGCAAACTCTTAAGCAGCCGTGTTGGCGGTGGAACTACAAACAAGCCACAAAATCCTCTCGGAAACTTAAATCCCGCGAATCATTCCTCGTCAGCATCTGATAGCCTTATGCTCTGCGACTAATCCTTCTCTTTGCGGAGCGACGACGCGCCGCGATTGATCACTGTACGTCTGGGAAATCAAATCGTAATGAGTAAAGGTGCCTTGCTTTACTTTTTCTTATTCCAAAGTAATGCACCTTGGTAATATTTTTAAAAAAAAGCTTTGGCTGGATGAAAAAGGCATAATACTCAAGAGAATGACACGTGGCTTGAAATGTGAAATTATATCCATATTCTGCATGGCTGCGAATGAGGTTAAGGCGAGGGGAGGTTATTCCTAAGTTAATTTGTTTATTAGCCCATTGCTATACAAGAGACGCCCGCAATTAAGAATTGTTGATTTTTTGCAGAGGGGGAAAAATCAAAGAACCTAGAAAAGAATTCTAGATAAAATCAGGCCGTCCGCTTTATTTATTTAGTGAGTTTGCTTTGATTGCACTCATCGTACGAATAATAACTGATTGTTTCATACAAAGACGATAATCTTGATCTTATTCAATTTTCGCTTTTCCTCCTCCCTCTTCCGGAAGTCTTTCGGCAACTGATGACCCAGCGATGAAAATTTGGCTTTAAATAAGATTAAAATATCTCGTATCGAGAGAGTTGAGAATTTTGAAGTTCAGTGGATTTGCTTGAGCATATGGGCATATTCTTGAAGGAAGAAGCACTCGACTGTCTTTATTTCAATTGGAAATGTTGATTTAACTTGTGTGGTCTTATGCCAGTACGGCGTCTGATCTTGAACTGCGTTATCTGATTGACTTTCTAATCTAATCGAGGGGTATTTTCGCACGCCAACCTGGTAAACCGACCTCCGACCGCGTGTGAACCGACCTCTGAGACACCGTCTTAGCATGACTTAATTTTGACAATAAATACATAAAAAAATCTTGGGAATACATAAATTTGACGCTACAGGATCGTAATCAAAGTACAGAAAGCACTTAATAAGAGTCCATCAATTATGCAGACCACTCGAGCTCGTCATCTCTCGCAGGATTATTTCAAAACCACAATCACTTCCTGTCATCCCACGCGGGTCGTCAAGGCTTTCCGAGTTTTTTAATCAATAATTGAAAAAGTAAGATTTGTAAAAATAAAAAATCTTGAAACTTTGTCTATGTGGTCGGTTACAGCCGGTTTTCAAGGTCTTTTTTTTGTTGTTGTTGTCAAAGTACAGCTAAAAAAAACTTGGGTCGCTATTATAATTCTTGTAGACAACTCGAGTTAGTAGTAGTCTAACTAAATTCCATGGTAAATTATATTGGTTTTCTGTGGGATTCAGCTATTTGAAGACTGCAGTTCACCTCGTGCACATGTAAGGTTTCAGGCGGTTCTTTTTACTGATATTCTGCACAACAAAGTATTGACGCAATAATGAGTGACTGTCTACGGCTCTAAATGTGCCAGCATTGAAACTTGCCGAAAACAAAGACAGAAACCCGCGGATGCGCTTCCGACCACCGAGAAATTTTTTTTCATCGATAACACGTGGATGCCTCAAGCTTATGTTTTCCAGTTGAAATATTTTTGCCAAATAATCAGTTACTTTCAGCCTTTATTTATACTGTCATATTTTTCTTCCTAAAAAATAACCTCATTCGATCTTTCAGATTCTAGCATAAGGCATATAATTGCAGAGTTATAAAGTTGCAGTTATCTAACGAAAAAATTCTGCGTTAGTTACTAGTTGACTGTCTGAAAGGTTATGGCCTTGTTTGCTGGGGTATCAGTTTCATGTATTTTTCTGCATACGGCTGGCATCTGACCAAGAAAGAGCTAAAGAAAAGCTAAAGAAAGACTAATCCGGGTCTAAAAACGAACTGAAGAACCCAAGCTAATATGCTTACTCAAATTAATTAATGTCTCTAGATTTTTCCCAAAAGCTGATCGTACGTGGAAAATGCAATCCAGTGTAAAATGAATTGAGGAAAAAACGGCTAGTGTGTGACTGTAGATTGAAGCTTGGAAAGTTATTGAGAAAGTTTGATACATTTGATACAAGGTTATAAAATTTTTCCTTGAAAAATCAACTTCGTGGAAAAAGTGATTAGAGCGAGAGAAACTCTGCTCAAAAATTTGTACTTTGTACAAATAAAATTTAAACTTCACTCAACTTGTGAATGAAATTATTATCTCAAACATCACGCAAGAGTTCTAGATCATTACGCTTACCTTAGTCGAGAACGTGTAAGGAAGAGTTGGTCTTGCTATACTCCTGTATATGAAAAAGAATCAAAATTATAAATGAAAAGCTAAGCTTGATAATCAAATGAAACACTGAATCATTATACGTTAATGAGGGTTAAGTTATCACTCCAAGATATGAATCAAAGAATCGCCTACTTACGCAGAAAAAGTTGAAGCGAGGAAAAATAATACTTGTTTCAGAAAGTTTGTCATATTTTCAAGAATAACTTGTTTTGTATCACTCGAGTTGATTCTTTGCTGTGCTGCTTGCTAGAGCCAAGTCTGTTTAAAGAGTGTTTAGCTTCCCGGCGAGTATTTATTAACATACGGCTGTGGTAATTTTAGGCATTAATATAGGCCTCGTTGGAGTATCGGAATTTGATACTTGAAATACCGTGACACGTCGTTGGTGTCGAAGGGATTACGACAGAAAACCGACAAACTTCCGATAAGGAACGTAACAAACACCCAGAATATCTTCGAGAATTAGGAGAAGGAAAGAAAGACAAAAGGAAGGCAGTTTCTTCCCGATTCCTCCACGCAGGCGTAGGCGAGTACCAGACATAGTGGCAATCATTTTCGATGTTCTAGCTGGGTGCGAGTCAAAATTTACAGGGACATTTTTAGTGCAAAGTAAGACGCATGATGCAAAATTGCAAGCTAGGCTGTCTCGAACAAGCAACGTTTCAGCAAAATATAAGCCACTAATCGTAATTCTAAAGCACTCAAAGTTAGATCTTACGGAAGAAAAATGAGCTAAAATAAGCGGGGGTGTCGAAACAATAGGAGTTTTTACCAAAATCAAATAAACAAGCTGACTTCGTCATCTCAAAGTTATCTCAACTTTTCCAGACATCCGAACTATCCAAATTTCTTTGTCATCCCTTTATTCTTTTTCGCTTATTCATGATTTTTACAAGTTTGATCTAGCTCAACAATTCTCGCCAAAATTTTATGAACCATGAAAAATTTCTTTTACAACTTGTGGACAACAGAGTAACGTAATCTCAGGGTTCATGACGTAAGGTACGATTTTCGTGACGCTCAGGTCAGAGTAGCTTGAGTCGTTAGTCGATGATATTGATGCACATGTTTTAATCCTGACTAACCAAATAACTCAAAACCCTAGCTCTGAATAATTTTCCTTAAATACAATCCTTACATTTTGGATTCTACATATATCTCTCTATTTTCAAGGCACTCAGAATCGATCAGCCCTCCATGGCCAAAATTATCATCAATCAAGACGAAATTGTTCTGTTCAAATTAGTTTTTTTTTCACTGCTGAAAATAGTTTTTTTTATCATAAAAATGATAACTATTTATTCAAATTAATTTCACCCAACAATTTTTAAAATATTATGGATAAAAAGAGCAGAAAAGGTGTGGTGAAAGCGGACGGAAAGAAAGGTTTACGCGGGCTGTTTTCAGACGACAACACTTCGATACCAATTACACATAATATAACAATGTATTCAATTCAGAATTATGGCGATTCTGTGCGTAAAATGTCCGAAAGTATACTACCAAAATATCTTACACGACATTCCAAGCAAAATCATTGTATATTTAGCCCATTTTCAGTGTTGTTATCCAAGCAGAGTCTTCTTATACTTAGCTTGTTTTCACTATTATTCGATTACTAACTGCATTTCTTTGGAAAGTTTGGCCCTTTTTTAAGGAACATTGTTTTTTCTGGTGTTTTTCAATGAATATTACCAAATAAAGTAAAACAAGCTTTATAATTCTCTATTTTCATTGACACAAAGTTGAGGAATTCGTTCATCTTTAGGCATGAGGCGTATTCGTCTAACTCAAACAGCTACATGTACAAATATTTGTACAAAAAATTATCATTTGTTTTATTTGTTTTCTAGTTCAATGACGACGAAGTCAAAAGATTTTAAAAATCTATTCTTACGTTCATAGACAAACCAAAATGTCTGTTTATCGCTGTTTTAGTAATACTCCCAGCTTCTACTAGCTAGAAAAGCTACTCTTTGACTGCACGTTTAGACAGAACCCCATATAGAATCTGTAGTAAGTTTTCATATCAATAAGTCACGGTTGATCTGAGCTGAATTTTATAATTTTCCAAACGCGGAAAAAAACTTATATAGATTTATTTAATTGGAGACGAGTTAAATAACAGCTATAAATAAGATATTTATGATGGCTATACATCTAAACTTAGAATATGAGTTGAAATACTATTTTAACTAAAAGTTGCGTGAAAGGATCACGAGGCTCTGCCACACTAGGAATCGAGAACCTTCAATTGATAGTTATTCCTCATCCCTAAAAGTACCTAAAGCATTTTGTTTCTATATATTAACACCCAAAAATGCGTAAAGCGAGGTTATTTTTACGCAGATATATATTTTCTAATGTATTTCGTCAGTCGGTTTTAGGAAATTGTGGATGTACTTTCGAGATTCAAAGTGAGATTAACCGGATTAGAAATGCTCAGTTCTATTGAGTGACAACAAGCTCTCACTATCTGAGTTATTGCCGTTCATAGTATGGATCTTTTGTCTTTTTATTATTTCTTATTGTTTTTTTCTCGTAACCTTGCCTACCTTGCTCTCATTGGTTATCTATTTTCTATCTTTATCATATATACACTACCTTCCACTCTTATTCTCTCTTTTACTTCGACAAAGGACTAGCGTCCGAAACGTCAGTAAGTGATCTCTTTTATTTTTTACGGTGTAAAATTTAACTTTTTATCCATACTGTTTCATTAGAAACACCGACGCAGCCCACACTAGCTTACCGCTAGTTATCATCTCTTTATCCATGACATAATCGATACCATTTGTACGTGGAATAAGATAATAAGAAAAGGAAATCCATCCCTAACCATCTATTGCCACCTACCCAGCCCAATATCAGGCCTGGCTTGTGTGACACCGGAGTTACAGGTCCAACTATGTCATCACGCTTTCCTACGTCATGTCCAAACCACAGACACACGTGTCCACAACAAATGATTCTTGAAGTGATTGAGAAAATCGTAAAGCGCTAAAAACAAGAATTACGAACTTATAACATTAGGTAAAAGTAACGTAATCTTAGACATTTTGAAGACGCTTTGGTTCGTTGGCTCAGCGTTTTCGTAAGGTCACAAGACCCCGGTAGTGACTAATCGGGCCGCAACAGTCGTAACTACGTTCCTAATAGACATTAATTACTTACGTGAAAAGTTAATCGCTCATTCCGATTTGCCTTTTCCGAAGTTTCTTGCCAAAGGGGATAGGTTTAACTGCAGGACGGAAAGTATAGAACTTGATGATAGATTTATGGGATGTGGAAACTTAGTGCTAGACTTTCATAGTGTTAGGCCAAAAAAACACCATGAGTAGTGATCTCACAAGGAGAAAGCGTAGACTTGCAAAATTCTTTTCCACCAAAATTGCCTTACTCGCTATATGTGTAATAAAAAACTTGATAACTCTGGCGATTTTGGCATTTCTTTCAAAGTTTGAGTTCGGTTTCCAGTAGACTATATGCGCGACTGATTGCTCAAATTTTGGTCAAAAATTATACAAAAACATTTCAAGAAATATTTTGGTAGTTCTTTGAGTTGATGTACTTCACGTCATAAGGCAGTATGTGCTTGTTTTTCTAACCCTAGGTCAACCCAGAAGTGTGTTTTCTTAAAACATTAAAGACGGAAAGCCTCCAGTAAGATAATACAATGCTTAACTACTAGACAAAAGAAGCCCTTCCTCTCTGGAAGGCTAAACAACACCGACGACCGAACGTCACTACCACCGCTCGGCAAGAAGATTGAATAACAGCCAAAAGATTGTTATTTTCCTGTCGAACGAATACCAATATCAAAAAATTCTACAACTTTCTATTGTGATTAATGTATCTATTCACTAGCTTATAAACAATCAAGTGACGAATCTGAATTCATCTAGAAAGAACAAAAAACGTTTCAAAAGAAAGGGTTTGTAATTTGGTCACATCGCATTCTTCCTTCCGGAAAAAAAATGAAGAAATATTGTCAACTAAGTTGTGCAGTCAAGGGCTTCAAAAAAGGCATGATTTGCTCTGAGATTTGACTACAAATATTGCCTTTTTCTCGCTGTTCTGTACAGCATTTACGTACTTACATAAAATAATACACTTATGATATTGGATAAAAACCACAGAAAATAATTCTAGTGCTAAAATCGGACAACATCAAAAAGCCTGAAGATCAAACTCAGCCGTCCCTTCCCCATATGTTTAATTTCCTATGATAATTCCCTCAACCTGGGATATCGTTTTTAATGAATGAATGAAAATAAAGACCTAGGGGGGTTAATATTTCCGACTTGTTTCATAGTTTCTTTGGCATTACTATCTGCCGCTGTTTTTACAAGTAACGTATGTGGTTCCTGCGCTCTAGGGTATTGGAAAAGCGAACCTTACAACTGAAGCAAAATGTCGGCAGTATAAAGTAAGGCGGCATATGAGGAGGATGTTTTCCTTAGCTTGTTGCCGATAAATTACTTTGATTATCCGTAAATAAGTTCGGTTTTCTGTTATCAAATGAAGAATAAACATGGTTTTCTAAAAGGGCGCTCTTTTGAGATCACAAGTGGACCTTTAAGCTGAAATGTTTATGTACCCGCAACGTTGCAGGACAAGTTTCACGATGAGGTGTTAATTACACGATGCAATTCATATTACTTATTTTCTGTTGCATTTTGTAGAAAATGCCGGTTCTATATTTCCATCTTTCTCTCAGCAAGAATATAAGTTTTACAAGCATGTAACTGAACATGTAGTTCGCCAGAAACCTTATCTCACTAGCGCCGCCATTACAGCTGAAAACTGAAATTTTTACAATGTAACAGAATTTGCTTTTCAAAGGTATCTAATTTGCAAAAATATTTTTCCTTGCAGTTTTTGGCAGTCTTTGGTCGCGTTCTCTTCTTTATTGCCACTTTTGAATGTTATGAAAAAATGATAAATTCAAACTACAAGTAAAACTATTTGTTCTGCCGGATGGGAACAAAGGACACGAGTTTGTTAGCCTTCTACGTGTTCAAGCTTATATCAAATGGTCTTTTATTCCTTTGATTTATTTTTTGTTATTTTTCAAGATTAGATGACATTTAAACTAAGAAAAATATTATACTGTCCAAGCGTGCGTCACAAGCAAAACTAACATCCTAAACTCGTAACTTTATGGTATTCCATGCATGCAGTTGAGTGTCTACGGCCCCACGGTTTTATTTCCGGGTTCCTTCAAGTATGAACCGAAGTCAACACTCAAATTCCTTGATCAGTATAACCAACTGCTGTTGGCGCTGGCTTTTGTAAGCAACTCAATACGTCCTTTCGTAACTAGGTATCTGATTTTATGGGACCTTCGAAACTTTCAAAAACTGCAGGGCTCCACTTTGGTTAGCATATTAGATGTCTTTATATAGTTACTTCACGATTCTCTATTGACTGTATGCCTCATTAACTCCCCGCGACTCAGTTTCATAACATAGATAAGATATTCTAGTTTACATTAGTTTTTGGCATCGATGAAATTTAACATATGTAGCCCTACTGTTAAAAAAGTCAATAAAATAGTAACTGGCCAAAGTGTTGAAGGAGCAAGACGCAAGCAAAAACAGAGGTCTGTACTAGAGGCTCGAACCCCAGTGATCTCACACACCTCGACTTTTCTTCAGACTCACCGTCTGATTCGATAAATAACAAAAATATTAATTTTGATAGTTTATACTCTGACAGCATATACTGATAGTATATAGTTCAGTGGTGACTCAATACATATATATGAGATTTGTTGCATATTCCCTAAGCTAAGGTAATTTTTATTTGTCGTTGGTTCAGATCTACTGGAAGGAAACTCAGTTTGAACTATAGAAAAGCTGAGTAATATAAAGAAATTCTCATTTCACAGTTCCTTTCGTTCGTGCAATCGCCTTCACCGTTTGATTGCCATTGTCGTTCGCCCTTTCAACCTTTTTTGAAATAGCCGAGGTGTACACGACTAGAATGAACTAGGCGATGTCCACCAGACAGAAACAGTCTTTCAAATTAATTAGAAATTACTGGTAAAATTAAATGTTCTATTTTTAGCTAGTTCATACATCTTTACGCTCACAGACGGGAACACATGAATACCAACACGTTTATTCTCGTCAAATTTTCCCGCCATTTCATGCGAACCCGCCGCGCCTTCATTCCAGTTGCCATTGCACTTGTCGAACTGTGACCAAGAGGAAACATTGCCAAAAATAAAACGACTTCCTATCTAATAATACCAGTAAACCAAATGGGTGGGTTCTTGGCCTTTTTACGGAACAGGATTCCACGGATTCCAAAACCAATAAACGGTGAAATTTTTGACGAGTATTAGATGAATCGTTCACCGCAGAACGACTTTAGCGTCATTCTGGGAGGGCATAAGACAATTGGATGGGAAAATGAAATAAATTGCTATCATTCACTGCCATAAATGGAAATACGAATAATAATGGACTTGGCTGTTACAAGAATGACAAAATGAATAAAAATTCCATAAGGTATAAATATTGATCGCATTGTTCAGAGTGATGGATGGTAGTATCAGCTAGTAGTAAATGTAGCCTACAAGTAATCGTCTTGCAGCAAACAAACTGAATTGTGATCAGATATGGCTGGATAATTTTCATGTTCCATGACAGCGGGGCGCCGTGAAATTATGAAAAGATCAAGTTGGGAGCCATGCAACGGTTGCTAAAGGTTTTGTTTGAACCATGAAGATTTCGATAACATCATTAGGTCTGATACAATCAAGTATTTGAACGATTTTAAGTTTCAAAATTTGATCTGATGTATGAGAGTGCTAAAATGTCACGATGCATATGTCTATTTTTTAAGAAAAAGTTAAATTGTTTGTACTAAACTTTAAATCTTAGCAAACAAAGTCTTTTTGAGCAAAATATACGACTGACATGTACAGATTTAAGGAATGTGTACACAGGGGGGAAAAAATGAAAATTATCCTTCTATTCCCCCGCTTTTAAGTGATAATGTATAATTAACCTGTTTGCTTAATTGCTTCTTAAAAATAAAGTCCAATATCCGACTCCTGGAGAGCAGAATGACATGCACGCAGTAGTTGATGCTTTAGTTTTAGAAATTTCTTTCCGTTTGAAGAAAAAGTTTTGGAGTTAAACGTTAACTTAACTGGTTTATCGCTATCCAGAGAGCCAAACTTGTGGACTTCTCTTACTGTTCTCACGCGTGCTACAACAATATGACATCATTGATGATGTCGTCATGATCAGTGTCTGACGAAATGGAATGTTACAAATAACAGACACGTTTTACATTTTTTTTCACGTGTCATACGTACGGTTTAATCCAGAGAACATAGAGAACTGAGAAATATTTCAAAGTTATATATTGTATGCGACACTTCATCAGATCTTAAAAGCCAGGGACTTCATCTTGAATTTATTTTTTTAGAATCTCGTGTTTTTAGATAAACCAAATGTACCACAAAAATGTGGATTAAAATTGTAAAGAATAGAATTTTCAGTATTTTATAGATACACAAGATGGTGCTCTTAAATCACACCCAAAGACGAGGAATAAAAAAGTGCTCCATAAAAGAAAAGAGGTCGGAACAGGTTGCTTTACAACACCTGTCTTCCATGTCTTCATTTGTCAAACTTTGACATAAGTTATGTCTTTGAAGATTCCAAACACTCCATAAGACTTGCCTACATATTACACGTTCAAATTATCAATAAAATGGCAACTAAAATGGAAAAAATAATACTTCATCGGTTAAACGATGAACAAGGCACTGATAGAAAACATTTAGAGATATAGCGTAGGTGATCGTGAGACTTCAGTGTATTCTGGTGATTTTTGGCTTTTTGTAAAAGTAGCAGAATATAAATAAATGGTTGCATGGATCAAGGATTTTCCGAGTGATTTGAGGGCTCAAAGCAGAAAAAAATATCCCGCAATTAATTTCTCAGAGATCAATATTATTTCCAGAATTTTCGAGGCATTAAGTTCATGGCAGTGAAGGCGTGATGGTGCAGGAAAGGACATCTATAGGAGAACCTCCATTCCTTCAACAGTTCTCCATAGATTTAGTTTTCGCTTGCTTCCGTCACCGCTGCAATGGCAGTGAAACGGTTGGGAACCAAAATAGCGGGAAGCCAGTTATCGTGAACCCTTTTTTCTGATCTATATTATAAATTAAACATGTAGGACGAGCAAAGCTTTTTGAAGTATTACATTTTAGACATATCTAAGAGGTGTTGCTTCAAAATATTCAGAAACTGATGATACACCCGTCAGTATTTTAATAAGTCTTATACTGAGTATTTGATACTGTATACAAAACGAAACATGCCTAAATTTGTTAAGAAACTTAGGAATTTGTGTTGTTGTCGTTTAACCAGTTTTTGGCTTCCTTAAGATTCTATTCGTATTTTATCAAACTTCAATTCACTATAAGGTATTCCTTTAGTCACAAAACAAAACCTGCTGAAAAGCTTTTTCAAGTGGTAGTAAGGTTTCTTCCTTTTCTTTCCTTTCCTTTCCTTTCCTTTCCTTTCCTTTCCTTTCCTTTCCTTTCCTTTCCTTTCCTTTCCTTTCCTTTCCTTTCCTTTCCTTTCCTTTCCTTTCCTTTCAGTTTTCTTTCTATTTCCTTCCCTTTATGAATGAAATTAGTTTCAAAATCTAGATACAAAACTAATATATCTACATTACCTAAAAAGCTTTTCCAATGAATCAGATTCTTCTTCAGATCTGCTGGACATGTCCTCAGACATCTCAATGTACTGAAACAGATTCGTCAAATCGTCCTCTGTTTTTCCTCGACTAGAAAACATCACACACAATAAGAAATACTTGTGAAGTAGAAAACTCGGTTTAGATATGTACATTCTGCAGGAAATTGGCGATACTTATTTCACGTTATTTGAATTGAACAGTTGAGTCTTTTTTGAAAGGAGTTATATGAACAACTGGTGCCAGATTTAACTCGGTCATTTTCATTCTTGATACCAAAATAGTAACATGGATTACTTAACAAGATGTTTGCATATTACATTATTGACCAAGCTTTTCTTAGTACGAGACGACTGACCAATGAAATGTAAGCACACAAGTAGTCACCAGTTGGTACTTTGTAATTTGTACTGAATTTGTAATAATTTAGTTGGAGCTTTTAAAGTAACACATTCTGTTATTTAGTGAAATGCTGTTTACAGATGGATGTTTCAAATAAATCATATAAAATAAATAAAAAAATCAGGAAAAATCCAGGAAAAAATCAGAAAAAAATTACTGAAAAAAATCTGGAAAATTTTCTGGGGAAACAGAAAAAAAAATTTAAAAAAAAGAACAACAAAAAACTTATGTAAAATATCTGAAAAAAAATTGGAAAAAAAAAAACTGGAAAACTTTCTGGGGAAAAATCTGAAAAAGTAAAAAAAATCAACACTGAAAATCTAAATAAAATGGGGGGGGGGGGGGGGGGGAAAGGGGGAAACAGAAAACCGAAAACGTTGAAAGTGCAATTCTTTGCAATTGGATTTTACGCCTGATCTGAGAAGAATATATAGTTTCAAGCTTGTCTTTCAATTTTGTGTAAATGTTAGCAAAAGGACAGTTCTGTATTTTTTTCCTGTTTTAAAAAATACTTTTTATGGTCCAGATCACATTCCAGTTGCTCTGATCTCAAAGGCATAGTGACTGACGAAGCCTAGACTTTTATAATTTAACTATAAATGTTCTAAAAATAAATATTCTGCTGCGTACGTAGTAGCGTGTGGGCTGAAGAAAATGAAGAAGTAATCTGTCTTTTTTTAACAGGTACCTCGTTCATGTGACGTCACTGATGACGTCATTCATGCCTGACGAAATAATCGTACAAGTAACGCACACGTTTTGCGTTATTTTGTCATGTTAGAACCGCGTGTAGAACTGTTTAGAATTAACTAGAAAAATTGTAATGAAAGATGTACACAAAAGTTGTCAACTTTGTTTGAAAACATTTGATTTATGATTTCGTGTATTTTGGAAAACCAAGAGTATACCGCAAAAATGTGAATAAGTTGCTCGAAATGTTGAAAGGATTATAGAAATAAAAGCTGGGGCTCTTAAGTTACACGCCAAAAATGGAGAACATTAAAATAAAAGATTAAATATAGTTCTCCTTCAACCACCTGTTTTCGGAGTTTAATTTGGAAGTACCAAACATTGCACAAAAATGTGAATAAATTAAAAGAAATTTCTGATATTTCATTTGTATTACTCATTCTAGATATTAGTCATGCTCGAGCTCGTGCTTGTACGAAAATTCGAAGAATCGCCATGCCAATAATAAGACTGACTTATCAACTAGATACTTAGAGACTCGTTTTGCTTATTGAAACAAGAACTGTTTAGATCTGTGAACAATACGAGTCTAGAATCTGCTGTTGCCTTTAGGACTAGGTCAAGTTCGTCCTGTGCGCACTTGAATGGGTTGTCGGAGGAATTTGCGGTGACTGTTTCATTAAACTATTTTTCTATAAAGGTTACGTGAGTGTGTTAAACAGACCGTATTGTTTGCATTGCTATTCAATAAGTGATTAAGGGAATTAAGGATAATGAAAGGGGTGAGCCAAGCTTTTAATGTATTTGTTTTTGACTAAAACTGAAGAAAGAAATCTTGGTTTATGAACAGACGATAGAGGAATTTAAGAGACAGGCCGAATCACGTTGGTCTTTTTTGTCTGTACAAGAAAACCTTTCAAGTGTTCAGTTGATTAGCATACCACGTGTTTTTGGCATGGCACGTGGTTATGTCACGCCGTTTTGTAGCCCCAGGTTTTCCTCCTACAAATCCGTAATTCGTAAAATTCATCAGTAGCCCAAACCGTAGCTTTCGGATTTCATCCCAGACAGCTTTGAAATCGGAAATTTCACTTCAAAGATATTCAGTTTTGAAACAATAAGTTTATCACATCCACTCAGTGAGACTCGTCTGTAACACGAGGAAGAAAGAATCGTCCATCTTGTTCGGTCTTAGACAGCCACTTTTCTTCTCTTGTTTGATCTATGCGTTTTTTCCATTGTGTCTCAGTGTCTGACGAGACACCAGAAGTTCAGACTGCATGGCTGTGCGAGAGAAGGTCTTCACTGTCTCCTAAACAAAAACTAACAATGAATGATAAAACAGAAGTGTGCCAAAGTGTAACAATTGAATAGCCTCTCAGAACAATACAACAATTCTACCGGATCACAACATGAATTTTGCTCTATGATCTTCTAACTCACCGGTCGAATACCCAAATACCTCAAATACCCAAAGTTTTATAAATCAGTTGAAGAAAACGACATATATTCGCGGTATTTTTGAGTCTTGAGCATTCATTTTTTGTGGCAAAGTAACACTCTTTTTCCACATTAGGTACATGTTCAACTTGTAACAATTATGGCTGGGTATGACTAATAGTTTAAATCACTTGTTTTATTGCCCTTTGAATTATCCAGACATTATTGTAATTATAATAGGTTTAGCAAGGTATATATTTAGGAAACTCAGCCTGAACTGGCCACTTCACTCCACACCTCGCCGTATCACAGTCAAGAAATCTATCTTCTTGGATATATTTTATAAAGGACCATGTTTCCCTTAGGCTTGGTACTGTGGCTCATATGTTTAAGTTCAACTTCTGGTGATAATTTTATGAGCAAGCTTTTTGCTAAAGGATCAAATGGTAAGAATTTGTACTATTTTCACTGCCCTTCTTTTTATTACATCTCCATGTTGCTAGGGCGGTGAGATTTCAATTTCACTCTAAAACTAAAGTTCTGTTTCTAAAAACCGTTCCCTTTATGTACAAATTAAAACTCTCTGAAGTCATAACTCATTTTTACCGTCCGTATTTTACAGGTCCACCAACCTCGCTTACTAACAGTGCAATTGGTATGTGGATGCAGCGAAGTGGCCTTGCAAGACGAGTTTGTCAGAGAATGGTATCAGTGCATTCGTACGACTCAAGTAAGTATAGATATTGATATTTTTACCGTGTCCTTTTTGTATCCTGTTTTCATAATCTTACGTTGGTATTTTTTTGGTATCAGGCGTTTCTGCAAGAAGTGCGTCAGTTGTGACAGGACGATGTGAAATCCAGATTGTGAAGTCGAGTCCGGGAATTCCTCTGGGCCTGGAGCAAAAGGTATGTGATATTATTGTGATGGCTCATACACTTCTATTTACTAGCATAAGGATTGAACTTGTGAGGTCGAAGTTACTTCACTAAGATCTTGATTTGGCATTGCTTTTAATAGTTAACTTTTTTTATACGGACACCCTATTATGCGACACTTTCTACAAAAAAAAAGTTGATCGGTTCTATTTTTTATTCGCAGCCGTGCCCTGGTATCCAAGCCTGTGTTCCTACCATGTCAGAGGTTATCAACCTAAGAACCACCAATGGCATCAATGACGTCACCAGTGCAATCAACTGCGCATGCGCACCGAAGATTTCAGGTTGCCATCGTCGAAGAAGACTACTTGTGTTCTACCGAAATACAAAATTTGAACGAGTAGTTGACGTTGGTGAATGCGCGGGAAACTGTGGACAGAAAAGGTGCCAACCGCTGTCCATAAAAACCATCGCCATCAAGAGTCAAAATGGTTAGTGAAACTCAACATAAGTTTTAGACACTATATCGACGGTTTGATTGTAATGTTTTCCATTATGATGCTTTCTGGAATAAGATTTTTTGTTCTGGTGTTGCGGTTCATTCATCAGTTTCGGGCCATACGCGTCTCCAATTTTACCAGTAGTCAAAGAAATCATACTCAAGGAATAGCACTGATTACATTGATGCGCATTAGAGTGAATTAGATAGAATTGTTTGTTTACCGACTCAGATAATACTAGGAGGCTTATTAAGGCCCCAAACAAGAGCTCTGTGGCATTCCAGTACACATAATAATAAAAGTCTTACTGCACTTTGAGCTCAAAGGTTTGTTTTATTTTATTAATACTCAGGTCGCAAAAGTGTTGAAATTGTTGAAAAGTGTGGATGTGCACATTCGTGCTACAGAATCTCGTACAAAAAAGCTTACCAAGTGTTGACTAAGAAACAAAATAGTAACACAACGGAAACTAAGGTGAGTCACGCATAACGCCACGCGCAAGTTGATACAACCAATCAGGAAAATGGATAACCAATCAGGGAAGGTAGATAGGCTAAATAATGTACTGATCAAGACACAGATCTACGGTATCATATATACGCGCGCACCGCCGCCTCACGATAATATATTTTTGGTGGCTTGCACATGACGGGCAGGCATTGGCATGCATGCATGCTGAACAATATTAGAATCGTTCAGCTAAGAACCAACCAGTGGTTATATGTTGTTGTTGATAGTTGGTGTTGGTGGTAGTGGTGCTTCTTTTGACTGTAATATCTTGTAATATATTCTCAGGTTATCGATGTCGGGACCTGTTCAAGTTCGTCAGTTTGCACCGGCCACATACAGGGGAAATGTTTGTACTGGTAAGTTCTGTCATTTCCAACAACCTGCACATTAGATTTTCCATTCCAACTTACACCAATAATCGACGCAGCCAAAAACGCGAAAGCAAGTTTTCCACCAACTTTACATAAATGCATGCCGTAGAAAATAAAACTTTTTCAACATCATCGCGCTTGAGTTGCGCCAGACTGCATGCACCTTTCGTTGCACTTTTGATACCTAAACATTACTTGGCTATATATGTTAACTTTTTTCTCTCGTCTGTATTTAGGGCCAAAGCAGTTACCACAAGTCAACAAACCTCGCCATTTTCAGTCTCGAATTCATCGGAGAAAGTTTGCCTTCTGCGCACAAAGGGAAGACCTCGTGGATGTTATGCTGAAAAGAGCAGAGTTATAACACTAAACACACAACAAGATCACAAAAAGAAAGTAGTTGTTGTCGACTCGTGCGCATGCTCCTGAAAGTCACACACGTTGCCTAGCAACAACATGCTGAAATCCAATTTCACGTTGGTTGAAAAAGACAAAAATAACTACTCCAATATTCAAGATTTTTAAAAAAAATTTGCCTTTCTTTTTTTTTTCTTTTCTTTTCTAGTTGTTTATAGTAAAAATATTTATTAAGTAAAACAAATATTCGCATAAAGCTTCAGCACTAAAGAGTAAATTTACACCTACTTGCAAGAACGTTGTCATACAACATTTGAACATTTGTAGTTTAGTGGATTAGGAATAAATTCAAAGTACAAAAGAAGATCATTGAAGCAGAACTCTTTCTTTTGTACTTTTAATTTATTCCTAATCTTGAAATTACAAATGTTCAAATGTTGTATGACAACGTTTTTGCAAGTAGGTGTATATAGACAGAATGTAAATATTTTACCAATTTTGTGAAGATAAATTGAAACAAAATCTTAGTCTTTAAAGATAAAAAACGTAACCTAGTCTCGTAATCTGGTTGAATGTGAAATGTATATATATAAATGTCTCATAAAAGAGAAATATATGTCTGGATAAAATATATATCTGAGTTACTTGGTTTAAAAGTTCCGTCCATAATCTCTAGTTTTATGTTCATATTGTATCTTTTTAAATTTATAATCCATTCATGGATTTTTTGATTTTTTAATTTCGCTTTGTCTCTAATATTCTCCACTCCAGTTAAATAACTAGATTACAGATTTTATTGGCTAGGCAAATCACGTGGTCTTTTACCGCAATATTTATACACTGACACCAAGATTTAAGGTAGCTAATTGGCGAAAATTATTGCCTAAAAGGTATTTTCAAGCAAAGTTGAATTAAAAATCTTGAAAGCGCATATTTGTTTTAAAAAATAGAAGAAGAAAATGCCCTTATCAAAACCTAGGCTTATATCTTTCATATTGTTAAACAAAATTCTCCTTCAGTGAAATTTTATCGACTTTTGTATAGAGGCAGCTTGCCTTGGTCGCCTCAGTAACATCTGCTTGCTTTGTTGTTCTTATTCATTAACTCTTCACTAACGAGCTAGCCTCATGAGAATACTCTCATTCAACTAAAAACAAAAGAACCAATCTGCCAATAGTTTTATTGTCTAAACCATCGATTCAAAATGCTAATGACTTATATCAAGTTAGATATACAATGCACACAGAGTTCTTGAATTCGAGTCAAATTATAATATCAGATTTAATCTTGTAGCTACGATGTACGAAGTCGAGTGTAGTTCGATTTGATTCCTAAATTCAAAGGCAGTAAGTACGTTTGTTTTCACTCGAGAGACTGATGTTTCGACAACGTTCATTCTCGCTATACTTTTGCTGGACATTGCTAATTATTATTCTCGCGACGCATGTGGCCACTGTGAATGGAAAAACAAGGCTTCGAAGATTAAAAGAAAGCAGGATTTTAGCCATACGTGGACAAATCTTGACCAAACTTGGGCTTACGTCTCCTCCAATCGACAAGACACATCATAACACGAATAAAGAGGACTTAGAAGCTTATCAAGCTGTTGTTGAAGAAAGCGAACAACAACAGGGCCAGGAATTAGAGTGCACACGACATCTGGGTAAAAGCAATTACTTTGCAAAAAGAGTCGAAAGGCTTCCTCTAACCACAAGATTTGGACGAACAATTCAATTCGCTGGTAAGTACACAATCTGTCTGGTTTAGAGAAAGAGCCATATACTCCAGAATCCATAGCAAACGACAGCAAAAACAACTTAGAAATTAATTTTTCTCCTTGCGGTTCCCTGACATAAAGTAAGGCCTCATTCGCAAAAACACCCGCACATTTCTTAGATGTTTTAAACTAGTAAATTTTAAAATATTTAGATATGGCTTAGTTTTTATTGATTTATGTTAAAATTTGCCTCTATAACTGGGTGTTTACTAGAAACTGTATTTCAGCCAATGTAGAACATATGATACGTCATTTTCAGCTCTGATGGTTATTTCGAGATGGCAAAGGTTTTTATTGTACCACAGGGAGCCCAGTTTAGATAACAGTACAAGGTGAAAATAAAATCGGGAAAATCGATATTTAAATTCCAGGTCAAGATAATGTCCTCTATAACACGAACGAGCAAAAAAAATCAGTAAGAAAGGCACTAGAACATCTTTTTCGCGCGCGTCTTTGTTCCTATGTAATTCCTTATGGTATCAAATGTGTGGATTTGTGTCAATATATTTTATACTATATTGCCAGTCATGCCATCATGAAAATCATGGTTGGTGGGGACTAGAGGGACGGAATCCAAATTTGTTATAAGAACACTCTTTTGTAAGCAAGCATCCACAAAGACATTTGCAGAATATCAATGGTTATAGCATACAGTGAACTTCACTGTGTTTTTAGTATTTGATGCCTCCCTGGTTTTTGGTGATAAGATACTTCGAAAAGAATTACTCTTGTATTAGTGGGCTTGGGAGTATACGTACATAACAAACAGACAGACAGACGGAAAGCCAGGGCTAGTCTTGAATTATGGAACGTGCCTAAAGAACTCGGGTGTCTATTTTTTTCCTTCTAGATGCGAGTACGAAGAAACTGTGGATCGCAGACGTCAATACCCTTACATTCAACACCAACCAACTAAATGGCGAGAGTCATATCGAACGTGCTGAGCTGCGTTTCAACCCAGAGTCATTCTCAACCATAACCCCCCCAGGAACTGCTCTTGAAATATGCTTGAACGCACAAGCGCATTCAGCACGAGATTCCAACAACACTCTCCTCAGAGAATGCTCCAAAGTCCTTCATTCCAGGTTCGTAACTCCACAAGAAAATCCCCTGGTAAACTTTGATATTACCAATGTCGTGAAGGATTGGATCTTCAGACCAGAGTCCAATAATGGCATCAAAATTATCCTCAAAACCCAGGATACGGAGAAAGAAGGTAAGAGCAGGGAGAAACCCCAAGGGTCGGGTCCCTTCGTCCTGGTCTGGTATATCCCAACTGATAGGTACGAAATTGAGAAACGAAGGCGGAAACGAAGAGCGTTAGATTCTACGTTCTGTAACAAGCGTCCCAAGGAAAAAAGGTGCTGTCTACGACCATTCTACATTGACTTCCAACGAGACTTACGATGGAATTGGATCCACGCCCCTCTTGGTTTCCATGCCAACTACTGCAAGGGCAAGTGTCCCTTTATGTGGAGTATGAACAACCAGACTCACCATACGTCAATCATGGCTTTGTTTAACTCACTCAATCCCGACGCCCCTAGCGAGCCCTGTTGTGTCGCGCAATCGTACAAACCACTGGTGATTTTATATTACGAGAAGGGAAAGCCTAAGATTGAAGAACTTAGTAACATGGTGGTAACGTCTTGTACGTGTATCTAAAGAAACTAAAAACACTATTGTACCTGATTCCATCGATGGTGATACAACCATATGCCAAACCTAATGTAACTCTTCTAATAGTACTGGTAGAATTTGAACCCAGAAGTTTTAGTCATATCTTTAAATTCCCAATTCCAGTCAACTATTTGGACGTCGGCAGTTTTTTAATTTACAATTCATCATTTGAACCACATTTATTAAATATAAATATCTGCTTGATATATAATGCTATTATTAACATGTAATGTGTGTGTGTGAACAAATAAAAGTCTAAAAAGTCCATTCAAATAATAGATTAAATAGGTAGCTAGAAGCATGGATTTTATTAATTCAAATTCAAATTTCAAATTCAAAAAAAAAAAAAAAATCAAATGGGCGCTCCCTTGTCGTAAAGATATATTATTAATGTTCTTGCATTATCAAAATCCTTACTGGCAGCCACATCGTTTGACGATGTTAATCATCCTCGTCTTTCCCACCGAATCCAACATGGAGCGGGTTTTAAAGACTCGCGGCAGACAACGCGTATTTTCCTCTTTTCTTGACTTCAACATGCAAACGGTACGTGATTTGCCGCTTGAAGTGCGCTGGATGGCCCTGTGGCATGAAGAAACACACGTTTTACCACAGGAAAAAATGGAAGAAATCTTCATAAAGGTAGCCACATTAGACTGTAATGTGGAATTGAAGGGAGCATCATCACGACGTAGACAAACCAGGGAATGCATTCCATTCTCATCTCTACAGATTTACACTATTAATGAAGTTCAACCTTCATCAACAAGCACATCCCAGTTGTCTCAAGAATGATGCATTAGGCTTTGAGGATTCTCCCTTCTCCCACACCCCTTTCCCACCCCGGTCCCACACTATATCGCAAAACAACTTGGTGTATCATGCGCGCAGAGCCAAGAGAAGGCTAATATGTATGAGAATAAAACCTGAGAGAGTCCTAGTTACCAGTAGATACAGGAGCTTTGTCTTTTCCTGTAACACTGACCGGAACATCTTCCAACATCAACCACCTGTCGATATGAAAACTGATATCAGTTAGTCGGAGCACAAGACAAGCCCACCAGTGAACATTTTACTTGGACAGCATGCTTTCCATTTCTTAAAGTCTGATTTATTAACGGTAAATGTCTGAACCAACCAGAGTTGCTTGTTGCATGGTTCTCTGCTGAGCTTACCCGATTAACCGTTCTGTTGCGTTTCGTGGCTTTATCGAAGTGTCTTGTTCTGAAAAATTGTTTGTGGGACACGCGGTAACACGTTCGACTGCATGCGCACTTGGTTATCTTCTTGACGCACTGCGCACCTGTCAATGGAAAACAAATACAACTGAATACAAGTCCCTTTTCAGTTTCCTGATAAAATAGTGCGATCAAATCTTTGTTTGAGTCACATACATGGTTGTATATCTATGTATATCTAAACAATGAAGTAATACTCGCGGGAATAACATGTGGATCAATAATGCATGAATAACACGTGCGTCAATGGTAAGGAAACATATCATGATACAAGACACTGACAAGTGATATTGAAAAAAGGACAACTGTGGAAGGCAGTAAATAGAATGACCTTTAAAATAAGTCATGGTTATGGAATTTAGTTGAGGGTTATTCTACATATATGTCTGCATGCATCAGACGCATTCGCAGGTTTTTGTTGCTTACAAGTACGTGAACTGAAATTTATTACCCACCATTCGGTCCATTGACACTAATCGTAGCAGTAGATACAGCCTTGCAAGTCTTCTGTCCTGATCGTGATAAATGGTCACAGTATAGGTAATATGACCGGCAAATGAACTTCTATAACCATTCTGTATGATAACATGTTTCGTGTATATTACAGTTCTGTAGCTATAGGGGGGGGGGGGGGGGCGTTCTCTTCCCAATAACAATACCTTAATTGTATTCACTGGTTCGGTATGCGTCCTTTAGTTTGGTCGCCCAGCTGGGTCCCCCCCCCCCCCCAAAGAATTCGCCTTGTTACGGCCCTGTAATGCATGCGAGCATGATACATAGTAGTGACATTGTGAACACAGTATACTTCGATCACTTGCCTTTAGAGTTAGCACATGTCCCTACACACCGTGCTACATCTACAGTTGTCTTGTAGTACGATCCAGTATGATAAGTATGGAAGCTAGACACACGCCTGCACGCTGCGCTAGGGTCAATACAGGTACACTGTACAGCACTACTTGTTGTTCTAATTCCTGATATGGTGCTGATATCATGTAGCTGACTCTTGGATGGTAGACAAAGATGGTTAGAAGGACAGGAGGAAGACTAGAAATTAATTTAAATAGAGGGGTCAGTTATTAGAGGAATGAATGAAAGAGTGAGTGAAGGGAGGAGGGAGGGAGGGAGGAAGGGAGTGAAAGAAGGCCTAGAAGAAAGGAAGGAAGATTGGAAGGAAGGAAGGAACGAAATAACGAGGGGAGGCACGGAGGGAGGGATCAAGGTGAGGAAGGAAGAACATAGGAACGAAGGAATAGTCAATCATAGAATTATATAAGCTCTAGGCGCCCCTCTTCAAAAACCATAGACCGCTTTAAAATTGCATTGTATTGCATACTCATTGGCTACTATCTTTAAATTAGTCCACCGTCAGATGAAAAAAAATCATCGTCAAAAACTTCGAGGTACCGGCGAACCATGAGGGCTAGCACGTACCGCTTAGCACAAGATGATTAATGATATTAAAGTATTGTAGATCATTTCTTGTTTTAAGGTTATGTATTTTGGTCAAAACTACTTCATTATCGAATAACATGTTTTGTATCGACATAGCGCTCATTTTTCAAATCCAATGCGGTGAGTTTCAAGATAGGTTAGTACTTACCGTGTCTACCTCGGAGGAGGATAGAGGAACCTTGGTGCATTTTCCTATTCCTCGTTGGATAAATTTCAGATCTTGTCCTAAGAAAAGCCACCATATATTATACTCAATTTAACTATCTTTTTTCGCTAGAAGCACGCGTCTTTTTTCAGTGATATTGATGGCAAAACGTGCAGAAAAAGTGCATACTGACCTTGTCCGATGTTCGTTTTGTGTAAAGATGCTTTGCAGTATAATGGCCTGTCGTCATCGTTTGTTAGATAATCTTGATTATGATGATAGACTGTAAACAAAAAAATGTTTTGTTCAACGAGAAAAAATTTCAAGCATTCAACTTGAAATGCTTTTTAACTCATGAGAGCGAAAAACAAATGGCTACACTTAAAAAAAAAACAGTTTGAAATTTTAAGATAAAGACACTTGTGTTTCAGCTGCCGACGAACCATTTTAGTTTTTTCTTTACCTCCGTACTTCTTTATCTGTTCGATAACTTCTTTTTGTTTAAACAAAGTGTTCAAACTATCCGTCTCTAAGCTCCACAAAACTAGTACAAGAACTAGTACCCTGAACATCATGTACTACACTGTCTCTGCTGAACAAGTTTGTCGGACTCGATGCGGTGAATAGTTTAATAATAGTTTTGTGATGAAGGAGGTAAAAGATCAAAGAAAATATATAGATTGAATAATAATAAGCAAAATTAGGTCTTGATCAGAAAGGTTGGCCAATCATATTCGTGGGATTGAATGGTGGGAGAAGTTAGGAAACCTGTTAATTGTTCAGGTTTGGTTGTTTTCTTGATTGCCGCATGTACGATGATTTGAGGTTAATATGCAGGTTCTATTTGCGGCAACCGCAACAACAGCGCCGATGATAACAAGAACAATTAAAACATCATCATCATATATCATCATCATCATCCTCATCATGTATCATCATCATGTATCATCATCATGTATCATCATCATGTATCATCATCATGTATCATCATCATGTATCATCATCATGTATCATCATCATGTATCATCATCATGTATCATCATCATGTATCATCATCATGTATCATCATCATCATCCTCATCATGTATCATCATCATGTATCATCATCATGTATCATCATCATGTATCATCATCATGTATCATCATCATGTATCATCATCATGTATCATCATCATGTATCATCATCATGTATCATCATCATGTATCATCATCATGTATCATCATCATGTATCATCATCATGTATCATCATCATGTATCATCATCATGTATCATCATCATATATCATCATCATCATCCTCATCATGTATCATCATCATGTATCATCATCATGTATCATCATCATGTATCATCATCATGTATCATCATCATGTATCATCATCATGTATCATCATCATGTATCATCATCATGTATCATCATCATGTATCATCATCATGTATCATCATCATGTATCATCATCATCATCCTCATCATGTATCATCATCATGTATCATCATCATGTATTATCATCATGTATCATCTTCATGTATCATCATCATGTATCATCATCATGTATTATCATCATGTATCATCATCATGTATCATCTTCATGTATCATCATCATGTATCATCATCATGTATCATCATCATGTATCATCATCATGTATCATCATCATGTATCATCATCATGTATCATCATCATGTATCATCATCATCATCCTCATCATGTATCATCATCATGTATCATCATCATGTATCATCATCATGTATCATCATCATGTATCATCATCATGTATCATCATCATGTATCATCATCATGTATCATCATCATGTATCATCATCATGTATCATCATCATGTATCATCATCATGTATCATCATCATGTATCATCATCATGTATCATCATCATGTATCATCATCATATATCATCATCATCATCCTCATCATGTATCATCATCATGTATCATCATCATGTATCATCATCATGTATCATCATCATGTATCATCATCATGTATCATCATCATGTATCATCATCATGTATCATCATCATGTATCATCATCATGTATCATCATCATGTATCATCATCATGTATCATCATCATCATCCTCATCATGTATCATCATCATGTATCATCATCATGTATTATCATCATGTATCATCTTCATGTATCATCATCATGTATCATCATCATGTATTATCATCATGTATCATCATCATGTATCATCTTCATGTATCATCATCATGTATCATCATCATGTATCATCATCATGTATCATCATCATGTATCATCTTCATGTATCATCATCATGTATCATCATCATGTATCATCATCATGTATCATCATCATGTATCATCATCATGTATCATCTTCATGTATCATCATCATGTATCATCATCATGTATCATCATCATCATCCTCATCATGTATCATCATCATGTATCATCATCATGTATCATCATCATGTATCATCATCATGTATCATCATCATGTATCATCATCATGTATCATCATCATGTATCATCATCATGTATCATCATCATGTATCATCATCATGTATCATCATCATGTATCATCATCATGTATCATCATCATGTATCATCATCATGTATCATCATCATGTATCATCATCATGTATCATCATCATGTATCATCATCATGTATCATCATGTATCATCATCATGTATCATCATCATGTATCATCATCATGTATCATCATCATGTATCATCATCATGTATCATCATCATGTATCATCATCATGTATCATCATCATGTATCATCATCATGTATCATCATCATGTATCATCATCATGTATCATCATCATGTATCATCATCATGTATCATCATCATGTATCATCATCATGTATCATCATCATGTATCATCATCATGTATCATCATCATGTATCATCTTCATGTATCATCATCATGTATCATCATCATGTATCATCATCATGTATCATCATCATGTATCATCATCATGTATCATCTTCATGTATCATCATCATGTATCATCATCATGTATTATCATCATGTATCATCTTCATGTATCATCATCATGTATCATCATCATGTATTATCATCATGTATCATCATCATGTATCATCATCATGTATCATCATCATGTATCATCTTCATGTATCATCATCATGTATCATCATCATGTATCATCATCATGTATCATCATCATGTATCATCATCATGTATCATCTTCATGTATCATCATCATGTATCATCATCATGTATCATCATCATGTATCATCATCATGTATCATCATCATGTATCATCTTCATGTATCATCATCATGTATCATCATCATGTATCATCATCATGTATCATCATCATGTATCATCATCATGTATCATCTTCATGTATCATCATCATGTATCATCATCATGTATTATCATCATGTATCATCTTCATGTATCATCATCATGTATCATCATCATGTATCATCATCATGTATCATCATCATGTATCATCATCATGTATCATCTTCATGTATCATCATCATGTATCATCATCATGTATCATCATCATGTATCATCATCATGTATCATCATCATGTATCATCTTCATGTATCATCATCATGTATCATCATCATGTATCATCATCATGTATCATCATCAAGTATCATCATCATGTATCATCATCATGTATCATCATCATGTATCATCATCATGTATTATCATCATGTATCATCTTCATGTATCATCATCATGTATCATCATCATCACTATCTTCATCATATCATCATCAGCATCAGCATCAATAAATTTATCATGCAGCACTGATAATAATAATAATAATAATAATAATAATAATAATAATAATAATAATCATAATAATAATGCAGAGTTCTTGAAACGCATCTAACTAAGGTCTCGATGCTTTTAACAAGAGGAGTAGACAGACAGCAGGTTGTGATGGTAAATGAAAAATATACAGTACAGTCATCATGATATGCTTGCTTTTTATTCATCTCATTCGCTATGTCGACGTACATATTTCATGCTTAAATATACTGAAACTGGTCTTTAATTTACAATATATTTAATATACATAATATTATTAATGATAAGAATTAATAATACACTTTATTTATTAATAAGCCCGGTGTCTTTATTATTATAAAAAGATGCCTGAGAGGTATGTACCGTGGAATATATATCCCACTGGTCTATAACACTCAGTTGTATATACCAATATTAAGTATATCTTATTTACATATTCTGGTCGAGTGCAAGGCTTCTTATATTCTTATAAGATTGACACAACTTCGTACTCATTCACTAATCTTTTTATTCGTTCGTCATTCGTCTCTCTCTTAGATCTCAGTTCCTCTCGCCGAGCACTGCCAAAAACTACATAGCTTTCTGACTTACACTTTGATATGGGCATCAGATACTCAAACAATCCTTGAGAAATGTGAGTAAAAGATTTTTGCTTCGAAGCTCGATGAGTTTTGCGTTTGGGCTTCGTTTTGTCATTCTTATCGTCAAACTCAAAGAACTCCTCCATGCTTAAGTCATACTCCGATGAACTCGAAGAAAGTTGTTCGTTATCCATCATGCCTTGCGCAACTAGAATCTCTTTTGCGCTTCCTGATTGGTCGTTTATTGGAACTTCATCATCTCCGTAATACCCGGATGAGAATACCTCAGACGTCCCTGATGTGACGTCACTAATGTCCAGGCTACTGTATGAACTTTCTAGCGCGCTGTCAGAAATCGATCGATGACGTCGGCTGCTCTGAAGGTGTTCGTCGTGCTGATTGGCTGTTGCTAAGATAATGATGTGATTGACATCTTCGCTGTCTTTACGACTGAGAGTTGATTCGATTTCGCTTGGAGTGAAGTTGGTTTGGAGGAATAAGTGCAGATGTGCGTTGTCAAGCAATACTTCGTCATTCAGCAACCTGTTGGCGAAACAAATAAATATTTATCATAACATTCATTGAAATTCTTTCTTTCTCTCTTTCTCTTCCATTTTCTTTCTTTTCTCACTTCATTTCTGTCTTTTCATGTTTTCTTTGTATATCCTTGCTTTCTTCCTTCCATTTTTCTCGATTCTACCTTCTCATCTTTCTATCTTTCATTCTTCTTTCATCTACTTACCGTTGTAAGTAGTTTTCCAAGCCTCTCTGGCGACTCTCAATAAAGTCAACAGCAAATCTTCCAAACGTCTTTTTCCTTGGTAGACATGGCATATTCCTGCAGACATCAAAAAGAACTATCATCAGTAACAACACTACCTATATTCCTTCGATCGTTTGCTTCCTTAATTCAGTGGCGGGTTTAGGGGGTAGTTATATGATGCATGCTCTAGACCCCCTCTTTCTAGTTTGGAATTAGTTGGTTAGTATATAGCAAAAGGTGCATCTTCGTTATTCTAGATCCGCCCCACTCTTGACTGACGACTGCGCTACGTCACCTGTGATTACAAACTGCTGCGCATGTGTTTTCTTATCAAATACTTCTCATATTGATTCAGGATAATCCGCTTTGAAATTAGTAAACGCGAAAATAACTCAGTCCTTAGACGACTAGTTTCTTACGCAGCCGCTAGCAGGGTACATCATCTCTACGTTCTATCCCTTCTGTCACTAGATAGAATGTACGTACAGATAACCCTAACAGCGGCTGCGTAAGAGACTATTAGACGAAAGGCGACGCTCCGGATTGGTGTTAAATCGGAGCACTCATTAACAACAATGATTTTAAATGAGAGATCGCAGTGCAATCATTAGCAAACAATGACATACTTAGCCTCTGGAAGCTCTGATCGGAGTCGGTTGTCGAGCCACACGAACTCGTTGTATCTTCTGCGCACACTCGAGTAGCTTAGAGCCAAGGAAGAACCGATAGCCTAGTATGAAGAAAAAAAATAGTCAGAAAGTCCGTGTACAATGGCCCTCTTTACCTTGGGCATAATGTTTACCCATTTCAGACCACGTGTCATTCTCTTGAGAATAAGATTCTTTGTTTGAGTCAGTTGTATCCATATTCATGTGTCTTCTCATGCGCAACCGTTAAACAAAGAAATGATACTCTAGGGAATGATGCATGACACGTGGTAAGGCGAATTTAAAATTATATATATTTTATTTCATGTTAATTCAACCAACATATGAACACATTGCACTCTAAAATTCTGTGAGTTTAACGTGCACCGACTTAGATATGAGACAAGAGGTTTTTTTGGGGTTTGATAAAATTTAATTTTTTTTTTTCCGGATTGCGCTCAAACCAACTTTAGAAGGTGTATAGCTCTTTTTATGCGACCCCATACGTAGATAGTGCCTATAGCCTGACATAGCACGCAAGTCAAGGTCAAATGGCTTAAGTATGTATAGACAATATTTGTTCAGCAAATGAGATTTAAATGAGAAACGATCATTTTACTTTAGTGTACCTTGATTTCGATTCTGTAGTCAGTAAAGACGGCCTTTCCGTTCTGAATGTGAGTCATTGGATCCCGAACACGCAATTTGATCTCCTGTTAAAAGAGATATAGAATGTTGCGAAAATATGCATTACAGATTGGAGGGGGGGGGGGGGGGGGGGGTGAAGGAAGATAAGAAAAGGAGGAGGGAGAGGAAGAGGAAGAGGAAAAGGAAAATAAAGTGTTGTTACAAAGGAATATTTGATTGACCCTTTTTGTAAATGCCATCTGGTTGACGGAAACAAAATTGGCAATCCTGAATTTTCTTCCTTCCTTCCTTCCTTCCTCCCTTCCTTCCTTCACTTCTTTCCACCTTCTCTCCCTTCCCTTCCCTACCCTCCCTCCTTCTATCTTTCTATCCTTTTCTCCTATCCTTTGACCTGTGCTCTGAATTCCATTCATTAGTTTACGTAACCAGTCTTTATTCTTAGTTCTTAACTGACCTCTTGTTTATCGTCTGTCCCAGACCATCCTGATGATCTGGTTCGACTTCTGGATCTGTTCCTGGCGGCCCAGAAGCATTGTGATTGCATGATATTGACACTGAGGTAAGGTCTCTCCTCTGGGCTCAGCATGATGCAAATAAACCTGAAGACGACCAAGATTATGTTACATACAAACGACGGATTCAGTATTGTTAAAAAAGAGTCCAAATGCATAATGAATTATAAATGGGTGTTGATCCAACTTCTGAATTGATGCGAGAATGTAAAATAAAGAGGGGGTGGTGGGGTGGTGTTGGTGGGGTCTATCATTGAGGGTACTACACGGGTACTGTTAGGGTAGCAAAAACTAGTCGGGTGAGCAAAATCAGTTCCGGTTTTGACGTGAATTGACACTCCAAAAAAAATGCTATCATTTTCATTTTTGCCAACCAGAAATTAAGTCCGTTCTGCGCTGACCGTCGAATGGCACACGATAAGAGTAAAATCAGTTTTCTGTTGTCACCATCACTTCTGTCGTTTAATTTTTGTCAGAATTTCTGCTTTTCTATCTAGTGTCATTTAAATGTCATTGCCTAGCAACATTAACGTCACGTGACGTCCAGCGTATAAGCTCAAATTACGTCACTGTTGTTTTAGGACTGGGATCCCGGCCTCTTCGACGTCTAATTGTTATGTCAGCGATGTTTATGGAGATCACTTTAACCTTAAGCGTCAATGCACTTTGATGGTAATAGTTGTTTAGAGAGGGTATAACTTGTTCCTTGACTTCCTTTGTCAGGAGTTTCCTCGTGTATGTTTGCATGTGCCTTGAGTGAGAATTTCAAACTTGTTCGATGATTTTGGAAATGATTTAGAAAACACGGAAGAAAAGGCTTTTGGTGCCGGCATGGATGGAAAATGTCGCGTAGCTAGTTAGCGTTTAAAATTATTGCATTCAGATGGATTTCACTGCTGAACACTGGTCGATCAAAAAGTCAAATTAAATTTTTTTTTTTTGGCTTCTTTCAACTCTTGAATTTTGCACATTATGATAACATTTCATTACCTACTTCACTAGACCTGCTTGCTCTAGTACCAGGTGTGGTCGCGCAATTGTAGGTGAGACATCATCGTTACGTTTGTAGCGAGATGCAATTTTTTAAAAGCTCGGCTCTGGTTTGCGCATATTTGGTAAATGAACTAATTTTTCCGTCGTCAAAGATATTTATGGTATAAAAGAGTTCAAATATTTGACAACAATGTAACTACTACGCTTAGCAGTCGGCCAGAGGGTGAACTGTATAAGCATGTTTAAAGTCGCGCACTTAGTTTTAAGGTGAGTAGTCATGAAGAATTTATAACTGTACTTACGTTTACGGCGATGTAGATTAGTTAGGACACAAGTATAGTTTACTAGACAGGAATGTCGATGTTTTGGTTGGTTCACAGGACTGCAGTGATAGTGTCCTGATACCGATGCGCCAATGTTAAATAACCGCAAACGCCACTACCTTAGCCACGCCTATCATTGTATTGGTTACGTTCGTACATCAGTGTTACATTACGTCGTGTTTTAAAGGGATGTCATTTCCGTGATGAAATACCTGTGTGCTAACCTCAGGTTAGCAAAGCTAGTGGCAGGGTTGAATCTTACTCACCACAATTTCCATTTACTTTTCTTGTTTTCCTCCCTCCGCAAGACCTAAAACTTAATTCCAGTTCAGTCTGTGAGTTAGCCTTGCCCTGACTTTGATCAGCCCCGAGGCTGTTCCAGGGTTTGATCCGTGAGTTAACCGTGTCTTGACTTTGATCAACCAAGAGATTTTTTCAGGATAAATTTGAAGATCTTAGTTTTTTTTTAGTAAGGAATAAATTGATGCATTCACTGTTACTAACGGCTTCCTGTCGAGGCCATTGCGAGTTCAATCGTTTCTTTGTTACGTCAAATCTCAAGTGCGTTTGTTGTCTTTGGATGCATGCGTAACAAGAGGAGGACGTAGGCGGTGCGGATTTTGATACAATATCGAAATTATGATTTAATGTTTTTTCAGTCTTGCAATAATTCTAAACTATCGTAAAAACGTAATAACTACATAATTAGCGAGAAAATATAAAATAACGACAAACTTGCTTGGCAAAAAAAATTAGGCAATTTATAGTTAACATTATTCCACTTCATATAAAGTTCTTGCCCTATTGCGTGTTGTACTATGGTTTGTTTATCAAGCGTATTTGCCGGATGTTTTTGCTTGCCGCACTGAGAGCTCGAGGTCACGCCAAGAACACACTTGATTCTGTTGTATTCACTTAGATTCCGTGGACCCTTTCTTCTTTTTGTACCGGAATCCACGGGGGCCGGAGAGGAGGAGGTACAGGCCATTCCCGTGAACAGGTAGGTGGGAGGAAACGAATCCTCCGAGCCCCCTTCTTGTCTTAGATTCATCTTACATACTGTTCGCCATCCCCTGCAGTCGCGGTGAGCCGGTTGGTGAACGATCGAAGCTTTTGTTGCCGATGTAATCAAGCTGTGCCACTATACCTCAACTCAATCGACACTGGAATAACTGACGGACGCCCGGACTCTCGACCTCTTACCCTTTTCTATACCAAATTCCAGCAAAAAGGTACCCCTTTCTATACCTTTTTGCCTGAAAAGGTACCCTTTCGTATACCTTTGAAGAAAATCTACCCCTTTTTATACCAAAACTCACAAATTTCCACCCCTTTTCTATACGTGCGGCCTGAAAAAAAGTACCGTTTTCGGGCGGAGCATCCCCGTATAGTCCATTATAAGGAGTACCCCCCCCCCCCCCCCGGGTGACGGACGGACGCATTGTGGAGCAACTTCCTGATGTCCCGACGTAAATGACAGCGACGCTTGACTTTGCACAAACTGTGACTAGCAAATGATTTCCGTCCTAGACCAATAATGAAAACTGTACCGGCCATCCAACCACATTGGTCCACTTACAGCGGCCACCAGACCTTGTTTTCTTTACCCCCCAGTGGTTTATTCATGCAGGGATCTTCAGTGGAGCTCTGACTCTTGTAAATTGAAGTTTGAGTTTAGCTTATTACAGGTTACGAGGTGCTAAACGTCATTTTAACCTTGGCGGAGTTAAAGACATCGATATCTCCGCATTAAAGGAGTTTAAACGGAAACCACTAACACTGCAGATGTATAAACACAAGAGCCAGGTTAATAGGAAATGGTTTAGGAAATGTTATCAATACGCAACGATATATACATTAACTTGTAGACATTTATGCCGCATACATAGTATTGTCTATACCCCAGTCTACCATGCGTTAAGTTGCAGTGCACTGGTATAAACGCGGCCAGCAACACAGGAATCGATTTTTAATCTAATTTCATCGATACATAACGATATACTAGCCGGGCGGGTCTGGAGGGTAATACAAAATTGGGTGCCCTTAAACCTTAATAAGAATTGCCCAGAATCTTGTTAAAAAATGCGGCCGGAAAATGTATTTCTGAAACCATGGCCAGCTGCCTTTGTTGTTTATGGGCATCTGGTTTGTAGCATGTCTGCCTTCCCGTCCCTGAGTAAACCCTGACTCGCCTCATGCATATTATGTAACAATAATATAAGGTCTAGTCAGGATGTAGTTTACTGAAAATACAGCCGTAAGATCTTAAGAATTAATGCGTCTAATGTAAAAAAATTCTCGAAATCAGGAGCTCTAACTGGAAATGAATGGATGGATAGATGGATGAACGGATGGGTTCGATGGACGGGTGGATAAATGGATGTGATAGAGGAAGGGATAAATATCTGGATAAATAAATAAAAGGATGGATGGATGGATGGATGGATGAATGAAGGCATTGGCAACTGCATACTGAAAGTAAGCTCTACACAATTACTTTGGGCTCCCTGTGGTTTCCTCATCCACTCATCCGCTGTCCCCAAGTACAGTTGTCTCATATCTAACATGGCGTCTTCGTATTCAAACATTTCACCTTGGAAACCATTTCTTCTTCTTCTTTCTCTCGTCCTTCAAGGTAATTCATGAAACACTCGTTATTTATTCTTACTTTTACTTACATTTTATCCATTTCTATCTCTAAATTTTTGTTCTGATACCTTCATTTTGAATTATTCGGTTTCGAATTTTGCCGTTATTGTTTATTTGTTGTTATGATAATATGGTCTTCTAGAATGACATTTCTTGGTTTTTGGTCGCTTGAATAAGCATTTTTGTCGCTGAAGAATAAAGGCTTTAATTTAATGTTGTGTAAAACACTTTTATTTATTCTAAATTTAGTTTAGTTTGCAAATATCGTCAACATTTTTGAGCTTCTACGCATTTTGAAAAAAACAGTTTTCCGTTCTCACGTTTTTTTTGGAAGGATTTCAAACCACAAACTCTTCATGGTTTACCAATACCAGCAGGAATTATCGACTTTTTGAAAACATTACTTCATTCCTTAAGATATAAGATTATTTTTCTCTTTTTTTGAAGATAAAGCTAAGGTTTAATTAAGAGCTGATTTTTTTGTGTGTTTAAACCTGCCATATTTAAGCTTACATGACTTTTGGTATGCTGGAATGTAAGCATGAGGATATTAAATAATTTATCCCTAAGAAAAAAAAGATAAAAAAATAGCTATTTCCCTTTCATGGCTTGTCTGTTATAATAAAAATTTTAGAAGAAAAAGCATACTGTATATATTTTTAATTTATAGATTTTAATCGAATTGTATGTAATACTGTAAAATCATTTCTCTGTTTTCCCTATAGTTTCAGATGCAACAGAATCTCTCCCATTTATCAATGCCACATCATTAGAGGTGGGCTTCCTGTGGGAGTATCCTCGGCAAGAAAACCACCACTCTGCACGTGTTGTAGTAGCAGATAATCACCTTGGAAGTAACCTAAGCCTCATCTGTTTTATTTCACCACCCCTGCCCCACACACCTGAGTACGAAAGCAAAAAGAATGAGTTAGTGAGGTTGGAGAAGATTACGACAAGGGGTGCGGAGCCTGTTGATAATGTTCGATATTGGGCGAGTGATAGGACAACAGTAGCTATTAAGTTTGACAATATTACCTCAGATGTGATTGGTAGCTATAGATGCTCTTATGGACAGTTATCAAAATTAATAACTGTTAATGGTAAGTTATAGTATATGTATTAACACAATAGGCTCAGTTCAAATGTCAATCTTCTCATGAGCCAAACCTAATGACATCAAAAAAGACCATTTTATTATCCATTATTTTCAATGCGTTCAGCTAGCTCATGCAAAGTTCAATGTTTGAGCTGTAAGAAAATAAATTAGAAAGTAAATTAAACTTATTAAGAGGTTTTGAATGTGTTTTTTTTTTTTGCTGTGGAGGAGGGGTGTTGTAGTGAGGAACTAATAAAGACTGAACTTCTAGGGATAGAGCTAAGGGGATTTGCATTATGACTATAAGAGCCTACTACTCAGTAACTTAATAATGAATCATGAACCCCTTCATTATTGCAAGCGCAAATCCAGGGGATATGTATTGGGTGGCTATCAACCCCCACCCCCCCATTGCAGGTTTTTAAAAATAATTAATAAAAATATTAAATAAAAATTTAAAAATAGATAGCAGGATTATTATATCTTGCTATCATTAAAACAGTTTGAATCTGTTAAATAATTGACAAGCAAATGAAAATGTTATAATTTATTGTAGTTGCTAATGTCGACATAGTCAAGGCATTAAAGATGCCAACAACATTTGAAGAAGTCAAGAATTATGCAACTCACATGGAGGATACAACAGGGATTGCAGGCTGGAATAATGACAAGTCTCTCTCTCAGGTAAAGGTCCCATTCACTGTCTATATGCACTTTCTTTTTTCTTATTATAGAAATATACTGGAAGTATGAGAAGCAACATTTACTAGCTTTCACTGGAGCACCAGAAATAGCTTGTTCCTCCATTAATATAAAGGCTGGCACACTAGGGGACAATACTCCCTATGTGTAGTTATTTTTTAATTAATTCTTGTAATTATAATACTGTATCTTAGACATTTAAATTATAATTTTTGACGTTTAATTTACAGAGTAAGGGATCACGTTTCTCATGTAAAGATTCAGGTGTCGTAAAATCCAAGGATTCGCTGGCGTCAAGTAAGCATTGAATTCATTTCATTAGGTTATATTCAGTACAGTATTAGCTTGTCTTACTGTATATGTCATAGCATTTGTTTTTGTTTGAAGAACATGCAGCAGTATTACAAAAAAGTCAATGATATTTGAATTTAATATCTATTTTATCTTATTGCCCACAGTTCATACTGTTCGGCCCTCAGATGTCAAGGTTATTGCTGCTGTTGGTGATGGGTTTACAGTAAGTCATTCTTGTTTTATGATATAATTATAAGATCAACTGATCATAAGAATAGGTATTAACAAACCAGAGGCTCCGTCAAAAAAAGCCAATTCATACTGATCAGAAAAAAGCCCATATACTGTAGATCAGTCTGTATGCATTAGGCTTTGTCTGGCTTCTGTCAATCAAACTTACGACAGGCTGAGTTCATTCTGATCGAGTGACAAGGAAATTCTTGTGACTAGACAGCCATTTTCACATGGAAATTTTTTTATTGCTTGCTATTGCAGGCATTTCATTAGAAGCTGGCAACAGGCAAAATCCGGCATCTACTTTCCATATCTGAGCCGCCTACTTTTGCCATTCCAAGTCCCAATTGTTTGGCCCCTTCATTGATACAGCTGTCTGTATTAAGTAATCCATCTGCTTACTCGAAATTTTGATGAAATCCCTGCTATAGTTGGGTTTCAATCAGCTGATAAAAGTCTTTGAATATCATTATCTGCTTCAAATGGTGGTCAAACACTGACCACCATGTGCTGTCAGCCAGAAAGAATTCTATTGAAAACTTGTGATTCAGCTGATGAACATTCCTCACGAGACAGGAAATGACGTCAAGTGAAACCCAGCTATTGGAGTGAACTCGGCCCATTGTAAATTTCATTGATGGAAGCCAAAATGAAATACACTGTAACTAGCTCTAGAAAGAAAGATGTGATTATCAATATCCTGAGTGTTCTGTTATCTCTGTGCAGGCTGGGCTTGGAGCAAGAGCTACTTCATGGAATGGATTTTTCACTGAATACAGAGGAACTTCATGGAGTATAGGAGGAGAAGGACATCTTAACAAAACAACAACTTTTCCAAGTATGGACACTGTTTGTTTTCAGTTTTATAGTTTCTAAATATTTTATGTCTTCTATATCTTACTTGGGGAGTGCAAGGGGCCAGGGTGGATCCAGGGGTGGTGGATTGGGTTGCTAGCCACACCCCTTTGGAATTAAAAAATAATAAGAATAAAGGGTAAAAAGTCTAAAAAGAATGCTGTGATCGCCTTTCTAGGTTACAGTCACCCCCCTGAAATCGTTCTGGATCTGCCACTTGGGGGATTCATTACATGAATGTAATAACCTCCATCAAGCTTTAACTTCCATTGTCTTCTCTTATTCAATCACAGACATTTTCAAAGAATTCAATCCTCAATTAAAAGGCTATTCTACACAAACGAAAAAAAGTTTTGAGTTGAATATGGCTACATCTTTTTCCTCTTCATGGTAAGTGACTTAGTTTTTTTGCAACTGCTTAACACTGTCAGTCATACATGTACCTGTACTCTCTGCTTGCTTAATTATATAAAAAAGCCATCTATTTTTTTCTTTGAAATGTGGGAAGTGGTTGCCCAATTCTCCCCTCAAGCTACTGAGAGGCCAGGGGTGAAAACAGATGTGGAGCTCCTGAGGATTCAACTGTGGACCCTTAGCTCTGAAGGCCACACACTAACCAACTGAGCTATGCCTTAATAGAATGGGTCCTTTGCAAATGACCCTCAATTGTGAGACAAACAAATAAGTAATATCATTTCTTAGAGCTACATGTATGCCTGCTACGTATACTATGAACAAATTTATATTTCTAGAAACTTATATAGAATTTTTCTCTGCAGGGATCTTGAAAACCAAGTCAACCAGTTGATAACAACAATGCAGAGTGCAAAGGTAGTCATTGAATTGAAGTGTCTTCATATAATTTTCTTCTCATGACTTCAACACAAATATAACAGGTGTACTCAAAATAGTTCCCCGTGGATTTTGCAAAACCTTTCATGCCATTTTGTGTACGTAATCCCCAGGCATTTCCATCAGGTTGGGGGTTGACCTGAGAGCTGATAACCCTCTCCCGTAAAACTGCACTATTACAGGAACCAGAAGCAGAGCAAATTTAGCTATTTAACCTAAGAAACCCTGTGGCTGTTTCATGACAAAAATGTATGTGCTTCCCCTTTACTCCAAACCCTCAATCTCTTGCCATCCTACCAATGATGCATGATATTAGATTACAGTTTAATACAATATTTGTATAATGCAGGAGATTGACTTCAAGAATGATTGGAAGGTGCTGACAATATCAACAGGTGCAACAGACCTGTGCCGCATCTGTAAAGACCCCGTAAGTACAGTTACTTTATTTCAGTTAAGAATAAAAATATGCAGGATTAAAATCCAATTATTTTGGGCCTTTACATGGACAGATGGATAAACAAGCTGGATGGTTGGGTGGGTTGAGTGGATGATGGATAGATGCATGTTATGTGGAAGGATAGCATTTGAAAGGTTTACTGTCAGTAGTGGATCAAGGAGCTTGAGGCTACAATGATTTGACATTTTGTTTATTTGCTCTTGACAACCAGAATAGATACAGTGGAAGCAACTACATCAAAAATGTGATGCATTCACTAAATATTCTTAAGAAAAAGGTATCTATGATTATATAATATTATTAATAATGATATCATGATTAGATAATCAATATTCCATGGATAGCATAATTGTATTAGGACTATTAGGACTTTATTAAGTAAAATATGATCATATATCAAATGTTTCTTGTCTTGATTGTTTCCCTCAGGTTCCCAGATTGTATGTTAACATAGTACCACCAATGGATGTCAGTGTTGTGTATGAGCTGTATGATAAGAATCCTTCATGCCATATCTTGGGATGGTGAGTAGATGAATCTTGTAAAGGTCCCCCCCCCCCCCAGCTAGGAATGGCACCTTTACGTGATAAGATAATAAATTACAGCCAATTTATTGTAGATGTTTCTAATAAGTCCCTACAATTGTTAATGAAATTTTTTGTGGTTGTCTTTGTCACAAATGCCTGCAGGGTTCAAAATTCCTACTAGATTTATGGTTAAATGGGAGTTGAAAATTTCAAATGTCGAGT
This sequence comes from Anthopleura sola, assembly GCA_023349425.1. Lineage (NCBI taxonomy): Eukaryota > Metazoa > Cnidaria > Anthozoa > Actiniaria > Actiniidae > Anthopleura > Anthopleura sola. The sequence goes on from JALHLI010000004.1 coordinate 2,572,783, forward strand.
GAAAAAGAACTTAAACTCACATTTTCTAGCCAGTTCTCTTTTAAGAAAATAATGATATGCAAAGAAAAAGAAATTCTTAATGCTTGCGTTCAATCCATTTATCTTGTATATGTAGCTGCTCAATGCAGCTACTCAAAGATAAGTTTATCTTGTCTTGAATATACACTCTACTAACTTAATATTTCCTCCCTTTCTTTCTTTCCCATTTTTATATCAAAGGAGTGCTTGTCCTTGTGCTGCAACACAAGATATAGCAACAAGAAAGAATGTTTCTAAAGCTGCCAAAAAGTTCAGAGTAAGTTCATCACTTTCTTAGCTTTTCCTAGCCTCTTTCGCAGACGTTCTTACTGTCCTAAGAGCATCTGTGTAGGAAGCTAGGCTTTTCCTTGCCAATGAAAATACATCCTCAAAAACCCAGGGCTAGACACACTCTGGTATTGTAAAATGCAAGCAAAAAATCTTGGGTTTTTGAGAGTGATGTGTAAACCAGGTCTGACCTTACACAACAGGATATTCATTCAACTCTTTCTCTCAGAACTGGACACAGAACACAACACCACGGTCATGTTACAGCCGCACTAAACCCAAAGTACATTTCCATGCCCTCATACATTTTCTTCACTGTTTTCTGATAATTTTTTTTGTTTTTGTTTAGTCATTGCTGGAGGAACTGGTCAACAGTGGCATCTATGATGTTACAGATCAATTTACCGTGGCTATTCAACCATTCATGAGAAATGGACCAAAGGATAAGGTACTTTGTGACATCTTTATGAAGTTGTTTCGTTTTATCATTTGTTGCTATTACTTTTGGTAGTCACCTCTAAGAAACCACATGCAGACCTTATTTGCTGTCTCATTAGTTTTACATGCTGCTGAAGCTTCGTCGTCTTTCTGGTGTCACTACTAAATGGGTCAGGTCTCTGGTTCAAGCCCTGCAGATGCTACATGTGAATTGAGTTTGTTTGACGTGTTGTTCTCTCCCTTGCTCCGAGGGTTTTCCCCCGGTTCTCCGCTTTTCCTCCCTCCATAAAAATCAACATGTGAGTCGTACGTTGTGTGTATGAAATAGTAAATGTAGTGGTAGTGAGTGTGAGTGAAAGCAGGCCCACATCAGCGAAAGCTGCAAAAATAATCATCTCACTCTAACAAATAAATTATTACTAATTGGTCTAATTGGCATTCGGTATGTGAACCTTCCAGGACAAGGAAATTCGCTGTCATTAAGGGGTTTACTTTGTTTTGTCCTCATTCTAGACTGGAGGATTAGCATCAGGGTTGTTCGGACCAGATTGTCTGCACTTCAACACTAAAGGCCATGCTGCAGCAGCTATTGCTTTATGGAACAATATGGTATGGATGAATGAAGAAATGAAAATGCGCGCGTGTGTTGTGTGCAGTTATAACGCACGCTGGGATTGGCAAATCATAAGAGAAGTGTTAGGAGAAGCACGACGCGTAGCGTAGTGTGCTCTAATAGTGCACGCGTCATCAACCAATCAGAAAGCGAGATTTATGACAGTTGTTTTATTTAAAAAAATACAAGATCTGAGAATTTATGACCGACAGACCTCTTCATCTTGGGCGTGATATTTTCCACTTCAGACCATGTGTCATTCCCTAGAGTATCATTTCTTTGTTTAATGGTTGCACACGAGAAGAATAATGAATATGGATACAACTCAAACAAAGAATCTTATTCTCAAGAGAATGACACTTGGTCTGAAATGGGAAAACGTTACGCCCAAGGGAAAGATGACTTGTTGATATTACTTGGTACATTCGGGGATTTTAATGTCTTGTTTTGTCTTGTTAATAAAGCTGGAACCCTTGCATGACAAGAATACAAAATGGAATATAGAACAGTCACTGAAATGCCCATTGAATGTAAGTATTACAGTGCTTTTCATACTTCTGCTACCTACAGACTCCAGACGTCTAGTGTTTTGGCTTTTGTTACTTCGAAAAATATGGCTTCCGTTAATCAAACCACGACGGGCCGAGTTCATTCCGATCGCGAGAGATAAAGAAATTCCCATGTGAAAATAGCTGTCTCCGCCGGAGATTGATCACTCAGGTTTACGATGAAATTCCAAAAGCAATTTACTGCCTCCAAGAAGATTATCTTTAAAAATATTTTCCCTCTTTCAGGGTCAACCATATTTGTCTACCAAAGTCAACAACAAGGTAGTAACGGCCTTAGACGACGACACATCCCCTGCTATCCCCCCTGCGGCTGCTATTGCTCTTTCTGTTTTCCTGGCTGTTGTAGTTCTACTGATCACGGTCTTTGTCTGGAAAAGTAGAAAAACAAGACCCAATACGGATACTATGAGACTCTTGCAATTCCCCTACAGACCGAGAATATAGAATAGAAACGTTTTAGAGGCATACAGCATCTACAGGTATGGGTGATGAGTATTGGGTCGGCGAAGGTTCCCTTGACAATGACTAGTGCATACTACGAAAACTGAGATAAAGGATCTGAAGTGATTTTAAACGGAAAAAAAAAAAAAAAAACCCGCAACAATAACAACAATAGCAATATGAGTAACGACATTAAGGCGCGGAAATACGAGCAACAAAATCGTGCAACTTGTCGCGCAACATTGTTGCGTTGCAAGTTACAGAGTGAATTTTGCTCGTATTACCACCCCGCGCGCAACAAAATTTCATTCACCATTTTCCATACATCGGTTCACTGGTCATAGACAAAGCACTCAAGCGAGGCTTCAAGGTAGTTTCAGTTAAATTTAAACCTTGCAGCCTCGCTTGTATGCTTTGTGTTTGACCAGGTAACCGATGTATGGAAAGTGGTAAATCGTTGGAGAGAGTAGAAGAAAGCTTCTACTTTTGCAACAAAGTTTCACAACAAAATGAGCAGCATTCACTCTGTAACTTGCGACGCAACAGCATCAACAACGGCAAGAACAGAAACAACAACAGCATCAATAACAAAAAACTTTTAAGTTATATATGTACAAAATTTTGATCGTCCTCCATTGGTTTTACATATTTTTTCTTTTGTAAACATAATTGAAACATAATTGCATGACTGAAGCATTGTTTCAATATTGCTTCACGAGCACATTCGAAATATTTCCAACATTGCAAATCTCCAGCACCAAGTTGCTGAGAAAATGCGCAGTGTAACAGGGGTTGTCTTGCATTTGTTTTTCTGCGCGTATCGTTGCACGAAGTAGAACTCAGTTCTATGTTTTGCAACGCATTCCAGCAACTGGCAACGCCATTACACAGTGTATCAACCCTCCAGCAACATTTCTAGCAATTTTAAAGCATATTTTTTCCAAGTCGCTGCTAGTTGCTCCTCACCTCGGCAACCTGCAACGCTACATTTTCAAGCATTGCGAGACGAGTTGCTGAGAAAATTACGCAATGTAATAGGGTCAAAAGATTCTCCAGCAACCTTTTACCACCCCTCCCCTCCCTTCTTGCCTTAAGATCTCAGTTCTGGCTGTCCTAGATTACTGCAAATTAATAACAAGCGATTTTAGCGCAAAATTTTACGTTGTATCAAACAATATAGGTTTTACTATATAAATATTAGAAAAACTGCAAAAACTGCATGACTTCACTATTGTTGAAGAGTAAAGCCGCTGCCTGACACGTAGTCTTTTTTCGTGCAACTTAAGCCGCGCGCAAAAACGTTCAATTTGCACGAGCGTTTTTTAGCGTGTAACACTCCCTCGTGCAACTTATTTTTCAAACATAAAGTTGCACGAAAAGTAGATTTGGTTTCTACTTTCTCAACAAATTTCCGAAAGTTGCAACGACAAAAATAAGTGTGACACTGATGCTCGCGTGCAACTTGATCTTTTTTGCGCGCGGCTCAAGTTGCATGAAAAAAATACGCACTACAGGGGCTTACAGTCAAACTACTACCGTGAACACCTAAAATATGTCTGCAATGATTATTTAGGTCGTTGCTTGTAAAAAAGATGTTTCCCACCACCATGAAAATCGATTGTATTGAATCCTCCTCTCGTGTATCCGTCTGTCTCGAATAGAAACTCCTAATTTCACGAGAATAAAACTAAAATATGAAGTTTGAAATTTTTAAACGGGAAAATATTTTGCGTGACAGCGCTGTGATCAAACACATAAACATTCCAGACGTATTTTACAGCGCTGTAGGTGTTCACGGTTTCCTTAGTTTTACTGTAAATATATGTGCAATTTGACAGGAAAAATTATTGTGATTTAATTTTAATTGTAAATTAAACGAATTATGGTAACTTCAAAATTACTAAATTGCACTTAGTATGGGCACTTTTGCTTTTGGCGAGTTTCATTTCGACCAACCGCATGCTGGTTATTTAAGAAATACGATTATTCGAAACATGGATCTTAGCTATAGAAGGATCATCCATGCATGTTCGAAAGCACACCAAATATCCAAGCGTGCATAGGAAATAGCGCGCGCAGTGAATGTTTAAACTTTTAAAAATAAGCAAACAATCCGCCAACGCTCATTCACTAAGGAAAGGCCGTTGATATTTATAAGATTCAAGAAAAAAAACGTCTTTTAGCTTTACATCGATTCTGTAAAGTTCCGATACTTTCCATTCCATTCCTGATTTTCCAGAAATCGATACCATTTGTACTTCGCAAATATATAGACGAACTAATTAACTCCTTCGAGTCAAAGCTGGTCATCGACTCTTCAAGGAAGTATAAGGTATGCTTTCGTGTTATTTTATAACTTAAAAGCAATTGTTTGTGTGTATGCTATTGAAATGTAGTCTATTCTAGAATTTTCTGGTCGTTGCCAAAACAATTAGCAAGTTGAGCCGGAGCTAACTTCATCAATGATTTTGTGTGGATAATTGAACAAATTGATTATTGAATTATGATTTTATGCTCACATTTATGACTTGTCAATTATGTTATTTATAGTATAGATATAAGAAAGTTCTAGTAGATGTTTCTGAAGTATTCTATAAGTGACGAACGGACGGCACGAAGATTAACAGGTCGACTATTTAACGGCTTGTTTGAGCTTCCAGTTAATGTTCCTAATGACCCATATCACACCGAATACTGATCCGTATTACCTCTGGTTCGATTCTATTTGATTCTAGGCGACTGGTTGGTGACTTTATCAGAGAGTGCCGGTGAAATTACATGAACCTGACCGCCGGCTTGAACATCGCACATCATGCTACAAGGAATCAGACAGGAACTTCGTTTACGAAATATTTTCCCCTCACATGACGATTTTAGTACATTCACAAAGTCAAAGGTATGTTTATGTAAGAATGGTACGACTCGAATCTTCTTTTTATTATTCATTCTTTAACTGCAAAAATATCGCTTTTGTTCTCTATGTTGAAGAAATATAGTTATGTAAGCAGTAATCAACGGCCCTACGGGGTCGATAAATGCTAAATAAATACAACTTTGCTCGATTATTTAATCTTCCCCGAAGCTGTCTCTTTCCAGACAAAGTAGCGCCATCTTTTTTGCTATCCATATTTTCTTCATTTGTTGGAGTTTCAGAGTTCTTAATTCTCGGCAATAATTTGCAAACTGCATAATCGGACGACTCGACGGACTACCAGCTGTTCTTTTCAAATACTCGAGTTAGCATAATGTTGCGTGACGAAGCTAGTATTGTCCTGTTTTACAGAATAGGGTGTCGAAAAGGTAGATTGCGGAAGATGGATTTTGGATTTTACGCCTTGGATCATAATTTCTAAAAATCTGACTCTCAAATGGCTTCCGTGTTACAGCTGTGATTCAATATTGCCATAGGACAAATTGTATCTATAATATATTTTTTAGATCGAGTCCAAATTGATTGTGCCTAAGGTCCTTTATGTCAAATAAACCCCACTCTTTTAGGTTGCTCGTGACATTTTATTTAGTAAATGGCTTCTCTTAATTGCAGTGGATGTCCCCACGCATCTACCTGGTCTATCGATGGGTATTAGCCATCTATATGTCCTTAGATCTGATCCTTGATCGCCTTTACTTTGACCGATGGTACAGTTCAGCCTTCACTATGTGGGGGCTTATCACAGTCACGCTGTACTTCAACCTGAACGCTGTCACGTGCTCGATCCAATACTACTTGCAAAATCACAGCCGATCACAAAGTGTTGCCATAACAATGGCGCCAAACTCAAACGCTGCCACAGTTTGTGGACAGTCTGAGAAAGTTGATCAACGCAACGATGGAGTTCATCCTAAAATGATCTTGTCGCTACAAATGATGTGGATCTTGTCTAATATTGCTGCTGTTAACTCGATGATAGTCACGATGGGCTACTGGGGGCTTCTTCATAGCAAGTTTGGTCAAAAATCCCTCGTTGGCCGCATAGGGTACCACAATATCTCAGCACATCTGTTGAATGGGGTCCTGATGCTCGTAGACGCAATGGTGGTACCATTTCCCGTTCGTTTGCTTCACTTTGTTTACTCCAATATCTATGGCCTCTGTTATATCTTTGCGACCGTGATTCACTGGCTGGCCAGCGGAAAGACCAAGAAGTTTTACGAGTTCCTTGACTATTCAGACAAGCCTGGCCTCGCAGCTATCACAGTCGTTCTGTGTTTTTTTGTAGTTCAACCACTTTTGCAATTGTTTTTCTACTTTCTCTTTCGATTCCGGGAGTGGCTGGAAACTAAGTGCCTACGAACCACACCTGAAGATGCCGTTAATGAACTTCCTAGTCCTTGCGCGTAGCAAGTCCAGACATTACATTACTTGAATATACCCATAATCTAGTCAGAAATATATGTCATTATCTATTGAAATCAGAGTATAAGTATCTGTATTATCTTTATCTGTATGCACACCAGCATCCCACATTGGAGATATATATGTTATGAACTATTTCCTGCTCGACCCCAGAGCCCTGCCATTCTTACTGCGCATGCTCGACGAAATGCCATAGACTCTGGGTAACCCTAGCGAGCGGTATCGACTATCCAATATTTGAAGGGCTCTTGTGATTGCTAGAGCGTATTTTCAATCAATACTCCAGTTTCACATTCGGTGGAAACCGCTATTTTTGAAGAACACAATTCATTTGCACAGGCTTAGCCTCGTTTATAAGTCATCTATTCAAATACACCATTAAAACTCCGTGGGATTGGTATTATTCAACTTGCACATTCTTTACATTACAGTTGGCTGTTGCTAATGATTTGCAAAAGTCAGCCGTAATGTAAAGAATGTGTAAGTTGAACAATACCAATGTTTTGAAATCCCACGGACTTTTAATAACGTCGTTGAATAGCTGACTTATAAACGAGGCTAAGCCTGTGCAAATGAGTCTGTGGTCTTCAAAAACAGCGGTTTCCATCGAATGTGAAACTGGTGTATTATCGCGACAAATGTTCTGACCAATCATAACTCTTAAAATCCTAGGGTTTCCCAGAGTCTCTGACATTTCGTCGAGCATGCGCAGTAGAATGACAGGGCTCAGGGTTCGAGGCTGGAACTATTTGTACAATAGTTTAGCTATCAATACTCAAGTTGCAAATTCTGTTTCTCAGGGTAAGCCTCAATTTTGTTGATAGAGTTTATGTTCCCGTATGTTCAAGTGCTTAAGTCTTGTATTCTTTATTTTACTGTCGTCTTATTTGTAAATATTGTGTCAAAAATGATGCCTAACCTTGAGTAAATCAATTAATGTATATGTGAAGAAAAATATATAGAGAACTACAATCAGTACAAGTTGTAAAAGTGTTTTCTAATCCCCTTTGGCCGTAACCCTAGAGAATCGTAGAAGTTTGTTTTTGGCTATTCCCCTGGTCGTGAAAGCCTGCGCGCAGAGAAAAACCCTGAATCTTCACGGTTCGGCCTAACTGATTTTTTAAAATGCTGAATTCCACTTGGATTTAGCTGTGCTTGGCGACTTAGTCGTGCCTTGACTTAGATCAGCTCAGAGATTTTTTCAGGGTTTGATGACCAGAAACTAGGGATTTGTCACTTTGGTCATTCAGCTTCTGTGATCGCGTTGAACCATGTGGGAGGTTCAAGCGAGATATTAGACATGCGCATAGTATATGGAAAGCTTTTTGACGTCACAATGAGATGATCACCTGAGATGCAGAAATCCATCGGTAATTGGATTATCGCTTCTGTTCCTGAAGTGCGAACGAGTAAAGCAATTGAACACGTCATGTGCGTGCTAATTCAGCTTGAGTCAACATGAGAGAAAATTCAACCAATAGCAGCAGCCTGAACAAGCTGAACACCGACAGTATGCCCAGTGTGACACGGAGAACTACCAATGTGTTTGAACATACGGTGTTTGATCCTGTCATGCTAACATCCTGAGAAAAGAAAGGCCCAAGTCAGTCAATGATTGTACAAGGAGTGTAAGAAGAGCATGTATTGACTTCCGTGGAAAACAGCCAATTATTCCTGACATCAAACTGTATACCACACCAGGAGATATTCCTTATAAGATTCAGGAGTACATAGGAGATCTACGATTCATTTTCTATCAAAAGCTTGTCATATAAAGGTAATGATTTGTTAAAAACTAATTTAGAGTAAATATTTTTTAGCATCAGTAGTTGCTTTAGAAGTTCAGCTCTTATCAATGGAAGCCGACGGTGCGCACTTTACCCCCTCTCTCCATCAGTGCTTCGTTTTAAGGACATTTAAAGCCTAGGTTACGCAGACTGGAAAGTAGTCAAACTCCGACAGTCAATTATATCGTAATGGTTTGAATTTTTTGGTAAAATGTGAACGATTATATCGCCGGATTTCGTTAAGGAACATTCATGTGTTATCTAAAATCAAAACGGAGATCTTTTTGGGGAAAAGAACTGAAAAAATCTTTTGAAAAGAAAAAAAGCAAGCTGGTCAATAATGACAAATTAAAAAGTTTAACAGAAATACTAAAAAGCACTGCAGTCCGTGTTCCTTCAATGTGTCAGTCCTACTTTAGTTTACAATTTTATTTTTTTTACACTTTGTGATGACAAAATAAGCGATGCTTTATGAATTTTTCATCAAATTTATTTAGGGCGTTATATCAGTGTACTAGTATTATCATCGATCTAAAGCCCGCTTATGGGAGAGAAAAATTAAGAAATAAGAGAGAGAAAGTAAATGAGAAAGAAAAGAAAGTAGCCTCTGATCTATGGAAAATATATGTAGTTCATTATAAACTTTAGCTGTTGTTAAGACGCTAATCTGTTTACACTGAGCACAGAGTTGATACGTAATGTCTAATTCAAAACGGAAATCTTACCGACGCAATTCAGAATAACATTTAGTTTAAATTGAATTAGCGATTAACAAAAATAATAAAAGAAAAGAACATTTTCGTGAGCGCGCGTTCGCCTGGACAAATGAACGACCCACACTACTACAACGACAGAATTTTTTGTAGTGACGTGAGATTTTAACTTTAAAAAAGCAAGCTTACATTGTCGTTGAATTTCGTTCAATTTCCTCTTTCATTTATCTTGACACCTTATAAAACAGCTGAATATAATACAGAATATTACTAAGAAAAGGATTGAAGTGTAGAGAAGAGCATATAGGAGGGTTAAGGGAACCATTTCTGACGTGAAGTCAAACCGCTAGTTATGCGAAAACTTTTAGTTTTAATATCAAAAAAAGCCACCATATTTTTTCCTTTCATCTCAGTAAATATTATTTTTCTTGTCAACAAATAATTGCCATTACGTCTTTTTGACGGAAAATTAACTTTTACAAAAATGGATTCATTGTTTTTTTCCTTAAAGTTAGGATCGATTATCTTTATGATTTAAATTCGTAAAGTCTCTAGTTTTATTTTTTACAAATAAGATTAATACGATTTTGTATAAATATTCGAGAGATGTGTGTCTACAACGGACGAATCAAGTAGTCTCGAAACAAAATTTGTGGTAAAGAATTTTTTTACAAAATTACTTCCTTTTTTTTAGCATACTTTGATGTTTAAATATATAAATATCAATATTTGGCAAGTTTCCATTAAAGGATATTTTTTTCCAGCTGCTAACCTGAAAAGACAGAATCGTTTTCTTGGCTTTTTGCTCACTCACAGGCGAGATTGTGACTCTTGTAGTATAGTGTGTCTCTAAAGAAATGATGATTTGTGGTATACCTCAGGGCAGCACTCTGGGACCTCTCTTGTTTACACGGGCGGTCAACTGAGTTATAACTAAGCACGGTATATTGTAGCTGTTGTTAGGAATACTGTACAATTTAGATTTTGAATTTGGATTCAACAATTTGACCCTTTGATTTTTTGCTTATTTATTTTCTAATAATTTTTTCTGTTTTCATTGATTTATTTCTCATGGTATTTAGGGTTGTGTACCGGTTAGTATGTTGATACTTACGTTCCTACTATCCCTGATTCACCTTACGACCTCCAGTCACTTAAGCTCTCGGGACATCCAAGCCACAACTCACGCAACACCCTTCGCCGTGTCTCCCGACCACGCACTCATCAATCACGTGCTCAAAACTATCCAATCAGTGGACAAATTCAAGTGCGCATTACTTTGCATGCGAAAACAAGGCTGCTTGAGTGCTAACTTTTATTCGGAGGAAGAATTTTGTGAGTTGAACGGGAGAAGAAGAGAGGATGTGGACAGTTTGGATTACATGGAGTGTCAAGGATGTTTTTATATGGAAATTCAGGTTAGTGATGAACGAAGAATGCAGATGTCGATCATCATCTTAAATGGACTTTATCATCCGATAAACGGCTCCACCACGATAAGGGTATGATCCCTGCCTCAAACGGATCATCATGGGGCAGTTTGCGTGTCCCTAGCTACGACCCTAGAGCTATGTCCACAGGAGTCTTGAACTCCTGGTTAGGCCACCTAAGCCAAACCGGTCGAAGGGAAGAGACCAGACAAAGACGTGATCCCCTGATCCTCGAGATTGAGGGTTGGGCGTAAACCTAACGACCCTACACCGTAAAAATCATGTTACAGACCCGGAAGCATTATCACAAATTCAAACCCGAGATAAGAGATGAAAAGTGGAGGGTCCTGAAATCTTTGCTATTCACTTTATGGGGCCTTAGATTAAGGATTGACCTGGGTGGGTGGGTTGATTTCAGACCGTGTGTCATTCCCTTTAGTGTGATTTCTTTGCTTGAGTCTGATCAAAGAGAACGATCTACTCAGATCCCATTTCATTCCACGTGTCTCTTGAGAATGAGATTCTTTGTTTGAGTTGTATCCATATTCATGCAATCGTAAAACAAAGAAATCGGATACTCTAGAGAATGACACATGGTTTGAAAAGGGGAAACATTGTGCCCAAAAGCTTAAGAGTTCTATTATTTGAAATGTCATTGATCTTTGCTGTTATATCTTCTAGAAGGTTAAGTGTTCATCAAATCCGTGCCTCAACAATGGAGTATGTTATCTAGAGTACGAATCAAACATCCAAAACAGTAAATGTAGTTGTTTACCAGGATACAAAGGGACTTTCTGTGAACGAGGTATAATTCTCAAATTGAATGCCTCGCTGTAACCTAGGGATGCGGTACAATAGCTTGCGTACCGTATCATGTAGTTTAGGGTGGTGATGTTTTGGGCGCCGGGCCGGGTGGGAGGCGGTGGAGTGGGAGAGTCAAGGAAAATGGAGAATGGAGAATTATGGGAGAACAGGGTAGTTTCTTTGGGACCTCTTTTAGTCCTTGAATCTGACCCCCTCTCCCCCTTTAAAAGCAAGCAAGCATACATTTTCCCTGCTTTTGTTGCAGAGATAAGCGGATACCACATGAACCTCCCTGCTTTATCATGTAAACAAATATACGATGAAGAACCGTAAGTAAAAACGTAACTAAACCGAAAAAAATGTAACGATAACCGAACTGTGAAGTATCATCATGAACTCCCCACCCCCTCTTTATTTTTTCTAAGGATTTATTTTTGGCTAGAAAATTATATTAATGTTATCTTTCCTTACCAGGTCCGCGCCCTCAGGCCTCTATTATTTCAAGAATGTCAGCGGATACTCAAGTATTCCTTACCAGGCCTATTGCTTTATGGGAGTTATTGACAGCTGTGGAGGAGGGGGCTGGTCACTAGCTATGAAAATTGACGGTAAAAAGGTAAATCAAAAATTATTCTTTTGGCAAAAGGAAGGGTTAAATTAAGCCAGTAAGCAAAGCATAACGTTGTATGCTACAGCACTGCAGTTCCACCGTGCTGTGTCAAGTTGCGCAACTTAGCTTTTTGAATCGAGATCTACATCTGCAACATTGCGCGCAACGAATTGCATCGTGCGTAATGTCTGCAGTGCTGGCGTAATGTTTTCAGCCAAAGAGATGCTACTATTGTATCTGTTCGATAAACATGGTATGCGTATGGTGCGTATTCTATCTGTTACTGACCAGCTAGTCGGCATAGTTTTGTTGCAGGAAAAGTTTCTATGGAAAATTGTCGCCACAAACGTTTCATGCAATAATGGCACCTTGTGACGAAGTCTCTAAAGTAATTGTTCCACACATTAACCGTATATATATGCACTGACGCGCCTTTGTTAACAAATTAAGCAGCTTGTTTTCAATAGTTATTTTGTGTTTGTATTCCCTGCAGACGACATTTCATTACAACTCTTCATACTGGGAGGACGAACAGACTTACAATCCAGCGGCAGGGAAAACAGGCTTTGATACCATGGAAACCAAGATGCCATTCTATTGGTCAATGCCGATAGCTAAGTTATGCCTGGGCATGCGCACGGGTAGCGGTCAGATCACAAGGTGGCTCAAAATAACGTAAGTTTCAATGCAATGATTTGGGATTTTGTTCAGCTTAGAATCGATTGGGTCACGGTAAGACGGTAAGTCAAGCATTATTAACATGCAGGAGGTTGGATGAGGGGAACTGAGAAGGGGGGGAGGGCGAGAAATTTATGCCAAAGAAGATGTACAGCTAGCCAGCAACGAAAAGCTGGGTTATTCTAAGAGGGAGTGGAGGGGTGATGTGATCATGAGGGCACCCCTGGTGGTACACAAAGCGACCTTTAGCACGGCCAACCTAGGAAAAACCTCAGCCAAAAATATTTTTAAGGCGCAGATACATGGTGCAAAATTGAGTGCAATATTGCACGCAATGTTGTTGAAGTAGCATCGTTTTCTACTTCAGCAAAATTGCGTGCAACAAATTGCATCGTGTGACATGGCTCGCAACATCGATTGCCTGCAACTGATTGCGCATTACATTGTCCGTAGCTGTAGTGTAATAATAATATTTGTGTAAAGATATTGGCAGGGCTGATTTTGTCTTGTTTACGTTTTAGATATTCGGCAAATTCTTTACATGAAGTCATATCAACAAATGCCTATCACTACGTAAGAACGTCATGGTACCATTGGCAAAACCTCTTGCCTGGTTCATCACTTCAAACGTATTACACGCGTGGAGGATTCAACGCCAAAGCCTCGCTGTCTGACAGAGTTTGGATCAACAGCCGAGCTCGCATTGGTGTTGTTGGTAACAACGAAGCCGATAGTACTACCCCTGACTCTAGGATTGGTTTCGGGACTGGTGGAAGCGGCAGAAACGAGGATGATACAAACTCTTGTGGTAACGAAGCTGCTGAAGGTGTTAATGCTGATAAGGGGAAAGTCTCCATCAAGGCATTCTGCTATATACTTTTGCAGTAAGATACGGTGAAAATTTGGAATACGTGTGCGTGGGACAAGGTTTTCAACATCAGTTTGTAAGTGGTTAGCTCTTATGCGTAACTAGTGAGTCTAGTAGTATTCCAGTTAGTGCCTGCACAGGCCAGTATTAAGGGCTGCATGTTTGTACTCAAGCTAGACCACAATGCATCTTGTTTGTCTGTCTTATGTGGTGTTGTTTGCACTCAAGCTAGACCACAATGCATCTTGTTTGTGTCTTATGTGGTGTTGTTTGCACTCAAGCTAGACCACAATGCAACTTGTTTGTCTGTCTTATGTGGTGTTGTTTGTACCCAATCTAGACCATAATGCATCTTGTTTGTCTGTTTTATGTGGTGTTGTTTGTACTCAAGCTAGACCACAATGCATCTTGTTTGTCTGTCTTATGTGGTGTTGTTTGTTTTCAAGCTAGGCCACAATGCATCTTGTTTGTCTGTATTATGTGGTGTTGTTTGTTTTCAAGCTAGGCCACAATGCATCTTGTTTGTCTGTATTATGTGGTGTTTGCACTCAAGCTAGACCACAATGCATCCTGTTTTCCATATACTATTCTGTCTGAAAATATAATCTAAAATGACTCTTATATACGCTTCTTTCGTATCAAATATTTATTGCTGTTATATAACAAAATGATTTACAATCTAGCTAGTACACTACAATTTTTATAACCCATTCTATTTCTTTGTTCAATACCGAATAATGATATAAAATAAATCCTCATGGAGGACAGTGAACGAACTATCTAAAAATAACCACATCTTTCTCTATTCTCATTTAAAATGTACAAAATTATTACAAAATAAATTACAAAATTTAAAACCCATATTTACAATAACAAACCCACACAAATGCATCTGAATATACTCCGGATTAATAAGACATATATTTTGTTGTAGTAGGTGGCATTTGGTATAGTTTAGCTATCAATAACAACTTTAAACATAACCTAATTTTCTAGGAATAAAGCTGAAGAAAGAAAGAAAGAAAGAAAGAAAGAAAGAAAGAAAGAAAGAAAGAAAGAAAGAAAGAAAGAAAGAAAGAAAGAAAGAAAGAAAGAAAGAAAGAAAGAAAGAAAGAAAGAAAGAAAGAAAGAAAGAAAGAAAGAAAGAAAGAAAGAAAGAAAGAAAGAAAGAAAGAAAGAAAGAAAGAAAGAAAGAAAGATAGGAAGGAAGGAAGGAAGGAAGGAAGAAAGGAAGGAAGGAAGATTACTTGACATATCTATATCATGTCTTTATAAATCAATATTATATTATAAAGTTATATGTTCTTCAGCCAAGAGTGATTTCATTTTAACCGTGAAACAGAATCAAATCTAATAGTCAATGCCTCATAGTCAAATAAAATAATAACAAGAATAAAAGAATGTGCCTATCAAGATAATGTATATTGGACTAATATCTATTCCACAGGATAAAATAAATCACTCTCTCTCTATATATATACATTAATTGAATTACTGCAAAAAAAGACACTAACTTTCAGGTGGCCTGCACCTTTAGCCCAGCCTTTCTTACATCATGGTTTGCACACTTGCATGCTCTACACATGATAAAGTCTGTTTTCCATATAGCTTTTCTATGCCCTGACAGTGGTCATCATATCCTTGCTTGTTTTAGAAGGAGAATCGGCTCTCAAACAACAACACAACAACAACAAACAACAACAAAGACGAGTAAGAGACAACGATATAACCAAGAACTACTATGAAGAATAATCCAAAATATGCTGTGAATAATCATCAGAAAAGTACCAAAGGTAACACTACCACCACCTTCAACAACAACAACTACAACAATACATGCAAGAAAACACGTAAACAAATATACAAACAAAACCAACGAAAGACAAAAAACCATAAGGAAAGCAGTCATCGTGGCCTACGTTGGAATCTTTTCTTCTTTATGGTATAACTGTCCACAGTTCTAAGACTGCCAAGTGCTGGCCAATAAACGTCCACAAATCTTTAGCCATTACTTATCACCAAAGAGCTCTTGACTTTACTTGGGACAAGAGTCCAATCACGTGACTTCGAGAGCAACGAGGATTAGCACGTGACCATCTTTAGTCAAATTCAGTAGCATTTGGCGGGATAGTCAAACACGCCAACCAAATGTTCATATTGACTTAGTTCACCAAAGGATTCTTGACTTTACTCAACTTTACTTTACGACAGTCCAATCTCGTGACCTCGAGAGGCACGTGGATTAGCACGTGACCATGCATCTTTACTCAAACTCAATAGAATTTGGCGGGATAGTCAAACACGCCAACCAAATGTTCATATTGATTTCGTTGGGTGGTTCGATTGCAAAAGTTCTTCCAGGTGTATCGATGTAAAAGATGCAGTCCTTTCTCTTTTTGGAAGACTTTCTGTGGCGATAAACTTCGACTATTGACTGGTAACCGATGGCACCTTTTGGGTGTTGACTCTGAAAAGGGATGGGTAGAAAATGGGATGAAAAAAATGAACGAGAAAAGAAATGGGTTTGATTTGATTTTTTCTCGTCAAAGCCCTTGCCACAAGGGTTTCTACTGTTTTTGTTTCTTTTATTTTTCTTATATTAATTACTTGGTAAAAATCTAGATTATCAGAACAAAACAAAAAAAAAAAAAAAAGAAGAAAAAAAAAAATCTAGATTATCAAAACAAAAAAAAAAAAAAAAGAAGAAAAAAAAAAATCTAGATTATCAAAACAAAACAAAAAAAAAAGGGGAAAAAAAAATACTAGATTATCTCGGTACTGAGTAATCTAGGATGAACTTTCGGTTCAATTCGATTTTCAATTTTTTTTCATATTTGAAGTAAAATTAATGATAAATGAAATAAAATAAATGGGGTATCTACGAAATGAAATATGAGATACAATAAAAACAATCTACTATGGCTCACCTTTTCAGATTCAAAGTATGCCAAACATTTCTTTTCAAGATCCAGTACGAACCATCGCTTTCTCCAATTTTTGTGAATTTCTAAAAGAAAGCTAACTGGTTAGCAATTGTACTGCATAAACAAATAAAAACAGCAATGGGAAAATATGTACTTACTTCCTTGTTTGACCAGGTATCCACAACAAAGTTTATCTGTTATTTTGACAGTGTTTTCTGTCGAGAAGTTAACGCCTACAAAACGAAGTGTGGATCAAAATCAGCAGATCATCACGGAGAAACTTCGTTAACAAATCGGATGATCATATCATTCGGGAACACCTCGGGTTATACGAATATGCTAGCTAGTGAGCAAGACAGTTGGGGATTTAGGGGTTGGTCACAGTAAGTACGTGACCCCCCTTTCTTGGAATTAATCGAAGAGAATAGCAAAAGATGCATTCTCTAGATTTTGTGACCCCCCCCCCCCCCCCTACTCAAAATCCTAGATCTGCCTTAGGGCTAAAAGTATGCTAACCTGTGCCATGTAGATAATCCTGCAGACTGGTATATTTCTCTAGGATTGGTTGAGGCACAGCTACCCTTTTCCTTGGCTCTAAAATGCAAGAGAAAAGACATGAGATGCTTGCAAAATCATTTACTTCTCATGTATTTTAATGACTTTCCATCAATCATTTAGAAAAATGATGGCAACATCGTCCAGCTAGGCCGGATAAAACTGTTGTCTTCACATGTCAAAGCATTGTCATTCCACTAATCAGCATCGAGGATTTTCGCGCGCTTTCCGAAGACGCGTCTTTGCTTCTCGTTCACTAATCGATATGTGATCGTGTGATAGGATAAGCTTCGCTACACTCACTAGTGAGTTATCAAGTAAAATGAATTTAGATTCAAATTAAATTCCATATAGTCATAAACCAATTTAATATTTACAAATATTCACCTCTGTTTAGTTCATTCAGCAACTGTTCCGTATAGAATTTGCTTCCGCCAACTTTTCTTTTCAAACTGGCTCGTTTTATAGCCTTTTGATTTGACACGCTGAGCATGTCGTCGAGTGAGCGACTTCGGGTCATTCGTCGCTCGGGTTTGACCGACATTACACCATCATTGCTGTTGACAGAATCAAGAGCAAGACTCGAAGTGAGGCCTGATAGCTCTTCGCTCTGCTCGTCGTCCACAGAATCTGTTGAAGAGCCACTGTCACTGATGGCGAAGCTTGCTTGTTGGAAGGAGATAGGGGTTGGATAATTTGTCAGGCCATTGTCTTGTGCGGTGTCGCATTCCGCCATCCGACGCAGAAGTTTAAATTTATCAAGAAGATCCTAGAAATAAATTCGAATTATGTGAGGCATTTTCAAAACAACACTGAGAAAATTCTATTTAACAAAACTTTATTTCGAAAAAAAATATTTTCACTTGCCCACTACATACGAACAGGACATATCATAAAGTGATAGCATGGAGGAAAGGGCGAATTTTTTTTGGTTATAAGAAATGATTTCAGTGGTATGATTGATCGAAATCTGCTGCATACCTTGTATGTTTCTTCCAACTTCAAACCCTGGAGCTGTCCTGCCTTGTGAGCTTCTCGAACATTTTCCTAGCAAAGCAGTACATGTATAGGTTAATACACAACTTATCGTTCTTCAAGCGCAAAGATATGATCGTCATCATTGGCAGTACCATGAGCACCAACACCTCATCATGATGATCATCAGCGTCCTCATACCCACTACCACCATCATCATCAGTGGGCACCATCATCACCATCATTGTCATCAATGTCATCATCACCATCGTTATCATCGACACTGCCACCACTACCATATCATCAATCAACACCGAAAATACAAGCATCTTAATGCAAAAAAATGTACCTGTTTGCATGTTGACGAGTAAAACGTCCAGATCTTAAGGAAAGGAATGCTGTACCGTGGAAAAAGAGCACTGAAAAAAATAGAAAACCTATTCAACTACAATGCATTTGTTACAGAACACAACCCATTTCTGGCTTTACAGAAAGGTTAACTCAATATTTGACGGTTTGCGATTATTCCGAAGGAAATACAAATACATGACACTCTTGTTGGTATCATTGGTGATCTTCAAAAGTTTGCTAGCTTACTAACCTTGGATTACGTCTGTATCGCAGATTACTGAATCGATCTGGATCAGACATGCTCGCTACATTCAGCCATGTCCATAACGATGCTGACTTCTCGCGTACTCCTTTCTATTGACGATATTAACAAAACAAATACTCTTATAATACAGTAGACCCTATATTTAAGGTGCGGTAATACGGGCAACAAATTCGTGCGATTTGTCGGCTTGCAACAATGTTGCACGACAAGTTGCACTATTTTGTTGCTCATATTACCGCACCTTTTCTACTCTCTGCAACGATGAAAATGTGGTGCGCGCGGGGTGGTAATACGAGCAACATTTGCTCTGCAACTTGTCGGGTTGCAACAATGTTGCGCGACAAGCTGCGCTATTTTGTTGCTCGTATTACCGCACCTTTTCTACTCTCTGCAACGATGAAAATTTGGTGCGCGCGGGGTGGTAATACGAGCAACATTCGCTCTGCAACTTGTCGGGTTGCAACAATGTTGCGCGACAAGTTGCACTATTTTGTTGCTCGTATTACCACATAGTTCGCCCATTTTCGGAGATATTTTCGTAAAGATACAATAATAACTTTGTCATGCCTTACCTTCTTATAGTCAGAGTTGGCCAGAAAGTCTCCAAAACGACAAGAGTAGACGCTCTCTGCTATTGACTATGGAGATAAATGCAAGGGAAATAATTGTTTAAAAACGACGGCGAAAATAGAAAATTTGAAGATAACAATAATATTATAACAGTTATAATGATGTTCACTCTTGTTCTCAACGTCATCTTTCTAAATCCGTTCATCTCCATCAACAACACTAGTTACATAAAGTCGAAAGTTCTTTGTCCGAATAAAAGTATTTATCTGAGGAGAGAGTAGAGGTGGTATGAAGATCAGATCTTACCTCGATTAGCGAAGAGTTGAACTCAAACGAAAATGGAAACTGCTGAGTTACCTAAAACAAAAAATTCAGTGATTGAATTCATTATATCCTTCTCATAATCTGAGTGATTATCAGCCATTTCAAGATTAAGGAGAAAACTGGGTCAAGTCGACACTGCAGTGCATTGTGGGACTGTTTTAGGGAACAAATTTCCAAGATGGCGTCTATTCCGTCCCCAAAGACAGTCCTATAATGCGCTGCATTGCCAACTCGACCGAGTAATGGCTAAATGGCCAAGGACTTTAAGAAGTGTTTTTCTAGTGGAAGAAGTTTTAGTAGTTGTTGTGCTTACCTGCCAGACACAGTCTAAGAACTGTAAAAACACAGGTCCTTGTTCGTCTGCTGTTTCAGATGGGATGGTACGGTCAACGAATCGGTGAGAAAAGGCCATCCACTCCTTCTGGATCAGGATCTGCAAATATACCATAAATCATTGTGTTCTATTATTAGAGCAGTTTTCGTATGACTATGAAAAACTTACGGCACGGACCGCGCCTTGCCGCGCCTTGCCGCGACTTGCCGTGACCGTGTCAGTGCCGTGCCGTGTATGAAAACATTCGAAATTCCGTGCCGTGTCCACGCCGCGCCGTAACTGTGCCTTGACTTTTCACACTCGTACGAAATCTGCTCTGACCATCATTCGCCGTCAATACTGATATCAACTATGATAAACTTTACCTGAAAACCATCGAATGTTCTGTAGTATGGGTCAAGAAGAACCTGAGTCAGACTTGTAAGCTAATAAAGAAGAAAGAAAGAAAATTATCAATTACTAAATATACATAAATATCAATCGGAGCATCCATTTTGCACAAATTAAGCATTCATCAGAATTCCTGGTTTCGACCATAGGGAGCCCAATTTAGATAAAAGTGCAAGATGGGAAAAAATCTAATGGAAGTCTAAAGTGAATGGGAAAATGAAGCAAAAATACAGTACAATAATATTTTTTCGAGCGCCTTTGTTTTCCTATAATTCCCCTATGCTGTTCTACGTAGAAATACTGAGCTCCCTGTGTTCCGACTCAAACGAAAGTGATCCCGGAATTATTGTAGCAACAGTGATGAAAATACATGAAAATACATAACATTTGTTTACCTGAGCCGTACGATCAAAACCATCACCATAACTAAACAAGACTGATGATTTATCACAGTCCATAGCAACGGCAGCTTGAGTAGCGGTTTGCATTAGCTCACATATTTGTGACAACCATTCTGTCTCTTCTAGAGATGTAAGGTATTTACTGTCCTCTCTAAAAAATAGTAAAAAAGATAAGTTATTCCATAGGATACCATAGGAAAAGAGCAGGGGAGTTAACCCTTGCTCTACCACATCCCCCATTCGGGAACAATCAACTTTGAGATAAAGTTAGGTATGAAATTGGAATAAAGGAAATAATACTCAAGAGAATGACTCTTTCTCTCTTTCGAAAAGATGGTCCCAAATCAGTATGCTAATGCCCACTTTATAATTATAAAGAAAATTTGTTTTCATATCTCCATTCGAATCATTATATTAAATGAAGGAAAACTTACATTGTGGTGGCAAGGAAAGTCTGTAGTTTGAATGCACTTTGACGAATTGTTTTGAAGTCGGGAGGGGAATCCACGTAGACGAACTTACAGTTAGCATAGTAGAAAGCTGTTGGATGAGACAACAAGGAAGTGGATTAGTTCATGGTTAGCGCATGCTGTGCACAGTTTGAAAGTCTAAACTTGAACTACTATGATATTAGCTGAGAATACTGTAGACTGAGTTTTAACTTTGTTTGCAACTTAAATGAGTATTTCTATGAGTATATTATAGGACATTTCACGATAATCTGATTGAGCTTACTTTCTCCTTGTTCTGGAGTCAACTGTCCTGTGGCATCGTTCATCCGTTGAGTGGGAGTATTTAACAATCCTGCACCAGATTGTTTAGGTCTGCAAAATTGATGGATAGATTCACATATATTTATCTATTTGTCCTCATGTACATTCATCCTTTATTTTTTTCCTTTCTTCAATCTTTCCTTTCTTCCTTCCTTCCTTCCGTTCATCCATCCTTCCTTTTCTCCGTCCGTCCGTCCGTCCAATCCTTCACTCACCCGTTCAGTTTTCAATTACGTAGGATATCATTGCTAACTTACTGTTCGGTGAAGACAACAAGCTTGTTCTTGGTAGCATACTGGTTGATCTGACACACACTATTCAAAAACTTCTCGTCATCTTCACATCGAGATTCCAGTAAACCCCTTCAAAGATAATAATACACAATTCGTAAAACAATAGCCTGAATTCAATTCCAACTGTTGACTGTTATGGTACATAGACCCCTTGCACTAAACTCCCATCCTGGGGTCAAAACGATGAAAATATTAACACCAACAAAGATTTCAATCTCCTAGAGAAAGGAATTCTTTTGTTTTGACCCCCAGATTGGGAATTAGTGCAAGGGGTCTGTAAGAAATATCCTGGGTACAAGAGAGAACCACCATTATATGATAGATTAAAAGATACCTTCGTGTGATGGCTGTCGCCGATCTTAGCATTACTGACGCATTCTTTTTATGTTTAAAGCAAACTGCAGGGTAACAGTCATTCCTTTAGGGGGAAAAATCAAGAATAAAGTAATGAGTATTTTTAACATTGCTACTGTTAGGGGGAGGGGAGGGACAGAAAAAAGAGAAAGAAAAATACGGAAACGAAATTAGAAAGTTAATTCAGACATTTTTGTTTATTGTAAGAAGTTAGTTTATACTTCTAAGAAAACCCACTGCCTAAAAGGGTTGAAATGGCAGTGAATTAAAAAGAAACTATTGGTATAAGTTTGCAAAACCGCAAAGCAAAACTACCGGAAATACACTCTTAAGGAGTTACTTGTCGTGCAATTGTCCCATACAAAAAGTGCTGAGACGAGAAAACATTTCACGCTGATCACGGAACGACACTTTTTTGTCACGCTTTTCTTCACAGTCAGAGCGGTCTCCTCTGAGAAACTAAATGCTTCGACAAAAGGATTAATTTTATGAATCATAACGTTGGCCGAAGGCGCGTGCAAAGGTGTGATGTGTCATGCAGAGCATCGTCACCACAAATACTACTACTCTGGGGATTCTGCTTGCAGGATACACAAATAGCTGGAAGTTAAGCTATTTTTCTAGCTCCATATCAAATCCCATCTTTCTTTATTGTTCTTAATATAAACTAGTTAAAAATATATTCCGTGAGAAATCCATATTAAAAATCTAATCGTGAACGCGCTTCCGTGATTTTGTGAACGTTTTTTTAGCGACTGGATTAGACGACGCTTGAGTGTCACGCTACTTTCACTTCACCCCACCCACCCCTGGGAAACATAAAATAGAAAGCATTGAAGTATGGTACGTCACTGTGTTACCTGTGGAAGTTAGCCACGTTTTTAAGATCAACGTCAGATATCGTTGACGGAACCAGCGTTCTCATTGGATAAAGTTCGCATACGTGACCTTGAGATGGATGAAGAAAGAATGCGTTACGTCTAATCATGTGTGACGTGACAATAGTAAGCATATGTTATATTGAGCTTACGATTTGGATCACTACCAAATCTTTGCTAAGCAGTTGATAATAATTAACGATTGTTGATGAAAACACGCATGATTGAGAAAACACGTTTTCGGAGTTTGTGGAAGTGTTTTGTGGCACATCCACACGATGGCGACACGCTCTGCAAGTTTTAGCAACACAATGATTTGCTCTTGAAAAAAACTGCATTGTCTAGGATGGCGTTTATCGTTTACAGTTTCCACATGTGCTTTTACTTTTTTAAGAAAAACAAAAAACTCCGGAGCAAAAACAAAAATAAAGCAAATAAAGTCAGAAAAAGCCATGAAAAATACATAGAAACGTAAAAAGCAAAACAATGAAAAAAAAAAAAAAAATCAAAAAATCAAAAAATCAAAAAGCCAACAAGAAAAGTAAAAAAATAGTAGAGTGTTACGATCAATAAATAGTCGGCAATATGGAAACCAAGCTTTAGTTAAACAAAATTAAATTGCATATGGTCAGTAAGCTTGCAGAATGACTGAATTTTGTTGAGATCTTCAAACTTTGTGTTCATTGTTACATTAAGAAAAAAAACTAAATTTCAATTTGCTTACTAGGTATTCTCCAATCTTTTGAAGAAAACAAGTCCATTCTGTCGATGTATTCGTCTGAAAAAACGTAAACAAAAATCAAAATTAAAAAGAGGATAGTAGGAAGGAAGCAAGGAAAAACAAAACAAAGAAAGAAAAAGAAAGGAGAGAAAAAGAGGTTACATTTAAGTTACCGACAAACGGTGCAAAATTGTGCACAATGTTTCTAATGATGCAATTTGTTGCACACAATGTTACTGAGGTAGAAAATGATCCTACTTCAGCAACATTGCCTGCAATATTGCAAGCAATAATGTTGCACTGTGTCAGCGCTTTTAGGAACCTACCATTGAACTTGTAGAAATTTGGGGCATCTCTACTCTCCAATATAGAGCTTGTCTTTCTAGGCATTATTATTGCACTTTTATGAGCAAATGCAAACAGTCGATTAAATGTCTAGCAAAAAAATAAAATTTGTATAATTAGATAAACAAACACATCCTACATTGCCATCAACATAAATGTGTTATTCCAGCACTGTATGTGCCAGCTGCATTTGCTTCTGGGGAACAAACATGCCTCAATCAGGACATCAATAGATCCTGCAGTCTGACTAATATATTACTCAGCAAAAATACAATGTTACATATTGAAGATGAACTTTTACTTACTGGTTTGGCATGGTATGTTAGGTGTTTAATGATGCTATCAGCATCATACAAACTTTGAAGTCCCATGCAAAACTGAGAAGAAAAAATGCTACTCTCATCAACAAGAACTTGAAAATCTCTAGGTAATATTTTATTGAGTATAAGCTATAGCTAGTTGAAAGAAGGATATTTTGACATTAATTGTATTTACCCGATGAGACTGGATGTTGCTGCAGAGTATTTCAAACCCATCACAGAGGAATATACTCTTTCCTTTTGGCAGGTTTTTTTTTGAATATTTTCTTATTTCGTTAATACTTGTGCAAGGAATTGACAGCTCTAAATCGTAATCATGTTCTGATAAAGAAGAGAGAAAGTATTAGCATTAATTCTTAGAGGAAGTGAAAGCCCTACTTTTCCGTGCTCTATCCCATGCAGTGCCTGAAAGGGCAGTTCTGGATAACCCTAAATTCTCGTCCCAACCTCATTCCACCCCATCCAGTTAAAGCTCTACTTTGTACTTTGCAGCTCCAATGCACATGCACTCAAAGGAATACTTACTAATGTGTTCTAAATTGGATAAAGCTAGAGGTCTGTAGGTCATCAGTTTGGGTGCATTATGATCATCAAGCCCAGCAATGTCATATGAAGTGTTGCTGCGTTTCTTCACAGATTGTGAATATCTTAGTGGACTAGTACACTTTGCTGATCTTCTGGGGCAAAAGACAGGCAGTAGTTAAATAGTGGGAAAACATGAATGAATGAAAGAATGGGATGAAAAAATGGGAGAATGAAAAGTGTCCCTCACCTTTCCTGTCTCTTGTAGACTTCTGTTCCTGGCTTTGAGTAGTCGTACACTGGTGAAGTTTTGGAAGAGAAAGACTGACGTCTGGAGCCTTTTTTGGATAACTCTTCTGCATCCTCCTCAAACATGGACTTCTTGTCATTGTTGGTTAAGTATGCCTATGGTATAGAAAAACCATTATTGAGCTGCCTTCTTGACCTTGCCATCTATCTTGTAAAATTGATTTTGTAAAAACTTGCTGTATAAGGTTTTGGAATTTATTATTGGAGTTTATAGGTCGTTGGGTTTTGTGGAGGGAGGAATTCGAAAAACCAGAGAACCCAGTGAATAAAAACCCTTGAATCATGGAAGAGACCCAACAAATTCCAAACAAATGTGATACAGAATCCAAGAATGAAACCAGAGATGCCAGAGATAAGAGGTCAGAGCACTTCTGCTACGACACCCTTAATTCTCTACTATGCATACACACCCTTAATGATATATAAGCAATTATTTATCTGTCACACTCACACAAAATTTATCTACTCTATATATAAGTTTGTATTACATACTTCTTTACAGTAATTGCCAGTAAAAATAATCCTGAATGTAGTGAGATGAAGAACACCTTCAGAATGAGTGTCAAAAGAATCCACACACAATATATGGTCCTGCTGAAGGATGATCTGCTCCCCTGGATATAAAGGTGGGTGGCTATATATTCTTGCTGGTATTGCACCATGGAAAGGCTGTGGTAGGAAAAAGACACAAAACTTAAGATTAAGGCAATAGCCCACTTTCGAGATATGCTTTGCTTGTGATACACAAAGATTTCAATGTGAGGCTCTGTGCTAAATGCTCAGTAATTTGTGACAGGAGAAAGGAATAAATTTAATTTAGTACGAAGCCTCGTAATGAGACCTTTGTACATGACAAGCAAAGCATATCTTGGAAGTATATATTCATTCCATACTGAATTGCTTTATCTGACTCCATTTCGATTTCAATCTGGTCTAACCTACTTTACATAATTAATTGACACCTCTAGGAACTAACTATTCATTTATTCTTGTAATTTTAAAAATCTGCTTATTAATTTCTTTGTAATCTTGCAGTTTTTTTCAAATTTTTTTTACAAAAAAAATTACCAAATCTTTCTGAAAATATTCTACTTTTATTCCTATTTTCCTCTGCAAATCTTTCTGAAAATATTCTATTTTTATTTCTATTTTCCTCCGCAAACACTGCTATTTTCCCCATTCCATTTCTCATTAAAGCATGAGGAGGAAAAAGCAGAGAGACGGACATCTGTTCTAATGCAATGAACTTCCCCACCATGTGAACGACACAGGGTATTACATAGTTGGGTACAAAGTACATTTACTCGAAACCTAGGGTGTGTTATGACCAAAAACAAAGTGAAATTTGAAATGAAAACTAAATCATGCTTTTCCATATTACAAAAAAAACAAGCCACTAAAAATTCCCTACCGATTTCTAAGTTTAACTATAGTCAACTACCCTCAAAAAATTATATATCAATTTAAAAAAAAATAATTAACGTTGTTTCTGGTTTTGATATGTCAACTACAGTAAATTATTTTCAGATAACACGATACCCAATCCTAAGTGCTAATCTTGTAAACTTACATACATTTATCTTAAAACACGAAGATTGTTCTCTTGTTATTTTTCATCCTAGAATTTCTACAATTCTCTGTCCTTCATAGTTCTCTTTTTAAACTACACGGAAAAAGCCAACATAGTGCAAACGAAACCCCAATATGTTTCTTTTAAGACAATAGCAACAAAGGTTAATGGTGATCGAAAGACAATAAGATAAATACACAAATAAAAGCCCCCCAAAAATAATAATCTGGCTTTGTATCTTTTGATTCAAAGAAAATCCCTGTTAGTAATGCTGTTCTTATACTTGGTGTTTAGGGCAGAATTTCAGTTTTCTCTAAGGTAATATCGTAAAAAGTTCCAAATGTTTGAAACAAGATACGAGAGAACATTGTGAACATGTTCAACTTGACCGAAGAGCGATGTTGTTGCCAATCAGAATTCGTCCATACCTGCAATTTTCTTCTATCCAAGCTGCCCTTATAACGATTTCCTGACGTTCTCACCACCATACAAGATGTTAACATATTTGCGTGCTCTAAATTGAGCAAAGTGTGCCGTAAACCTTCCTCTTTACATCGCGGTTTCATCCAGCTCGCGTTTTGCTAAAAATAAGCGTTAAATTCTATTGTTCCCTCAGTTTTGGCAAGCGACCAGGTTTTAGATCAAATGACATGTCTTCTCATTGTTTGTCTAATCTTTTGATTGCGTGACACACTTCATAATCAAACAATGGACACTGACAGAGCCAATACAAAAGCCAGATGCAAATACGCTCATATAATGCTGCGTAAATATTTTGCTCTTCAATAAAGCGAAACCACGACTTCCAGAAAGAGAAAGAATTTCGAGTTCTGAGGCTATTGCCCAATCTCTATGACGACAATAAAAATAGGAACATTCGTGATAGGATGTGGTTAGTGGATAGCAGTTTTTTAGGTGTGTCATAAATTATGAGTGTTTTTCCGATCTAACTGTTCAGATGCTGACCTAATCGTTTATTTGGCAACTTGACTTCCAAAGAATCAAGTTCAACCAGAATTTGAACAAAATTATCATTTCTGCTTATGTTGCACAATCATATTTTTCATGATTTTATTAGCTAGGAATCCGAAATATTTTTTTGTTAATTTCCTTAAACGTCAGTACATTGTATACCACATGCAGATTTCATTAATCCTTACAGTAAATACCCTCTAATATATTTGTTACTATAATTTTGACAAGCATAAATAAACCAAGAAGTCATTGCAAAAAATCATAAACCCTGTATAACATTATCAGTATATGTGTTTCAATTATCTACTAAATGACCAATAGAGGATTTTTACTAACGTTTAAACAGGCCAGAGCTTGTGACCCGGAACTAGAAAGAGGAAACAATATCGCTGAACGTGCATGAATCCCTTCATGTATTCCATGTAGACCATGTCGTTGTAAGATAATACATGTGAACTATCATTTATTACTTTCTAAGTCCTATACCATCGTAACTACCTTTTTTCACTTCATTTTCATATTTAGTTGAAGACTAAACGAAGACTAACGTAAATCCTTTATAAGCCTCAATAACTTTCAGTATTGATGGACTACGTCCGAAACAATCCTTGGAATGCTTGGCCGTTCACGATTTTGTTCTCAGACCTTCCAGAACGATTGCACTCTGAAGTAAATTCTGAAATGAAACTGTGTACTATTTACAAGTTCTAATCACTACTTATATATTATCTTATGCATAAATATAGAGATTAAACTGATAACGGCTGAATAAACCGACGGCTGTTGTCATGAAGTATCGTCACAATTTATACAACTAACCGCAACGCTGGAATTTGCAGCTTCGTCCAGAAGTCGTAAGAGTTGATCTGGATGCATTGAATTTCTCGCCATGGCTCTTCAATAGAGCTAAATCTTAAAAGGAAGGGAGAATTCTGAGCCTCTTCCGCCAAATTTCATTTTGCTTATAAATATTCCTTCGCCATTTTTTTTCCTGTCCGTTGTCTTGATCACGTGATCACGTGAATAATATGAGCTTCATGCTCAGGCAATACGATTTCATGAGGGGATGGGTAAAATTCAATTTTTGTAAATTCTTAACTGGAAGGCTATAATAAGATATTTTATAAAAAGTGAGCTTAGAATAGATAAGGAAAAAAAATTTGATAAGAAATCTTAATTATTATTGTCTTGCGATGGATTTATTAGCTTTCTAAAAGGTCATATTTTATATGAATACTCTATCTCCCCTCCCTAGTAAGAATTGTTTGGTCGTGAATATTTATGACGACAACTTTATCCAATCATATTACATGTTAGGTTTGACATTCTGAGTTCTAGCCAATCAAATTTCTTGTTAGAATTCGGTATTTCAATATGCCTCATCATCATGTTATGCAACCATTCACCGGTTGATGTACTTTTACAAATTTTACCAAAGAAATACGCTTATATTTTCAACTTTATCACAGTTTATATCCTTACAAAGGTGCCAGATGCCTGTCTCTAAGCATTTTACGATTCTTTATGGATCCCAGACGGGACAAGCTGAAGCTATAGCAGAGGAAATTCACGAGAATTCATCCCAACATGGCCTTGAAACGAAGCTTTTCTGTCTCAGCCAAACCGAGAAGAAGTTCTCTCTCGAACGAGAAACTGTAGTTGTCTTCGTTGTTTCAACAACAGGCGAAGGTGATCCCCCAGACACAATGTTAAAGTTCATGAGGAGATTGAAGAAAAAAACACTCCCTTCAGATCATCTTAAAAATTGCCAGTATGCATTGCTAGCTCTTGGGGACTCTAATTACACGGATTTCTGTAATAATGGCAAAACTTTGGACAAGAGATTACAAGGTCTTGGAGCAAAGCATTTCTATAATACAGGCCATGCTGATGATGCTGTTGGATTAGAGTTAGTTGTGGAGCCTTGGATTGATGGGTTGTGGGATGCAGTTAAAAAGTGTTTGGGGATGAATGAAATCAGTAATGAATGTTTTGATGGCAAAGCTAGTGACACTCAAGAAGTGGACAACAACAGTAGTTCGACTTCAAGCATAACAGACAATGGGAAATCAAAAGACATTGAAGAGAAGAACCAAAAGCTTGAGAGTGAAATTCAGAAGAATAATGACAAAAAAGCTTCTATTGAATCCTCCCCTAGACATCCAACAACCAATGACAATCAAAAGAATGGTGGTGAGAATTTTATCCCTAATGACTCCCCTAGCAGTCAACCTCAAGCATCGTTGAAGAGATCATTAGAACCACTCTCTTCAAGTAGTCTATCAATCCCATTGTTGTCTCCACCATATCTGGAAATAGAATTTGAAAGCGAGAATATACCTGACAAACTACCATTGCAAGATGACCTGTTGCATGGTAGACAGTCATTCTCCATGGCAACCATAGTGTCTGCCAAGCAATTGACAGCAAATGATGCTGTGAAAACAGCCTTGGACATTGAATTGGATATTACAGACTGTGGTCTACACTATGAACCTGGGGATTCTTTTGATATTTTGTGCAACAACAGTGAAGAGGAAGTTTCTGAAATAATTGGCAAACTTGGTCTTGACGACACAGCTGACATCCCATTTAGGACAAGCGTAATGCCGTCCACCACGAAAAAGGTAGCATCAAGGCCAAGCTATATCCCAGAGTTATGTACTATAAGATATGCTTTTCTCAACTGCTTGGAAATAAGAGCTGTCCCAAAAAAGGCTCTGTTTCGTATGTTGGTTGAGTATACTGAAGACCCTCAAGAGAAACGCAGACTCCAAGAATTGTGCAGCAAGCAGGGTAGCAGTGATTATCAAGCTTTTGTAAGAGAACCAAGTATATGTTTACTAGAGGTACTAAAGGCATTTCCTTCCTGCAAGCCTCCATTTCAAAGATTATTAGAACATCTCCCTCATCTTAGCCCAAGACCTTACTCTGTATCAAGTTCACCTCTGTCAGACCCATGCAGGCTTCATTTTGTTTTCAATGTGGTTGAATTTCCACCTATCGAAGACTTGCGTCATGATAGACAGGGAGTCTGTACTGGATGGCTTAGTAGAGTTACTAAAGATATGAAGAGCGTTGGTCAAGATAATGATACCTTAATAGCAAACGATTTCAGGAAAATGAGTTTGTCTGATCAGCCAAGTAACAATAGAATCCAAGTACAAGTCTCTGCTAGAAAGAACCCTGGCTTCAAGCTCCCAGAGGAATTCAAGATACCAATTATCATGATTGGTCCAGGGACTGGAGTTGCACCTTTTGTAGGTTTCTTGGAACACAGGAAGCTTCAGATTGAAAGGTGCCATGGCGATAAACAAAAGAGTGAAACATGGCTCTTCTATGGTTGTCGACACAGAGAAAAGGACTTCCTCTACAAGGAAGAATTGGAATCTTACCATCAATCAGGCATTTTGAATCATTTAATAGTCAGTTTCTCTCGGGAAAACTCAGATAGCTCGTCTCCACGGTATGTTCAAGATAATTTGAAACTCCATGCAGCAGAGTTAGGAAAATTGTTGTTTAATGACAACGCTGTGGTGTATGTGTGTGGTGATGCAAAGAATATGGCAAAAGATGTGTTTACAAGTTTTTGTGATATTGTAGAGCAACACTTAGGGGTGAGCAAGGCTGATGCAATCAAAGAGATGGCAAAGTTGAGAGCTGAAAAGCGTTACCATGAAGATGTATGGACATAGAAGAAGACAGCTATATGATAATATTCACCATGAAATTAAAAATACAATACTCTAGGTTCTTGTTATCATCACTCACGAATTTGAATTTCCTAGGTTTTAAGACAAGTTCACAATGAATTGCTTTCCAATAACTTAATTGTCATATTTTCTGTTAGGCTATACCTGTAGGCACCTTAAGCATGTCAAAGGAAGAATATCCAATACATTATATTATATCATTCTGAAAATATTAAGCTCATATTCTTATTTAAAATCCTTTTGTGGAGATAGATAGATACAGTTATTGAAGAATAACTTAAAAGTGGCAAAGATTTGTTTGAATTTTTCTTCAAAAATCACATCAGATTTGTGTTAATTCTATAGTTTTATAAGAAGTATTTTTTCTGTTATTTACAGTGTATACACCAAGTTTTTTGGTTAACCAGAATCAGTACAAAAATATAAAATTGTCATGAGAAGAAACCCTGGAACGTCTGTTAAAATTATTGATTAGAATTATGCCCCACAGAGTCCTAATATGTTAATTTTTTAATAGACTTACCATGGATTTTTCCTTAAACAACCACGCCAACAGACACTTTGTTTGTTCCTTCATCTTTGATTTGAACATGAAAACTGAAATTTTGGTGGTGAGATTGTGAAAGTGAAAGCTTGACATCCATAGCAGATATAATGATATATTTGTGGAAAACTTTGTAATGATTATTAATGCTTCATGGACCGTGAACTAATATAATAGGGGTTTTCCCGTCAGAAAGTGAAACCATTGGATAAAGATGTGTATATTCAGCAGCATGACAGTCATGTGTGCTTTGTTTCATGTGACTGTAGATAAAAAAAATTCCCCATGAATTCCACTTTCATAAAGTTTGGGATTAAAATTGACATTACTGGCACAACATTTTGTTTATCTTTATTGTCTAGTTGGCTTTTCTTTTCTTTTTTATACAATAATATATTATCAAAGATTACTGGAGATTTCAAGAGCATAATTTATGCTTTTTTTTTAGAGTCAAGAAAGACAAATAGACTAAAAATAATATTGATGAAGTAGTTGATTCTGATTCTAGCTTTTAGCTGGCTGTTTCATAACTTGGTCACTTTTATATTTTTAGTCAGATGTTTTATTGTATTTGACTAGTGTTGTACATCAGTTCATTTGGGGAATTGGCCTCTTCTAGTAAAAAAATATTTTCATTGTCAAGTCAAGATTTGGGAGAATTTTGATATTAATTAAACAGGGTGAAAATGAAATATCCTGGTTCTTAGTCAAAGCAAATGTTTTACTCATTTTGAGTATTTGTTTCATTAATTTTGAAGGTCACTTGGATGAAAAGGCCCCATATTTTGAAAGTCAGAATAATTCAAATATTTGAGGATAATATGACTCAATCATTATTATGAAAACCAGATTCCCAAAAATTTTAGCTTGGGAGCTGCATGGCTCAGCCTTCTGAAATCTGAGCCCAGGGAGCAGCTTCCATTTGATTTTTTTGGTTTAAGAACAATAGGTTTGAGTAAAGCATAGTTAGTAGAGTCCCCTCTACTAACTATGAGTAAAGGAAGTCATTTACTCACAATTTAGATGCAGAAAAAAATCAATTTTTATCCACCACTTTTGACTGTGTAGAAAATATGTTGCTTGGCTACTATTGTAGCCATATAGATAAGTTTTAAAACCAAGTTTCAAGTCATTTCCAATTTTCATCCAAGTGCTCCTTTAAGGTTTTGAATATTTTGTTGTGATTCTTATTATATGCTTAAATAAAAAATAAATCTCTTTATTTAAGTGTCTAGTCGTTCTAGCGCTTTCGCACTAATAGGGGACACTTTTCACTCACACACTACCACTACATTCAGTATTTTATGCACACAACGCTCACTCACATGTTGATTTTTACGGATAATACACCAGATCTAACAATTACAGCGGAGAAACGGAAATATTTGTTGTTAAAACCAGCAATACTAGTGCACCAAACTTGACGAATACACCACGGGCGAACCGCGTGAGTTCCCCCGGGCCCTAGTCAGTTTCTACATCCCAATTTAATCATGTTTGGGCTATCATCTAGATTAATACCTTGCTCTGTTATCATTGTATCACGTTATGATGCAGCAACACAAAGATTACGAAGAGATTAATGTATAGGTGACAAAGCTAGCCCTGGGTCGCCATATGTGAATTGAGTTTGTTTGATGTGTTGTTCTCTCCTGTGCTACGAGGGTTTTCTCCGGGTACAACCTTCCTAGAAGTTTTACGAAACGTTTTCGCCATTAAATTCAAAGGCGGATCCAGGGAGAGGGTCGGGGGAGTCTAGAACCCCCTGTGATACGTAGGGTGGCACTGTATTTAAGTAAATTTAGTACGAATAACACACTTGGACCCCCCCCCCCCTCTCCAGGCTCGTAGTAAAAATTATATGTCAGCGCACACATCTGGTTTTTTTTTTTTTTTTTTTTCCTTCGGCGACTCTTTTCAATGTTTGGACCCCCCCCCCCCCCCCCCTTTAAAAAATTCCTAGATCCGCCCATGGAATTACTGAATGTACATACCGTGACGGCAAGGCGATTTTTTCATCCGTCCTTGTCATCTTTCTACGGCGCAGAATAACTGCACCGTGAGGTGTTTACAGTCCAAAAAGAGTCATAAAAAAATAGTTTATCCCTTCTACATACGTTGGGTGTTTTCAATTTAAAAAAAACTGCTTTTCAAGGGGTGATTTTCACTCGAAACCAGTCAGGACATATTAGGGCTATACCCCGGGCACTGAGGGAGGCCGAATTACAGTAAATGTATGTAAAACTGACCGCCAGGGCCCGGGGGAAATCACGCGGTTCGCCCGTGCTGTATTCGTCAAGTTTTGCGCACTAGTATTGCTGGTTTTAAGGTCAAATATCTCCGTTTCTGCGCTGTAATTGTCAGATCTGGTGTATTATCTATCGAGTACAACCTTCCTACACTATATATAATGATCTTGATTAGCGATTTTCTCTGACTTTACGAGACAGCAACGAGGTTTTTTCGGGAAACATATTGCGCATATTTATGTTGGAAAGATGTCTTTTTGTGTGTGTTCTTTGGTGAGAACTGACAGGGCACGCCAGTTTCGCTGAAGGAAAACTATCTCCTGGTTGTCGCCAGGGGATATTCTTTGATCAGGCTAGGGGATACTGCTAGTTTTAGTTGCAATATATGCCGTGGAAGAAGATAGAGTCACCCTTCGGAATCCACTGTTAATTCGCGTTTCTATTCAGTTCAGGTCAAGGGATGCTAGTTCTTAATTCAAGACAAGGGATACACCGAATTTATATATATGCAGTTATTCCTAGTCCTGTTGAGGTGATATTCGTTGTTGAAGTCCAGGGATACGCTTAAGTCAGGTGAGTGGATACTGAAGTTTTACGAAACGTTTTCGCCATTGAATTACTGAATGTACATACCGTGACGGCAAGGCGATTTTTTTATCCGTCCTTGTCATCTTTCTACGGCGCAGAATAACTGCACCGTGAGGTGTTTACAGTCCAAAAAGAGTCATAAAAAATAGTTTATCCCTTCTACATACGTTGGGTGTTTTCAATTTAAAAAAAACTGCTTTTCAGGGGGTGATTTTCACTCGAAACCAGTCAGGACATATTAGGGCTATACCCCGGGCACTGAGGGAGGCCGAATTACAGTAAATGTATGTAAAACTGACCGCCATGGCCCGGGGGAAATCACTCGGTTCGCCCGTGCTGTATTCGTCAAGTTTTGCGCACTAGTATTGCTGGTTTTAAGGTCAAATATTTCCGTTTCTGCGCTGTAATTGTCAGATCTGGTGTATTATCTATCGAGTACAACCTTCCTACACTATATATAATGATCTTGATTAGCGATTTTCTCTGACTTTACGAGACAGCAACGAGGTTTTTTCGGGAAACATATTGCGCATATTTATGTTGGAAAGATGTCTTTTTGTGTGTGTTCTTTGGTGAGAACTGACAGGGCACGCCAGTTTCGCTGAAGGAAAACTATCTCCTGGTTGTCGCCAGGGGATATTCTTTGATCAGGCTAGGGGATACTGCTAGTTTTAGTTGCAATATATGCCGTGGAAGAAGATAGAGTCACCCTTCGGAATCCACTGTTAATTCGCGTTTCTATTCAGTTCAGGTCAAGGGATGCTAGTTCTTAATTCAAGACAAGGGATACACCGAATTTATATATATGCAGTTATTCCTAGTCCTGTTGAGGTGATATTCGTTGTTGAAGTCCAGGGATACGCTTAAGTCAGGTGAGTGGATACTGAAGTTTTACGAAACGTTTTCGCCATTGAATTACTGAATGTACATACCGTGACGGCAAGGCGATTTTTTCATCCGTCCTTGTCATCTTTCTACGGCGCAGAATAACTGCACCGTGAGGTGTTTACAGTCCAAAAAGAGTCATAAAAAATAGTTTATCCCTTCTACATACGTTGGGTGTTTTCAATTTAAAAAAAACTGCTTTTCAGGGGGTGATTTTCACTCGAAACCAGTCAGGACATATTAGGGCTATACCCCGGGCACTGAGGGAGGCCGAATTACAGTAAATGTATGTAAAACTGACCGCCAGGGCCCGGGGGAAATCACTCGGTTCGCCCGTGCTGTATTCGTCAAGTTTTGCGCACTAGTATTGCTGGTTTTAAGGTCAAATATTTCCGTTTCTGCGCTGTAATTGTCAGATCTGGTGTATTATCTATCGAGTACAACCTTCCTACACTATATATAATGATCTTGATTAGCGATTTTCTCTGACTTTACGAGACAGCAACGAGGTTTTTTCGGGAAACATATTGCGCATATTTATGTTGGAAAGATGTCTTTTTGTGTGTGTTCTTTGGTGAGAACTGACAGGGCACGCCAGTTTCGCTGAAGGAAAACTATCTCCTGGTTGTCGCCAGGGGATATTCTTTGATCAGGCTAGGGGATACTGCTAGTTTTAGTTGCAATATATGCCGTGGAAGAAGATAGAGTCACCCTTCGGAATCCACTGTTAATTCGCGTTTCTATTCAGTTCAGGTCAAGGGATGCTAGTTCTTAATTCAAGACAAGGGATACACCGAATTTATATATATGCAGTTATTCCTAGTCCTGTTGAGGTGATATTCGTTGTTGAAGTCCAGGGATACGCTTAAGTCAGGTGAGTGGATACTGAAGTTTTACGAAACGTTTTCGCCATTGAATTACTGAATGTACATACCGTGACGGCAAGGCGATTTTTTCATCCGTCCTTGTCATCTTTCTACGGCGCAGAATAACTGCACCGTGAGGTGTTTACAGTCCAAAAAGAGTCATAAAAAAATAGTTTATCCCTTCTACATACGTTGGGTGTTTTCAATTTAAAAAAAACTGCTTTTCAAGGGGTGATTTTCACTCGAAACCAGTCAGGACATATTAGGGCTATACCCCGGGCACTGAGGGAGGCCGAATTACAGTAAATGTATGTAAAACTGACCGCCAGGGCCCGGGGGAAATCACTCGGTTCGCCCGTGCTGTATTCGTCAAGTTTTGCGCACTAGTATTGCTGGTTTTAAGGTCAAATATTTCCGTTTCTGCGCTGTAATTGTCAGATCTGGTGTATTATCTATCGAGTACAACCTTCCTACACTATATATAATGATCTTGATTAGCGATTTTCTCTGACTTTACGAGACAGCAACGAGGTTTTTTCGGGAAACATATTGCGCATATTTATGTTGGAAAGATGTCTTTTTGTGTGTGTTCTTTGGTGAGAACTGACAGGGCACGCCAGTTTCGCTGAAGGAAAACTATCTCCTGGTTGTCGCCAGGGGATATTCTTTGATCAGGCTAGGGGATACTGCTAGTTTTAGTTGCAATATATGCCGTGGAAGAAGATAGAGTCACCCTTCGGAATCCACTGTTAATTCGCGTTTCTATTCAGTTCAGGTCAAGGGATGCTAGTTCTTAATTCAAGACAAGGGATACACCGAATTTATATATATGCAGTTATTCCTAGTCCTGTTGAGGTGATATTCGTTGTTGAAGTCCAGGGATACGCTTAAGTCAGGTGAGTGGATACTGAAGTTTTACGAAACGTTTTCGCCATTGAATTACTGAATGTACATACCGTGACGGCAAGGCGATTTTTTCATCCGTCCTTGTCATCTTTCTACGGCGCAGAATAACTGCACCGTGAGGTGTTTACAGTCCAAAAAGAGTCATAAAAAATAGTTTATCCCTTCTACATACGTTGGGTGTTTTCAATTTAAAAAAAACTGCTTTTCAGGGGGTGATTTTCACTCGAAACCAGTCAGGACATATTAGGGCTATACCCCGGGCACTGAGGGAGGCCGAATTACAGTAAATGTATGTAAAACTGACCGCCAGGGCCCGGGGGAAATCACTCGGTTCGCCCGTGCTGTATTCGTCAAGTTTTGCGCACTAGTATTGCTGGTTTTAAGGTCAAATATTTCCGTTTCTGCGCTGTAATTGTCAGATCTGGTGTATTATCTATCGAGTACAACCTTCCTACACTATATATAATGATCTTGATTAGCGATTTTCTCTGACTTTACGAGACAGCAACGAGGTTTTTTCGGGAAACATATTGCGCATATTTATGTTGGAAAGATGTCTTTTTGTGTGTGTTCTTTGGTGAGAACTGACAGGGCACGCCAGTTTCGCTGAAGGAAAACTATCTCCTGGTTGTCGCCAGGGGATATTCTTTGATCAGGCTAGGGGATACTGCTAGTTTTAGTTGCAATATATGCCGTGGAAGAAGATAGAGTCACCCTTCGGAATCCACTGTTAATTCGCGTTTCTATTCAGTTCAGGTCAAGGGATGCTAGTTCTTAATTCAAGACAAGGGATACACCGAATTTATATATATGCAGTTATTCCTAGTCCTGTTGAGGTGATATTCGTTGTTGAAGTCCAGGGATACGCTTAAGTCAGGTGAGTGGATACTGAAGTTTTACGAAACGTTTTCGCCATTGAATTACTGAATGTACATACCGTGACGGCAAGGCGATTTTTTTATCCGTCCTTGTCATCTTTCTACGGCGCAGAATAACTGCACCGTGAGGTGTTTACAGTCCAAAAAGAGTCATAAAAAATAGTTTATCCCTTCTACATACGTTGGGTGTTTTCAATTTAAAAAAAACTGCTTTTCAGGGGGTGATTTTCACTCGAAACCAGTCAGGACATATTAGGGCTATACCCCGGGCACTGAGGGAGGCCGAATTACAGTAAATGTATGTAAAACTGACCGCCATGGCCCGGGGGAAATCACTCGGTTCGCCCGTGCTGTATTCGTCAAGTTTTGCGCACTAGTATTGCTGGTTTTAAGGTCAAATATTTCCGTTTCTGCGCTGTAATTGTCAGATCTGGTGTATTATCTATCGAGTACAACCTTCCTACACTATATATAATGATCTTGATTAGCGATTTTCTCTGACTTTACGAGACAGCAACGAGGTTTTTTCGGGAAACATATTGCGCATATTTATGTTGGAAAGATGTCTTTTTGTGTGTGTTCTTTGGTGAGAACTGACAGGGCACGCCAGTTTCGCTGAAGGAAAACTATCTCCTGGTTGTCGCCAGGGGATATTCTTTGATCAGGCTAGGGGATACTGCTAGTTTTAGTTGCAATATATGCCGTGGAAGAAGATAGAGTCACCCTTCGGAATCCACTGTTAATTCGCGTTTCTATTCAGTTCAGGTCAAGGGATGCTAGTTCTTAATTCAAGACAAGGGATACACCGAATTTATATATATGCAGTTATTCCTAGTCCTGTTGAGGTGATATTCGTTGTTGAAGTCCAGGGATACGCTTAAGTCAGGTGAGTGGATACTGAAGTTTTACGAAACGTTTTCGCCATTGAATTACTGAATGTACATACCGTGACGGCAAGGCGATTTTTTCATCCGTCCTTGTCATCTTTCTACGGCGCAGAATAACTGCACCGTGAGGTGTTTACAGTCCAAAAAGAGTCATAAAAATAGTTTATCCCTTCTACATACGTTGGGTGTTTTCAATTTTAAAAAAACTGCTTTTCAGGGGGTGATTTTCACTCGAAACCAGTCAGGACATATTAGGGCTATACCCCGGGCACTGAGGGAGGCCGAATTACAGTAAATGTATGTAAAACTGACCGCCAGGGCCCGGGGGAAATCACTCGGTTCGCCCGTGCTGTATTCGTCAAGTTTTGCGCACTAGTATTGCTGGTTTTAAGGTCAAATATTTCCGTTTCTGCGCTGTAATTGTCAGATCTGGTGTATTATCTATCGAGTACAACCTTCCTACACTATATATAATGATCTTGATTAGCGATTTTCTCTGACTTTACGAGACAGCAACGAGGTTTTTTCGGGAAACATATTGCGCATATTTATGTTGGAAAGATGTCTTTTTGTGTGTGTTCTTTGGTGAGAACTGACAGGGCACGCCAGTTTCGCTGAAGGAAAACTATCTCCTGGTTGTCAACAGGGGAAATTCTTTGATCAGGCTAGGGGATACTACTAGTTTTAGTTGCAATATATGCCGTGGAAGAAGATAGAGTCACCCTTCGGAATCCACTGTTAATTCGCGTTTCTATTCAGTTCAGGTCAAGGGATGCTAGTTCTTAATTCAAGACAAGGGATACACCGAATTTATATATATGCAGTTATTCCTAGTCCTGTTGAGGTGATATTCGTTGTTGAAGTCCAGGGATACGCTTAAGTCAGGTGAGTGGATACTGAAGTTTTACGAAACGTTTTCGCCATTGAATTACTGAATGTACATACCGTGACGGCAAGGCGATTTTTTCATCCGTCCTTGTCATCTTTCTACGGCGCAGAATAACTGCACCGTGAGGTGTTTACAGTCCAAAAAGAGTCATAAAAAATAGTTTATCCCTTCTACATACGTTGGGTGTTTTCAATTTAAAAAAAACTGCTTTTCAGGGGGTGATTTTCACTCGAAACCAGTCAGGACATATTAGGGCTATACCCCGGGCACTGAGGGAGGCCGAATTACAGTAAATGTATGTAAAACTGACCGCCAGGGCCCGGGGGAAATCACTCGGTTCGCCCGTGCTGTATTCGTCAAGTTTTGCGCACTAGTATTGCTGGTTTTAAGGTCAAATATTTCCGTTTCTGCGCTGTAATTGTCAGATCTGGTGTATTATCTATCGAGTACAACCTTCCTACACTATATATAATGATCTTGATTAGCGATTTTCTCTGACTTTACGAGACAGCAACGAGGTTTTTTCGGGAAACATATTGCGCATATTTATGTTGGAAAGATGTCTTTTTGTGTGTGTTCTTTGGTGAGAACTGACAGGGCACGCCAGTTT
Organism: Anthopleura sola; assembly: GCA_023349425.1. NCBI lineage: Eukaryota > Metazoa > Cnidaria > Anthozoa > Actiniaria > Actiniidae > Anthopleura > Anthopleura sola. Next base: position 2,613,561 of record JALHLI010000004.1, read on the forward strand.
CGCTGAAGGAAAACTATCTCCTGGTTGTCGCCAGGGGATATTCTTTGATCAGGCTAGGGGATACTGCTAGTTTTAGTTGCAATATATGCCGTGGAAGAAGATAGAGTCACCCTTCGGAATCCACTGTTAATTCGCGTTTCTATTCAGTTCAGGTCAAGGGATGCTAGTTCTTAATTCAAGACAAGGGATACACCGAATTTATATATATGCAGTTATTCCTAGTCCTGTTGAGGTGATATTCGTTGTTGAAGTCCAGGGATACGCTTAAGTCAGGTGAGTGGATACTGAAGTTTTACGAAACGTTTTCGCCATTGAATTACTGAATGTACATACCGTGACGGCAAGGCGATTTTTTCATCCGTCCTTGTCATCTTTCTACGGCGCAGAATAACTGCACCGTGAGGTGTTTACAGTCCAAAAAGAGTCATAAAAAATAGTTTATCCCTTCTACATACGTTGGGTGTTTTCAATTTAAAAAAAACTGCTTTTCAGGGGGTGATTTTCACTCGAAACCAGTCAGGACATATTAGGGCTATACCCCGGGCACTGAGGGAGGCCGAATTACAGTAAATGTATGTAAAACTGACCGCCAGGGCCCGGGGGAAATCACTCGGTTCGCCCGTGCTGTATTCGTCAAGTTTTGCGCACTAGTATTGCTGGTTTTAAGGTCAAATATTTCCGTTTCTGCGCTGTAATTGTCAGATCTGGTGTATTATCTATCGAGTACAACCTTCCTACACTATATATAATGATCTTGATTAGCGATTTTCTCTGACTTTACGAGACAGCAACGAGGTTTTTTCGGGAAACATATTGCGCATATTTATGTTGGAAAGATGTCTTTTTGTGTGTGTTCTTTGGTGAGAACTGACAGGGCACGCCAGTTTCGCTGAAGGAAAACTATCTCCTGGTTGTCGCCAGGGGATATTCTTTGATCAGGCTAGGGGATACTGCTAGTTTTAGTTGCAATATATGCCGTGGAAGAAGATAGAGTCACCCTTCGGAATCCACTGTTAATTCGCGTTTCTATTCAGTTCAGGTCAAGGGATGCTAGTTCTTAATTCAAGACAAGGGATACACCGAATTTATATATATGCAGTTATTCCTAGTCCTGTTGAGGTGATATTCGTTGTTGAAGTCCAGGGATACGCTTAAGTCAGGTGAGTGGATACTGAAGTTTTACGAAACGTTTTCGCCATTGAATTACTGAATGTACATACCGTGACGGCAAGGCGATTTTTTCATCCGTCCTTGTCATCTTTCTACGGCGCAGAATAACTGCACCGTGAGGTGTTTACAGTCCAAAAAGAGTCATAAAAAAATAGTTTATCCCTTCTACATACGTTGGGTGTTTTCAATTTAAAAAAAACTGCTTTTCAAGGGGTGATTTTCACTCGAAACCAGTCAGGACATATTAGGGCTATACCCCGGGCACTGAGGGAGGCCGAATTACAGTAAATGTATGTAAAACTGACCGCCAGGGCCCGGGGGAAATCACTCGGTTCGCCCGTGCTGTATTCGTCAAGTTTTGCGCACTAGTATTGCTGGTTTTAAGGTCAAATATTTCCGTTTCTGCGCTGTAATTGTCAGATCTGGTGTATTATCTATCGAGTACAACCTTCCTACACTATATATAATGATCTTGATTAGCGATTTTCTCTGACTTTACGAGACAGCAACGAGGTTTTTTCGGGAAACATATTGCGCATATTTATGTTGGAAAGATGTCTTTTTGTGTGTGTTCTTTGGTGAGAACTGACAGGGCACGCCAGTTTCGCTGAAGGAAAACTATCTCCTGGTTGTCGCCAGGGGATATTCTTTGATCAGGCTAGGGGATACTGCTAGTTTTAGTTGCAATATATGCCGTGGAAGAAGATAGAGTCACCCTTCGGAATCCACTGTTAATTCGCGTTTCTATTCAGTTCAGGTCAAGGGATGCTAGTTCTTAATTCAAGACAAGGGATACACCGAATTTATATATATGCAGTTATTCCTAGTCCTGTTGAGGTGATATTCGTTGTTGAAGTCCAGGGATACGCTTAAGTCAGGTGAGTGGATACTGAAGTTTTACGAAACGTTTTCGCCATTGAATTACTGAATGTACATACCGTGACGGCAAGGCGATTTTTTCATCCGTCCTTGTCATCTTTCTACGGCGCAGAATAACTGCACCGTGAGGTGTTTACAGTCCAAAAAGAGTCATAAAAAATAGTTTATCCCTTCTACATACGTTGGGTGTTTTCAATTTAAAAAAAACTGCTTTTCAGGGGGTGATTTTCACTCGAAACCAGTCAGGACATATTAGGGCTATACCCCGGGCACTGAGGGAGGCCGAATTACAGTAAATGTATGTAAAACTGACCGCCAGGGCCCGGGGGAAATCACTCGGTTCGCCCGTGCTGTATTCGTCAAGTTTTGCGCACTAGTATTGCTGGTTTTAAGGTCAAATATTTCCGTTTCTGCGCTGTAATTGTCAGATCTGGTGTATTATCTATCGAGTACAACCTTCCTACACTATATATAATGATCTTGATTAGCGATTTTCTCTGACTTTACGAGACAGCAACGAGGTTTTTTCGGGAAACATATTGCGCATATTTATGTTGGAAAGATGTCTTTTTGTGTGTGTTCTTTGGTGAGAACTGACAGGGCACGCCAGTTTCGCTGAAGGAAAACTATCTCCTGGTTGTCGCCAGGGGATATTCTTTGATCAGGCTAGGGGATACTGCTAGTTTTAGTTGCAATATATGCCGTGGAAGAAGATAGAGTCACCCTTCGGAATCCACTGTTAATTCGCGTTTCTATTCAGTTCAGGTCAAGGGATGCTAGTTCTTAATTCAAGACAAGGGATACACCGAATTTATATATATGCAGTTATTCCTAGTCCTGTTGAGGTGATATTCGTTGTTGAAGTCCAGGGATACGCTTAAGTCAGGTGAGTGGATACTGAAGTTTTACGAAACGTTTTCGCCATTGAATTACTGAATGTACATACCGTGACGGCAAGGCAATTTTTTCATCCGTCCTTGTCATCTTTCTACGGCGCAGAATAACTGCACCGTGAGGTGTTTACAGTCCAAAAAGAGTCATAAAAAATAGTTTATCCCTTCTACATACGTTGGGTGTTTTCAATTTAAAAAAAACTGCTTTTCAGGGGGTGATTTTCACTCGAAACCAGTCAGGACATATTAGGGCTATACCCCGGGCACTGAGGGAGGCCGAATTACAGTAAATGTATGTAAAACTGACCGCCAGGGCCCGGGGGAAATCACTCGGTTCGCCCGTGCTGTATTCGTCAAGTTTTGCGCACTAGTATTGCTGGTTTTAAGGTCAAATATTTCCGTTTCTGCGCTGTAATTGTCAGATCTGGTGTATTATCTATCGAGTACAACCTTCCTACACTATATATAATGATCTTGATTAGCGATTTTCTCTGACTTTACGAGACAGCAACGAGGTTTTTTCGGGAAACATATTGCGCATATTTATGTTGGAAAGATGTCTTTTTGTGTGTGTTCTTTGGTGAGAACTGACAGGGCACGCCAGTTTCGCTGAAGGAAAACTATCTCCTGGTTGTCGCCAGGGGATATTCTTTGATCAGGCTAGGGGATACTGCTAGTTTTAGTTGCAATATATGCCGTGGAAGAAGATAGAGTCACCCTTCGGAATCCACTGTTAATTCGCGTTTCTATTCAGTTCAGGTCAAGGGATGCTAGTTCTTAATTCAAGACAAGGGATACACCGAATTTATATATATGCAGTTATTCCTAGTCCTGTTGAGGTGATATTCGTTGTTGAAGTCCAGGGATACGCTTAAGTCAGGTGAGTGGATACTGAAGTTTTACGAAACGTTTTCGCCATTGAATTACTGAATGTACATACCGTGACGGCAAGGCGATTTTTTCATCCGTCCTTGTCATCTTTCTACGGCGCAGAATAACTGCACCGTGAGGTGTTTACAGTCCAAAAAGAGTCATAAAAATAGTTTATCCCTTCTACATACGTTGGGTGTTTTCAATTTTAAAAAAACTGCTTTTCAGGGGGTGATTTTCACTCGAAACCAGTCAGGACATATTAGGGCTATACCCCGGGCACTGAGGGAGGCCGAATTACAGTAAATGTATGTAAAACTGACCGCCAGGGCCCGGGGGAAATCACTCGGTTCGCCCGTGCTGTATTCGTCAAGTTTTGCGCACTAGTATTGCTGGTTTTAAGGTCAAATATTTCCGTTTCTGCGCTGTAATTGTCAGATCTGGTGTATTATCTATCGAGTACAACCTTCCTACACTATATATAATGATCTTGATTAGCGATTTTCTCTGACTTTACGAGACAGCAACGAGGTTTTTTCGGGAAACATATTGCGCATATTTATGTTGGAAAGATGTCTTTTTGTGTGTGTTCTTTGGTGAGAACTGACAGGGCACGCCAGTTTCGCTGAAGGAAAACTATCTCCTGGTTGTCAACAGGGGAAATTCTTTGATCAGGCTAGGGGATACTACTAGTTTTAGTTGCAATATATGCCGTGGAAGAAGATAGAGTCACCCTTCGGAATCCACTGTTAATTCGCGTTTCTATTCAGTTCAGGTCAAGGGATGCTAGTTCTTAATTCAAGACAAGGGATACACCGAATTTATATATATGCAGTTATTCCTAGTCCTGTTGAGGTGATATTCGTTGTTGAAGTCCAGGGATACGCTTAAGTCAGGTGAGTGGATACTGAAGTTTTACGAAACGTTTTCGCCATTGAATTACTGAATGTACATACCGTGACGGCAAGGCGATTTTTTCATCCGTCCTTGTCATCTTTCTACGGCGCAGAATAACTGCACCGTGAGGTGTTTACAGTCCAAAAAGAGTCATAAAAAATAGTTTATCCCTTCTACATACGTTGGGTGTTTTCAATTTAAAAAAAACTGCTTTTCAGGGGGTGATTTTCACTCGAAACCAGTCAGGACATATTAGGGCTATACCCCGGGCACTGAGGGAGGCCGAATTACAGTAAATGTATGTAAAACTGACCGCCAGGGCCCGGGGGAAATCACTCGGTTCGCCCGTGCTGTATTCGTCAAGTTTTGCGCACTAGTATTGCTGGTTTTAAGGTCAAATATTTCCGTTTCTGCGCTGTAATTGTCAGATCTGGTGTATTATCTATCGAGTACAACCTTCCTACACTATATATAATGATCTTGATTAGCGATTTTCTCTGACTTTACGAGACAGCAACGAGGTTTTTTCGGGAAACATATTGCGCATATTTATGTTGGAAAGATGTCTTTTTGTGTGTGTTCTTTGGTGAGAACTGACAGGGCACGCCAGTTTCGCTGAAGGAAAACTATCTCCTGGTTGTCGCCAGGGGATATTCTTTGATCAGGCTAGGGGATACTGCTAGTTTTAGTTGCAATATATGCCGTGGAAGAAGATAGAGTCACCCTTCGGAATCCACTGTTAATTCGCGTTTCTATTCAGTTCAGGTCAAGGGATGCTAGTTCTTAATTCAAGACAAGGGATACACCGAATTTATATATATGCAGTTATTCCTAGTCCTGTTGAGGTGATATTCGTTGTTGAAGTCCAGGGATACGCTTAAGTCAGGTGAGTGGATACTGAAGTTTTACGAAACGTTTTCGCCATTGAATTACTGAATGTACATACCGTGACGGCAAGGCAATTTTTTCATCCGTCCTTGTCATCTTTCTACGGCGCAGAATAACTGCACCGTGAGGTGTTTACAGTCCAAAAAGAGTCATAAAAAATAGTTTATCCCTTCTACATACGTTGGGTGTTTTCAATTTAAAAAAAACTGCTTTTCAGGGGGTGATTTTCACTCGAAACCAGTCAGGACATATTAGGGCTATACCCCGGGCACTGAGGGAGGCCGAATTACAGTAAATGTATGTAAAACTGACCGCCAGGGCCCGGGGGAAATCACTCGGTTCGCCCGTGCTGTATTCGTCAAGTTTTGCGCACTAGTATTGCTGGTTTTAAGGTCAAATATTTCCGTTTCTGCGCTGTAATTGTCAGATCTGGTGTATTATCTATCGAGTACAACCTTCCTACACTATATATAATGATCTTGATTAGCGATTTTCTCTGACTTTACGAGACAGCAACGAGGTTTTTTCGGGAAACATATTGCGCATATTTATGTTGGAAAGATGTCTTTTTGTGTGTGTTCTTTGGTGAGAACTGACAGGGCACGCCAGTTTCGCTGAAGGAAAACTATCTCCTGGTTGTCGCCAGGGGATATTCTTTGATCAGGCTAGGGGATACTGCTAGTTTTAGTTGCAATATATGCCGTGGAAGAAGATAGAGTCACCCTTCGGAATCCACTGTTAATTCGCGTTTCTATTCAGTTCAGGTCAAGGGATGCTAGTTCTTAATTCAAGACAAGGGATACACCGAATTTATATATATGCAGTTATTCCTAGTCCTGTTGAGGTGATATTCGTTGTTGAAGTCCAGGGATACGCTTAAGTCAGGTGAGTGGATACTGAAGTTTTACGAAACGTTTTCGCCATTGAATTACTGAATGTACATACCGTGACGGCAAGGCGATTTTTTCATCCGTCCTTGTAATCTTTCTACGGCGCAGAATAACTGCACCGTGAGGTGTTTACAGTCCAAAAAGAGTCATAAAAAATAGTTTATCCCTTCTACATACGTTGGGTGTTTTCAATTTAAAAAAAACTGCTTTTCAGGGGGTGATTTTCACTCGAAACCAGTCAGGACATATTAGGGCTATACCCCGGGCACTGAGGGAGGCCGAATTACAGTAAATGTATGTAAAACTGACCGCCAGGGCCCGGGGGAAATCACTCGGTTCGCCCGTGCTGTATTCGTCAAGTTTTGCGCACTAGTATTGCTGGTTTTAAGGTCAAATATTTCCGTTTCTGCGCTGTAATTGTCAGATCTGGTGTATTATCTATCGAGTACAACCTTCCTACACTATATATAATGATCTTGATTAGCGATTTTCTCTGACTTTACGAGACAGCAACGAGGTTTTTTCGGGAAACATATTGCGCATATTTATGTTGGAAAGATGTCTTTTTGTGTGTGTTCTTTGGTGAGAACTGACAGGGCACGCCAGTTTCGCTGAAGGAAAACTATCTCCTGGTTGTCGCCAGGGGATATTCTTTGATCAGGCTAGGGGATACTGCTAGTTTTAGTTGCAATATATGCCGTGGAAGAAGATAGAGTCACCCTTCGGAATCCACTGTTAATTCGCGTTTCTATTCAGTTCAGGTCAAGGGATGCTAGTTCTTAATTCAAGACAAGGGATACACCGAATTTATATATATGCAGTTATTCCTAGTCCTGTTGAGGTGATATTCGTTGTTGAAGTCCAGGGATACGCTTAAGTCAGGTGAGTGGATACTGAAGTTTTACGAAACGTTTTCGCCATTGAATTACTGAATGTACATACCGTGACGGCAAGGCGATTTTTTCATCCGTCCTTGTCATCTTTCTACGGCGCAGAATAACTGCACCGTGAGGTGTTTACAGTCCAAAAAGAGTCATAAAAAATAGTTTATCCCTTCTACATACGTTGGGTGTTTTCAATTTAAAAAAAACTGCTTTTCAGGGGGTGATTTTCACTCGAAACCAGTCAGGACATATTAGGGCTATACCCCGGGCACTGAGGGAGGCCGAATTACAGTAAATGTATGTAAAACTGACCGCCAGGGCCCGGGGGAAATCACTCGGTTCGCCCGTGCTGTATTCGTCAAGTTTTGCGCACTAGTATTGCTGGTTTTAAGGTCAAATATTTCCGTTTCTGCGCTGTAATTGTCAGATCTGGTGTATTATCTATCGAGTACAACCTTCCTACACTATATATAATGATCTTGATTAGCGATTTTCTCTGACTTTACGAGACAGCAACGAGGTTTTTTCGGGAAACATATTGCGCATATTTATGTTGGAAAGATGTCTTTTTGTGTGTGTTCTTTGGTGAGAACTGACAGGGCACGCCAGTTTCGCTGAAGGAAAACTATCTCCTGGTTGTCGCCAGGGGATATTCTTTGATCAGGCTAGGGGATACTGCTAGTTTTAGTTGCAATATATGCCGTGGAAGAAGATAGAGTCACCCTTCGGAATCCACTGTTAATTCGCGTTTCTATTCAGTTCAGGTCAAGGGATGCTAGTTCTTAATTCAAGACAAGGGATACACCGAATTTATATATATGCAGTTATTCCTAGTCCTGTTGAGGTGATATTCGTTGTTGAAGTCCAGGGATACGCTTAAGTCAGGTGAGTGGATACTGAAGTTTTACGAAACGTTTTCGCCATTGAATTACTGAATGTACATACCGTGACGGCAAGGCGATTTTTTCATCCGTCCTTGTCATCTTTCTACGGCGCAGAATAACTGCACCGTGAGGTGTTTACAGTCCAAAAAGAGTCATAAAAAATAGTTTATCCCTTCTACATACGTTGGGTGTTTTCAATTTAAAAAAAACTGCTTTTCAGGGGGTGATTTTCACTCGAAACCAGTCAGGACATATTAGGGCTATACCCCGGGCACTGAGGGAGGCCGAATTACAGTAAATGTATGTAAAACTGACCGCCAGGGCCCGGGGGAAATCACTCGGTTCGCCCGTGCTGTATTCGTCAAGTTTTGCGCACTAGTATTGCTGGTTTTAAGGTCAAATATTTCCGTTTCTGCGCTGTAATTGTCAGATCTGGTGTATTATCTATCGAGTACAACCTTCCTACACTATATATAATGATCTTGATTAGCGATTTTCTCTGACTTTACGAGACAGCAACGAGGTTTTTTCGGGAAACATATTGCGCATATTTATGTTGGAAAGATGTCTTTTTGTGTGTGTTCTTTGGTGAGAACTGACAGGGCACGCCAGTTTCGCTGAAGGAAAACTATCTCCTGGTTGTCGCCAGGGGATATTCTTTGATCAGGCTAGGGGATACTGCTAGTTTTAGTTGCAATATATGCCGTGGAAGAAGATAGAGTCACCCTTCGGAATCCACTGTTAATTCGCGTTTCTATTCAGTTCAGGTCAAGGGATGCTAGTTCTTAATTCAAGACAAGGGATACACCGAATTTATATATATGCAGTTATTCCTAGTCCTGTTGAGGTGATATTCGTTGTTGAAGTCCAGGGATACGCTTAAGTCAGGTGAGTGGATACTGAAGTTTTACGAAACGTTTTCGCCATTGAATTACTGAATGTACATACCGTGACGGCAAGGCGATTTTTTCATCCGTCCTTGTCATCTTTCTACGGCGCAGAATAACTGCACCGTGAGGTGTTTACAGTCCAAAAAGAGTCATAAAAAATAGTTTATCCCTTCTACATACGTTGGGTGTTTTCAATTAAAAAAAAACTGCTTTTCAGGGGGTGATTTTCACTCGAAACCAGTCAGGACATATTAGGGCTATACCCCGGGCACTGAGGGAGGCCGAATTACAGTAAATGTATGTAAAACTGACCGCCAGGGCCCGGGGGAAATCACTCGGTTCGCCCGTGCTGTATTCGTCAAGTTTTGCGCACTAGTATTGCTGGTTTTAAGGTCAAATATTTCCGTTTCTGCGCTGTAATTGTCAGATCTGGTGTATTATCTATCGAGTACAACCTTCCTACACTATATATAATGATCTTGATTAGCGATTTTCTCTGACTTTACGAGACAGCAACGAGGTTTTTTCGGGAAACATATTGCGCATATTTATGTTGGAAAGATGTCTTTTTGTGTGTGTTCTTTGGTGAGAACTGACAGGGCACGCCAGTTTCGCTGAAGGAAAACTATCTCCTGGTTGTCGCCAGGGGATATTCTTTGATCAGGCTAGGGGATACTGCTAGTTTTAGTTGCAATATATGCCGTGGAAGAAGATAGAGTCACCCTTCGGAATCCACTGTTAATTCGCGTTTCTATTCAGTTCAGGTCAAGGGATGCTAGTTCTTAATTCAAGACAAGGGATACACCGAATTTATATATATGCAGTTATTCCTAGTCCTGTTGAGGTGATATTCGTTGTTGAAGTCCAGGGATACGCTTAAGTCAGGTGAGTGGATACTGAAGTTTTACGAAACGTTTTCGCCATTGAATTACTGAATGTACATACCGTGACGGCAAGGCGATTTTTTCATCCGTCCTTGTCATCTTTCTACGGCGCAGAATAACTGCACCGTGAGGTGTTTACAGTCCAAAAAGAGTCATAAAAATAGTTTATCCCTTCTACATACGTTGGGTGTTTTCAATTTTAAAAAAACTGCTTTTCAGGGGGTGATTTTCACTCGAAACCAGTCAGGACATATTAGGGCTATACCCCGGGCACTGAGGGAGGCCGAATTACAGTAAATGTATGTAAAACTGACCGCCAGGGCCCGGGGGAAATCACTCGGTTCGCCCGTGCTGTATTCGTCAAGTTTTGCGCACTAGTATTGCTGGTTTTAAGGTCAAATATTTCCGTTTCTGCGCTGTAATTGTCAGATCTGGTGTATTATCTATCGAGTACAACCTTCCTACACTATATATAATGATCTTGATTAGCGATTTTCTCTGACTTTACGAGACAGCAACGAGGTTTTTTCGGGAAACATATTGCGCATATTTATGTTGGAAAGATGTCTTTTTGTGTGTGTTCTTTGGTGAGAACTGACAGGGCACGCCAGTTTCGCTGAAGGAAAACTATCTCCTGGTTGTCAACAGGGGAAATTCTTTGATCAGGCTAGGGGATACTACTAGTTTTAGTTGCAATATATGCCGTGGAAGAAGATAGAGTCACCCTTCGGAATCCACTGTTAATTCGCGTTTCTATTCAGTTCAGGTCAAGGGATGCTAGTTCTTAATTCAAGACAAGGGATACACCGAATTTATATATATGCAGTTATTCCTAGTCCTGTTGAGGTGATATTCGTTGTTGAAGTCCAGGGATACGCTTAAGTCAGGTGAGTGGATACTGAAGTTTTACGAAACGTTTTCGCCATTGAATTACTGAATGTACATACCGTGACGGCAAGGCGATTTTTTCATCCGTCCTTGTCATCTTTCTACGGCGCAGAATAACTGCACCGTGAGGTGTTTACAGTCCAAAAAGAGTCATAAAAAATAGTTTATCCCTTCTACATACGTTGGGTGTTTTCAATTTAAAAAAAACTGCTTTTCAGGGGGTGATTTTCACTCGAAACCAGTCAGGACATATTAGGGCTATACCCCGGGCACTGAGGGAGGCCGAATTACAGTAAATGTATGTAAAACTGACCGCCAGGGCCCGGGGGAAATCACTCGGTTCGCCCGTGCTGTATTCGTCAAGTTTTGCGCACTAGTATTGCTGGTTTTAAGGTCAAATATTTCCGTTTCTGCGCTGTAATTGTCAGATCTGGTGTATTATCTATCGAGTACAACCTTCCTACACTATATATAATGATCTTGATTAGCGATTTTCTCTGACTTTACGAGACAGCAACGAGGTTTTTTCGGGAAACATATTGCGCATATTTATGTTGGAAAGATGTCTTTTTGTGTGTGTTCTTTGGTGAGAACTGACAGGGCACGCCAGTTTCGCTGAAGGAAAACTATCTCCTGGTTGTCGCCAGGGGATATTCTTTGATCAGGCTAGGGGATACTGCTAGTTTTAGTTGCAATATATGCCGTGGAAGAAGATAGAGTCACCCTTCGGAATCCACTGTTAATTCGCGTTTCTATTCAGTTCAGGTCAAGGGATGCTAGTTCTTAATTCAAGACAAGGGATACACCGAATTTATATATATGCAGTTATTCCTAGTCCTGTTGAGGTGATATTCGTTGTTGAAGTCCAGGGATACGCTTAAGTCAGGTGAGTGGATACTGAAGTTTTACGAAACGTTTTCGCCATTGAATTACTGAATGTACATACCGTGACGGCAAGGCAATTTTTTCATCCGTCCTTGTCATCTTTCTACGGCGCAGAATAACTGCACCGTGAGGTGTTTACAGTCCAAAAAGAGTCATAAAAAATAGTTTATCCCTTCTACATACGTTGGGTGTTTTCAATTTAAAAAAAACTGCTTTTCAGGGGGTGATTTTCACTCGAAACCAGTCAGGACATATTAGGGCTATACCCCGGGCACTGAGGGAGGCCGAATTACAGTAAATGTATGTAAAACTGACCGCCAGGGCCCGGGGGAAATCACTCGGTTCGCCCGTGCTGTATTCGTCAAGTTTTGCGCACTAGTATTGCTGGTTTTAAGGTCAAATATTTCCGTTTCTGCGCTGTAATTGTCAGATCTGGTGTATTATCTATCGAGTACAACCTTCCTACACTATATATAATGATCTTGATTAGCGATTTTCTCTGACTTTACGAGACAGCAACGAGGTTTTTTCGGGAAACATATTGCGCATATTTATGTTGGAAAGATGTCTTTTTGTGTGTGTTCTTTGGTGAGAACTGACAGGGCACGCCAGTTTCGCTGAAGGAAAACTATCTCCTGGTTGTCGCCAGGGGATATTCTTTGATCAGGCTAGGGGATACTGCTAGTTTTAGTTGCAATATATGCCGTGGAAGAAGATAGAGTCACCCTTCGGAATCCACTGTTAATTCGCGTTTCTATTCAGTTCAGGTCAAGGGATGCTAGTTCTTAATTCAAGACAAGGGATACACCGAATTTATATATATGCAGTTATTCCTAGTCCTGTTGAGGTGATATTCGTTGTTGAAGTCCAGGGATACGCTTAAGTCAGGTGAGTGGATACTGAAGTTTTACGAAACGTTTTCGCCATTGAATTACTGAATGTACATACCGTGACGGCAAGGCGATTTTTTCATCCGTCCTTGTAATCTTTCTACGGCGCAGAATAACTGCACCGTGAGGTGTTTACAGTCCAAAAAGAGTCATAAAAAATAGTTTATCCCTTCTACATACGTTGGGTGTTTTCAATTTAAAAAAAACTGCTTTTCAGGGGGTGATTTTCACTCGAAACCAGTCAGGACATATTAGGGCTATACCCCGGGCACTGAGGGAGGCCGAATTACAGTAAATGTATGTAAAACTGACCGCCAGGGCCCGGGGGAAATCACTCGGTTCGCCCGTGCTGTATTCGTCAAGTTTTGCGCACTAGTATTGCTGGTTTTAAGGTCAAATATTTCCGTTTCTGCGCTGTAATTGTCAGATCTGGTGTATTATCTATCGAGTACAACCTTCCTACACTATATATAATGATCTTGATTAGCGATTTTCTCTGACTTTACGAGACAGCAACGAGGTTTTTTCGGGAAACATATTGCGCATATTTATGTTGGAAAGATGTCTTTTTGTGTGTGTTCTTTGGTGAGAACTGACAGGGCACGCCAGTTTCGCTGAAGGAAAACTATCTCCTGGTTGTCGCCAGGGGATATTCTTTGATCAGGCTAGGGGATACTGCTAGTTTTAGTTGCAATATATGCCGTGGAAGAAGATAGAGTCACCCTTCGGAATCCACTGTTAATTCGCGTTTCTATTCAGTTCAGGTCAAGGGATGCTAGTTCTTAATTCAAGACAAGGGATACACCGAATTTATATATATGCAGTTATTCCTAGTCCTGTTGAGGTGATATTCGTTGTTGAAGTCCAGGGATACGCTTAAGTCAGGTGAGTGGATACTGAAGTTTTACGAAACGTTTTCGCCATTGAATTACTGAATGTACATACCGTGACGGCAAGGCGATTTTTTCATCCGTCCTTGTCATCTTTCTACGGCGCAGAATAACTGCACCGTGAGGTGTTTACAGTCCAAAAAGAGTCATAAAAAATAGTTTATCCCTTCTACATACGTTGGGTGTTTTCAATTTAAAAAAAACTGCTTTTCAGGGGGTGATTTTCACTCGAAACCAGTCAGGACATATTAGGGCTATACCCCGGGCACTGAGGGAGGCCGAATTACAGTAAATGTATGTAAAACTGACCGCCAGGGCCCGGGGGAAATCACTCGGTTCGCCCGTGCTGTATTCGTCAAGTTTTGCGCACTAGTATTGCTGGTTTTAAGGTCAAATATTTCCGTTTCTGCGCTGTAATTGTCAGATCTGGTGTATTATCTATCGAGTACAACCTTCCTACACTATATATAATGATCTTGATTAGCGATTTTCTCTGACTTTACGAGACAGCAACGAGGTTTTTTCGGGAAACATATTGCGCATATTTATGTTGGAAAGATGTCTTTTTGTGTGTGTTCTTTGGTGAGAACTGACAGGGCACGCCAGTTTCGCTGAAGGAAAACTATCTCCTGGTTGTCGCCAGGGGATATTCTTTGATCAGGCTAGGGGATACTGCTAGTTTTAGTTGCAATATATGCCGTGGAAGAAGATAGAGTCACCCTTCGGAATCCACTGTTAATTCGCGTTTCTATTCAGTTCAGGTCAAGGGATGCTAGTTCTTAATTCAAGACAAGGGATACACCGAATTTATATATATGCAGTTATTCCTAGTCCTGTTGAGGTGATATTCGTTGTTGAAGTCCAGGGATACGCTTAAGTCAGGTGAGTGGATACTGAAGTTTTACGAAACGTTTTCGCCATTGAATTACTGAATGTACATACCGTGACGGCAAGGCGATTTTTTCATCCGTCCTTGTCATCTTTCTACGGCGCAGAATAACTGCACCGTGAGGTGTTTACAGTCCAAAAAGAGTCATAAAAAATAGTTTATCCCTTCTACATACGTTGGGTGTTTTCAATTTAAAAAAAACTGCTTTTCAGGGGGTGATTTTCACTCGAAACCAGTCAGGACATATTAGGGCTATACCCCGGGCACTGAGGGAGGCCGAATTACAGTAAATGTATGTAAAACTGACCGCCAGGGCCCGGGGGAAATCACTCGGTTCGCCCGTGCTGTATTCGTCAAGTTTTGCGCACTAGTATTGCTGGTTTTAAGGTCAAATATTTCCGTTTCTGCGCTGTAATTGTCAGATCTGGTGTATTATCTATCGAGTACAACCTTCCTACACTATATATAATGATCTTGATTAGCGATTTTCTCTGACTTTACGAGACAGCAACGAGGTTTTTTCGGGAAACATATTGCGCATATTTATGTTGGAAAGATGTCTTTTTGTGTGTGTTCTTTGGTGAGAACTGACAGGGCACGCCAGTTTCGCTGAAGGAAAACTATCTCCTGGTTGTCGCCAGGGGATATTCTTTGATCAGGCTAGGGGATACTGCTAGTTTTAGTTGCAATATATGCCGTGGAAGAAGATAGAGTCACCCTTCGGAATCCACTGTTAATTCGCGTTTCTATTCAGTTCAGGTCAAGGGATGCTAGTTCTTAATTCAAGACAAGGGATACACCGAATTTATATATATGCAGTTATTCCTAGTCCTGTTGAGGTGATATTCGTTGTTGAAGTCCAGGGATACGCTTAAGTCAGGTGAGTGGATACTGAAGTTTTACGAAACGTTTTCGCCATTGAATTACTGAATGTACATACCGTGACGGCAAGGCGATTTTTTCATCCGTCCTTGTCATCTTTCTACGGCGCAGAATAACTGCACCGTGAGGTGTTTACAGTCCAAAAAGAGTCATAAAAAATAGTTTATCCCTTCTACATACGTTGGGTGTTTTCAATTAAAAAAAAACTGCTTTTCAGGGGGTGATTTTCACTCGAAACCAGTCAGGACATATTAGGGCTATACCCCGGGCACTGAGGGAGGCCGAATTACAGTAAATGTATGTAAAACTGACCGCCAGGGCCCGGGGGAAATCACTCGGTTCGCCCGTGCTGTATTCGTCAAGTTTTGCGCACTAGTATTGCTGGTTTTAAGGTCAAATATTTCCGTTTCTGCGCTGTAATTGTCAGATCTGGTGTATTATCTATCGAGTACAACCTTCCTACACTATATATAATGATCTTGATTAGCGATTTTCTCTGACTTTACGAGACAGCAACGAGGTTTTTTCGGGAAACATATTGCGCATATTTATGTTGGAAAGATGTCTTTTTGTGTGTGTTCTTTGGTGAGAACTGACAGGGCACGCCAGTTTCGCTGAAGGAAAACTATCTCCTGGTTGTCGCCAGGGGATATTCTTTGATCAGGCTAGGGGATACTGCTAGTTTTAGTTGCAATATATGCCGTGGAAGAAGATAGAGTCACCCTTCGGAATCCACTGTTAATTCGCGTTTCTATTCAGTTCAGGTCAAGGGATGCTAGTTCTTAATTCAAGACAAGGGATACACCGAATTTATATATATGCAGTTATTCCTAGTCCTGTTGAGGTGATATTCGTTGTTGAAGTCCAGGGATACGCTTAAGTCAGGTGAGTGGATACTGAAGTTTTACGAAACGTTTTCGCCATTGAATTACTGAATGTACATACCGTGACGGCAAGGCGATTTTTTCATCCGTCCTTGTCATCTTTCTACGGCGCAGAATAACTGCACCGTGAGGTGTTTACAGTCCAAAAAGAGTCATAAAAAATAGTTTATCCCTTCTACATACGTTGGGTGTTTTCAATTTAAAAAAAACTGCTTTTCAGGGGGTGATTTTCACTCGAAACCAGTCAGGACATATTAGGGCTATACCCCGGGCACTGAGGGAGGCCGAATTACAGTAAATGTATGTAAAACTGACCGCCAGGGCCCGGGGGAAATCACTCGGTTCGCCCGTGCTGTATTCGTCAAGTTTTGCGCACTAGTATTGCTGGTTTTAAGGTCAAATATTTCCGTTTCTGCGCTGTAATTGTCAGATCTGGTGTATTATCTATCGAGTACAACCTTCCTACACTATATATAATGATCTTGATTAGCGATTTTCTCTGACTTTACGAGACAGCAACGAGGTTTTTTCGGGAAACATATTGCGCATATTTATGTTGGAAAGATGTCTTTTTGTGTGTGTTCTTTGGTGAGAACTGACAGGGCACGCCAGTTTCGCTGAAGGAAAACTATCTCCTGGTTGTCGCCAGGGGAAATTCTTTGATCAGGCTAGGGGATACTACTAGTTTTAGTTGCAATATATGCCGTGGAAGAAGATAGAGTCACCCTTCGGAATCCACTGTTAATTCGCGTTTCTATTCAGTTCAGGTCAAGGGATGCTAGTTCTTAATTCAAGACAAGGGATACACCGAATTTATATATATGCAGTTATTCCTAGTCCTGTTGAGGTGATATTCGTTGTTGAAGTCCAGGGATACGCTTAAGTCAGGTGAGTGGATACTGAAGTTTTACGAAACGTTTTCGCCATTGAATTACTGAATGTACATACCGTGACGGCAAGGCGATTTTTTCATCCGTCCTTGTCATCTTTCTACGGCGCAGAATAACTGCACCGTGAGGTGTTTACAGTCCAAAAAGAGTCATAAAAAATAGTTTATCCCTTCTACATACGTTGGGTGTTTTCAATTTAAAAAAAACTGCTTTTCAGGGGGTGATTTTCACTCGAAACCAGTCAGGACATATTAGGGCTATACCCCGGGCACTGAGGGAGGCCGAATTACAGTAAATGTATGTAAAACTGACCGCCAGGGCCCGGGGGAAATCACTCGGTTCGCCCGTGCTGTATTCGTCAAGTTTTGCGCACTAGTATTGCTGGTTTTAAGGTCAAATATTTCCGTTTCTGCGCTGTAATTGTCAGATCTGGTGTATTATCTATCGAGTACAACCTTCCTACACTATATATAATGATCTTGATTAGCGATTTTCTCTGACTTTACGAGACAGCAACGAGGTTTTTTCGGGAAACATATTGCGCATATTTATGTTGGAAAGATGTCTTTTTGTGTGTGTTCTTTGGTGAGAACTGACAGGGCACGCCAGTTTCGCTGAAGGAAAACTATCTCCTGGTTGTCGCCAGGGGATATTCTTTGATCAGGCTAGGGGATACTGCTAGTTTTAGTTGCAATATATGCCGTGGAAGAAGATAGAGTCACCCTTCGGAATCCACTGTTAATTCGCGTTTCTATTCAGTTCAGGTCAAGGGATGCTAGTTCTTAATTCAAGACAAGGGATACACCGAATTTATATATATGCAGTTATTCCTAGTCCTGTTGAGGTGATATTCGTTGTTGAAGTCCAGGGATACGCTTAAGTCAGGTGAGTGGATACTGAAGTTTTACGAAACGTTTTCGCCATTGAATTACTGAATGTACATACCGTGACGGCAAGGCGATTTTTTCATCCGTCCTTGTAATCTTTCTACGGCGCAGAATAACTGCACCGTGAGGTGTTTACAGTCCAAAAAGAGTCATAAAAAATAGTTTATCCCTTCTACATACGTTGGGTGTTTTCAATTTAAAAAAAACTGCTTTTCAGGGGGTGATTTTCACTCGAAACCAGTCAGGACATATTAGGGCTATACCCCGGGCACTGAGGGAGGCCGAATTACAGTAAATGTATGTAAAACTGACCGCCAGGGCCCGGGGGAAATCACTCGGTTCGCCCGTGCTGTATTCGTCAAGTTTTGCGCACTAGTATTGCTGGTTTTAAGGTCAAATATTTCCGTTTCTGCGCTGTAATTGTCAGATCTGGTGTATTATCTATCGAGTACAACCTTCCTACACTATATATAATGATCTTGATTAGCGATTTTCTCTGACTTTACGAGACAGCAACGAGGTTTTTTCGGGAAACATATTGCGCATATTTATGTTGGAAAGATGTCTTTTTGTGTGTGTTCTTTGGTGAGAACTGACAGGGCACGCCAGTTTCGCTGAAGGAAAACTATCTCCTGGTTGTCGCCAGGGGATATTCTTTGATCAGGCTAGGGGATACTGCTAGTTTTAGTTGCAATATATGCCGTGGAAGAAGATAGAGTCACCCTTCGGAATCCACTGTTAATTCGCGTTTCTATTCAGTTCAGGTCAAGGGATGCTAGTTCTTAATTCAAGACAAGGGATACACCGAATTTATATATATGCAGTTATTCCTAGTCCTGTTGAGGTGATATTCGTTGTTGAAGTCCAGGGATACGCTTAAGTCAGGTGAGTGGATACTGAAGTTTTACGAAACGTTTTCGCCATTGAATTACTGAATGTACATACCGTGACGGCAAGGCGATTTTTTCATCCGTCCTTGTCATCTTTCTACGGCGCAGAATAACTGCACCGTGAGGTGTTTACAGTCCAAAAAGAGTCATAAAAAATAGTTTATCCCTTCTACATACGTTGGGTGTTTTCAATTTAAAAAAAACTGCTTTTCAGGGGGTGATTTTCACTCGAAACCAGTCAGGACATATTAGGGCTATACCCCGGGCACTGAGGGAGGCCGAATTACAGTAAATGTATGTAAAACTGACCGCCAGGGCCCGGGGGAAATCACTCGGTTCGCCCGTGCTGTATTCGTCAAGTTTTGCGCACTAGTATTGCTGGTTTTAAGGTCAAATATTTCCGTTTCTGCGCTGTAATTGTCAGATCTGGTGTATTATCTATCGAGTACAACCTTCCTACACTATATATAATGATCTTGATTAGCGATTTTCTCTGACTTTACGAGACAGCAACGAGGTTTTTTCGGGAAACATATTGCGCATATTTATGTTGGAAAGATGTCTTTTTGTGTGTGTTCTTTGGTGAGAACTGACAGGGCACGCCAGTTTCGCTGAAGGAAAACTATCTCCTGGTTGTCGCCAGGGGATATTCTTTGATCAGGCTAGGGGATACTGCTAGTTTTAGTTGCAATATATGCCGTGGAAGAAGATAGAGTCACCCTTCGGAATCCACTGTTAATTCGCGTTTCTATTCAGTTCAGGTCAAGGGATGCTAGTTCTTAATTCAAGACAAGGGATACACCGAATTTATATATATGCAGTTATTCCTAGTCCTGTTGAGGTGATATTCGTTGTTGAAGTCCAGGGATACGCTTAAGTCAGGTGAGTGGATACTGAAGTTTTACGAAACGTTTTCGCCATTGAATTACTGAATGTACATACCGTGACGGCAAGGCGATTTTTTCATCCGTCCTTGTCATCTTTCTACGGCGCAGAATAACTGCACCGTGAGGTGTTTACAGTCCAAAAAGAGTCATAAAAAATAGTTTATCCCTTCTACATACGTTGGGTGTTTTCAATTTAAAAAAAACTGCTTTTCAGGGGGTGATTTTCACTCGAAACCAGTCAGGACATATTAGGGCTATACCCCGGGCACTGAGGGAGGCCGAATTACAGTAAATGTATGTAAAACTGACCGCCAGGGCCCGGGGGAAATCACTCGGTTCGCCCGTGCTGTATTCGTCAAGTTTTGCGCACTAGTATTGCTGGTTTTAAGGTCAAATATTTCCGTTTCTGCGCTGTAATTGTCAGATCTGGTGTATTATCTATCGAGTACAACCTTCCTACACTATATATAATGATCTTGATTAGCGATTTTCTCTGACTTTACGAGACAGCAACGAGGTTTTTTCGGGAAACATATTGCGCATATTTATGTTGGAAAGATGTCTTTTTGTGTGTGTTCTTTGGTGAGAACTGACAGGGCACGCCAGTTTCGCTGAAGGAAAACTATCTCCTGGTTGTCGCCAGGGGATATTCTTTGATCAGGCTAGGGGATACTGCTAGTTTTAGTTGCGATATATGCCGTGGAAGAAGATAGAGTCACCCTTCGGAATCCACTGTTAATTCGCGTTTCTATTCAGTTCAGGTCAAGGGATGCTAGTTCTTAATTCAAGACAAGGGATACACCGAATTTATATATATGCAGTTATTCCTAGTCCTGTTGAGGTGATATTCGTTGTTGAAGTCCAGGGATACGCTTAAGTCAGGTGAGTGGATACTGAAGTTTTACGAAACGTTTTCGCCATTGAATTACTGAATGTACATACCGTGACGGCAAGGCGATTTTTTCATCCGTCCTTGTCATCTTTCTACGGCGCAGAATAACTGCACCGTGAGGTGTTTACAGTCCAAAAAGAGTCATAAAAAATAGTTTATCCCTTCTACATACGTTGGGTGTTTTCAATTAAAAAAAAACTGCTTTTCAGGGGGTGATTTTCACTCGAAACCAGTCAGGACATATTAGGGCTATACCCCGGGCACTGAGGGAGGCCGAATTACAGTAAATGTATGTAAAACTGACCGCCAGGGCCCGGGGGAAATCACTCGGTTCGCCCGTGCTGTATTCGTCAAGTTTTGCGCACTAGTATTGCTGGTTTTAAGGTCAAATATTTCCGTTTCTGCGCTGTAATTGTCAGATCTGGTGTATTATCTATCGAGTACAACCTTCCTACACTATATATAATGATCTTGATTAGCGATTTTCTCTGACTTTACGAGACAGCAACGAGGTTTTTTCGGGAAACATATTGCGCATATTTATGTTGGAAAGATGTCTTTTTGTGTGTGTTCTTTGGTGAGAACTGACAGGGCACGCCAGTTTCGCTGAAGGAAAACTATCTCCTGGTTGTCGCCAGGGGATATTCTTTGATCAGGCTAGGGGATACTGCTAGTTTTAGTTGCAATATATGCCGTGGAAGAAGATAGAGTCACCCTTCGGAATCCACTGTTAATTCGCGTTTCTATTCAGTTCAGGTCAAGGGATGCTAGTTCTTAATTCAAGACAAGGGATACACCGAATTTATATATATGCAGTTATTCCTAGTCCTGTTGAGGTGATATTCGTTGTTGAAGTCCAGGGATACGCTTAAGTCAGGTGAGTGGATACTGAAGTTTTACGAAACGTTTTCGCCATTGAATTACTGAATGTACATACCGTGACGGCAAGGCGATTTTTTCATCCGTCCTTGTCATCTTTCTACGGCGCAGAATAACTGCACCGTGAGGTGTTTACAGTCCAAAAAGAGTCATAAAAAATAGTTTATCCCTTCTACATACGTTGGGTGTTTTCAATTAAAAAAAAACTGCTTTTCAGGGGGTGATTTTCACTCGAAACCAGTCAGGACATATTAGGGCTATACCCCGGGCACTGAGGGAGGCCGAATTACAGTAAATGTATGTAAAACTGACCGCCAGGGCCCGGGGGAAATCACTCGGTTCGCCCGTGCTGTATTCGTCAAGTTTTGCGCACTAGTATTGCTGGTTTTAAGGTCAAATATTTCCGTTTCTGCGCTGTAATTGTCAGATCTGGTGTATTATCTATCGAGTACAACCTTCCTACACTATATATAATGATCTTGATTAGCGATTTTCTCTGACTTTACGAGACAGCAACGAGGTTTTTTCGGGAAACATATTGCGCATATTTATGTTGGAAAGATGTCTTTTTGTGTGTGTTCTTTGGTGAGAACTGACAGGGCACGCCAGTTTCGCTGAAGGAAAACTATCTCCTGGTTGTCGCCAGGGGATATTCTTTGATCAGGCTAGGGGATACTGCTAGTTTTAGTTGCAATATATGCCGTGGAAGAAGATAGAGTCACCCTTCGGAATCCACTGTTAATTCGCGTTTCTATTCAGTTCAGGTCAAGGGATGCTAGTTCTTAATTCAAGACAAGGGATACACCGAATTTATATATATGCAGTTATTCCTAGTCCTGTTGAGGTGATATTCGTTGTTGAAGTCCAGGGATACGCTTAAGTCAGGTGAGTGGATACTGAAGTTTTACGAAACGCTTTCGCCATTGAATTACTGAATGTACATACCGTGACGGCAAGGCGATTTTTTCATCCGTCCTTGTCATCTTTCTACGGCGCAGAATAACTGCACCGTGAGGTGTTTACAGTCCAAAAAGAGTCATAAAAAATAGTTTATCCCTTCTACATACGTTGGGTGTTTTCAATTAAAAAAAAACTGCTTTTCAGGGGGTGATTTTCACTCGAAACCAGTCAGGACATATTAGGGCTATACCCCGGGCACTGAGGGAGGCCGAATTACAGTAAATGTATGTAAAACTGACCGCCAGGGCCCGGGGGAAATCACTCGGTTCGCCCGTGCTGTATTCGTCAAGTTTTGCGCACTAGTATTGCTGGTTTTAAGGTCAAATATTTCCGTTTCTGCGCTGTAATTGTCAGATCTGGTGTATTATCTATCGAGTACAACCTTCCTACACTATATATAATGATCTTGATTAGCGATTTTCTCTGACTTTACGAGACAGCAACGAGGTTTTTTCGGGAAACATATTGCGCATATTTATGTTGGAAAGATGTCTTTTTGTGTGTGTTCTTTGGTGAGAACTGACAGGGCACGCCAGTTTCGCTGAAGGAAAACTATCTCCTGGTTGTCGCCAGGGGATATTCTTTGATCAGGCTAGGGGATACTGCTAGTTTTAGTTGCAATATATGCCGTGGAAGAAGATAGAGTCACCCTTCGGAATCCACTGTTAATTCGCGTTTCTATTCAGTTCAGGTCAAGGGATGCTAGTTCTTAATTCAAGACAAGGGATACACCGAATTTATATATATGCAGTTATTCCTAGTCCTGTTGAGGTGATATTCGTTGTTGAAGTCCAGGGATACGCTTAAGTCAGGTGAGTGGATACTGAAGTTTTACGAAACGTTTTCGCCATTGAATTACTGAATGTACATACCGTGACGGCAAGGCGATTTTTTCATCCGTCCTTGTCATCTTTCTACGGCGCAGAATAACTGCACCGTGAGGTGTTTACAGTCCAAAAAGAGTCATAAAAAATAGTTTATCCCTTCTACATACGTTGGGTGTTTTCAATTAAAAAAAAACTGCTTTTCAGGGGGTGATTTTCACTCGAAACCAGTCAGGACATATTAGGGCTATACCCCGGGCACTGAGGGAGGCCGAATTACAGTAAATGTATGTAAAACTGACCGCCAGGGCCCGGGGGAAATCACTCGGTTCGCCCGTGCTGTATTCGTCAAGTTTTGCGCACTAGTATTGCTGGTTTTAAGGTCAAATATTTCCGTTTCTGCGCTGTAATTGTCAGATCTGGTGTATTATCTATCGAGTACAACCTTCCTACACTATATATAATGATCTTGATTAGCGATTTTCTCTGACTTTACGAGACAGCAACGAGGTTTTTTCGGGAAACATATTGCGCATATTTATGTTGGAAAGATGTCTTTTTGTGTGTGTTCTTTGGTGAGAACTGACAGGGCACGCCAGTTTCGCTGAAGGAAAACTATCTCCTGGTTGTCGCCAGGGGATATTCTTTGATCAGGCTAGGGGATACTGCTAGTTTTAGTTGCAATATATGCCGTGGAAGAAGATAGAGTCACCCTTCGGAATCCACTGTTAATTCGCGTTTCTATTCAGTTCAGGTCAAGGGATGCTAGTTCTTAATTCAAGACAAGGGATACACCGAATTTATATATATGCAGTTATTCCTAGTCCTGTTGAGGTGATATTCGTTGTTGAAGTCCAGGGATACGCTTAAGTCAGGTGAGTGGATACTGAAGTTTTACGAAACGTTTTCGCCATTGAATTACTGAATGTACATACCGTGACGGCAAGGCGATTTTTTCATCCGTCCTTGTCATCTTTCTACGGCGCAGAATAACTGCACCGTGAGGTGTTTACAGTCCAAAAAGAGTCATAAAAAATAGTTTATCCCTTCTACATACGTTGGGTGTTTTCAATTTAAAAAAAACTGCTTTTCAGGGGGTGATTTTCACTCGAAACCAGTCAGGACATATTAGGGCTATACCCCGGGCACTGAGGGAGGCCGAATTACAGTAAATGTATGTAAAACTGACCGCCAGGGCCCGGGGGAAATCACTCGGTTCGCCCGTGCTGTATTCGTCAAGTTTTGCGCACTAGTATTGCTGGTTTTAAGGTCAAATATTTCCGTTTCTGCGCTGTAATTGTCAGATCTGGTGTATTATCTATCGAGTACAACCTTCCTACACTATATATAATGATCTTGATTAGCGATTTTCTCTGACTTTACGAGACAGCAACGAGGTTTTTTCGGGAAACATATTGCGCATATTTATGTTGGAAAGATGTCTTTTTGTGTGTGTTCTTTGGTGAGAACTGACAGGGCACGCCAGTTTCGCTGAAGGAAAACTATCTCCTGGTTGTCGCCAGGGGATATTCTTTGATCAGGCTAGGGGATACTGCTAGTTTTAGTTGCAATATATGCCGTGGAAGAAGATAGAGTCACCCTTCGGAATCCACTGTTAATTCGCGTTTCTATTCAGTTCAGGTCAAGGGATGCTAGTTCTTAATTCAAGACAAGGGATACACCGAATTTATATATATGCAGTTATTCCTAGTCCTGTTGAGGTGATATTCGTTGTTGAAGTCCAGGGATACGCTTAAGTCAGGTGAGTGGATACTGAAGTTTTACGAAACGTTTTCGCCATTGAATTACTGAATGTACATACCGTGACGGCAAGGCGATTTTTTCATCCGTCCTTGTCATCTTTCTACGGCGCAGAATAACTGCACCGTGAGGTGTTTACAGTCCAAAAAGAGTCATAAAAAATAGTTTATCCCTTCTACATACGTTGGGTGTTTTCAATTTAAAAAAAACTGCTTTTCAGGGGGTGATTTTCACTCGAAACCAGTCAGGACATATTAGGGCTATACCCCGGGCACTGAGGGAGGCCGAATTACAGTAAATGTATGTAAAACTGACCGCCAGGGCCCGGGGGAAATCACTCGGTTCGCCCGTGCTGTATTCGTCAAGTTTTGCGCACTAGTATTGCTGGTTTTAAGGTCAAATATTTCCGTTTCTGCGCTGTAATTGTCAGATCTGGTGTATTATCTATCGAGTACAACCTTCCTACACTATATATAATGATCTTGATTAGCGATTTTCTCTGACTTTACGAGACAGCAACGAGGTTTTTTCGGGAAACATATTGCGCATATTTATGTTGGAAAGATGTCTTTTTGTGTGTGTTCTTTGGTGAGAACTGACAGGGCACGCCAGTTTCGCTGAAGGAAAACTATCTCCTGGTTGTCGCCAGGGGATATTCTTTGATCAGGCTAGGGGATACTGCTAGTTTTAGTTGCAATATATGCCGTGGAAGAAGATAGAGTCACCCTTCGGAATCCACTGTTAATTCGCGTTTCTATTCAGTTCAGGTCAAGGGATGCTAGTTCTTAATTCAAGACAAGGGATACACCGAATTTATATATATGCAGTTATTCCTAGTCCTGTTGAGGTGATATTCGTTGTTGAAGTCCAGGGATACGCTTAAGTCAGGTGAGTGGATACTGAAGTTTTACGAAACGTTTTCGCCATTGAATTACTGAATGTACATACCGTGACGGCAAGGCGATTTTTTCATCCGTCCTTGTCATCTTTCTACGGCGCAGAATAACTGCACCGTGAGGTGTTTACAGTCCAAAAAGAGTCATAAAAAATAGTTTATCCCTTCTACATACGTTGGGTGTTTTCAATTTAAAAAAAACTGCTTTTCAGGGGGTGATTTTCACTCGAAACCAGTCAGGACATATTAGGGCTATACCCCGGGCACTGAGGGAGGCCGAATTACAGTAAATGTATGTAAAACTGACCGCCAGGGCCCGGGGGAAATCACTCGGTTCGCCCGTGCTGTATTCGTCAAGTTTTGCGCACTAGTATTGCTGGTTTTAAGGTCAAATATTTCCGTTTCTGCGCTGTAATTGTCAGATCTGGTGTATTATCTATCGAGTACAACCTTCCTACACTATATATAATGATCTTGATTAGCGATTTTCTCTGACTTTACGAGACAGCAACGAGGTTTTTTCGGGAAACATATTGCGCATATTTATGTTGGAAAGATGTCTTTTTGTGTGTGTTCTTTGGTGAGAACTGACAGGGCACGCCAGTTTCGCTGAAGGAAAACTATCTCCTGGTTGTCGCCAGGGGAAATTCTTTGATCAGGCTAGGGGATACTACTAGTTTTAGTTGCAATATATGCCGTGGAAGAAGATAGAGTCACCCTTCGGAATCCACTGTTAATTCGCGTTTCTATTCAGTTCAGGTCAAGGGATGCTAGTTCTTAATTCAAGACAAGGGATACACCGAATTTATATATATGCAGTTATTCCTAGTCCTGTTGAGGTGATATTCGTTGTTGAAGTCCAGGGATACGCTTAAGTCAGGTGAGTGGATACTGAAGTTTTACGAAACGTTTTCGCCATTGAATTACTGAATGTACATACCGTGACGGCAAGGCGATTTTTTCATCCGTCCTTGTCATCTTTCTACGGCGCAGAATAACTGCACCGTGAGGTGTTTACAGTCCAAAAAGAGTCATAAAAAATAGTTTATCCCTTCTACATACGTTGGGTGTTTTCAATTTAAAAAAAACTGCTTTTCAGGGGGTGATTTTCACTCGAAACCAGTCAGGACATATTAGGGCTATACCCCGGGCACTGAGGGAGGCCGAATTACAGTAAATGTATGTAAAACTGACCGCCAGGGCCCGGGGGAAATCACTCGGTTCGCCCGTGCTGTATTCGTCAAGTTTTGCGCACTAGTATTGCTGGTTTTAAGGTCAAATATTTCCGTTTCTGCGCTGTAATTGTCAGATCTGGTGTATTATCTATCGAGTACAACCTTCCTACACTATATATAATGATCTTGATTAGCGATTTTCTCTGACTTTACGAGACAGCAACGAGGTTTTTTCGGGAAACATATTGCGCATATTTATGTTGGAAAGATGTCTTTTTGTGTGTGTTCTTTGGTGAGAACTGACAGGGCACGCCAGTTTCGCTGAAGGAAAACTATCTCCTGGTTGTCGCCAGGGGATATTCTTTGATCAGGCTAGGGGATACTGCTAGTTTTAGTTGCAATATATGCCGTGGAAGAAGATAGAGTCACCCTTCGGAATCCACTGTTAATTCGCGTTTCTATTCAGTTCAGGTCAAGGGATGCTAGTTCTTAATTCAAGACAAGGGATACACCGAATTTATATATATGCAGTTATTCCTAGTCCTGTTGAGGTGATATTCGTTGTTGAAGTCCAGGGATACGCTTAAGTCAGGTGAGTGGATACTGAAGTTTTACGAAACGTTTTCGCCATTGAATTACTGAATGTACATACCGTGACGGCAAGGCGATTTTTTCATCCGTCCTTGTCATCTTTCTACGGCGCAGAATAACTGCACCGTGAGGTGTTTACAGTCCAAAAAGAGTCATAAAAAATAGTTTATCCCTTCTACATACGTTGGGTGTTTTCAATTTAAAAAAAACTGCTTTTCAGGGGGTGATTTTCACTCGAAACCAGTCAGGACATATTAGGGCTATACCCCGGGCACTGAGGGAGGCCGAATTACAGTAAATGTATGTAAAACTGACCGCCAGGGCCCGGGGGAAATCACTCGGTTCGCCCGTGCTGTATTCGTCAAGTTTTGCGCACTAGTATTGCTGGTTTTAAGGTCAAATATTTCCGTTTCTGCGCTGTAATTGTCAGATCTGGTGTATTATCTATCGAGTACAACCTTCCTACACTATATATAATGATCTTGATTAGCGATTTTCTCTGACTTTACGAGACAGCAACGAGGTTTTTTCGGGAAACATATTGCGCATATTTATGTTGGAAAGATGTCTTTTTGTGTGTGTTCTTTGGTGAGAACTGACAGGGCACGCCAGTTTCGCTGAAGGAAAACTATCTCCTGGTTGTCGCCAGGGGATATTCTTTGATCAGGCTAGGGGATACTGCTAGTTTTAGTTGCAATATATGCCGTGGAAGAAGATAGAGTCACCCTTCGGAATCCACTGTTAATTCGCGTTTCTATTCAGTTCAGGTCAAGGGATGCTAGTTCTTAATTCAAGACAAGGGATACACCGAATTTATATATATGCAGTTATTCCTAGTCCTGTTGAGGTGATATTCGTTGTTGAAGTCCAGGGATACGCTTAAGTCAGGTGAGTGGATACTGAAGTTTTACGAAACGTTTTCGCCATTGAATTACTGAATGTACATACCGTGACGGCAAGGCGATTTTTTCATCCGTCCTTGTCATCTTTCTACGGCGCAGAATAACTGCACCGTGAGGTGTTTACAGTCCAAAAAGAGTCATAAAAAATAGTTTATCCCTTCTACATACGTTGGGTGTTTTCAATTTAAAAAAAACTGCTTTTCAGGGGGTGATTTTCACTCGAAACCAGTCAGGACATATTAGGGCTATACCCCGGGCACTGAGGGAGGCCGAATTACAGTAAATGTATGTAAAACTGACCGCCAGGGCCCGGGGGAAATCACTCGGTTCGCCCGTGCTGTATTCGTCAAGTTTTGCGCACTAGTATTGCTGGTTTTAAGGTCAAATATTTCCGTTTCTGCGCTGTAATTGTCAGATCTGGTGTATTATCTATCGAGTACAACCTTCCTACACTATATATAATGATCTTGATTAGCGATTTTCTCTGACTTTACGAGACAGCAACGAGGTTTTTTCGGGAAACATATTGCGCATATTTATGTTGGAAAGATGTCTTTTTGTGTGTGTTCTTTGGTGAGAACTGACAGGGCACGCCAGTTTCGCTGAAGGAAAACTATCTCCTGGTTGTCGCCAGGGGATATTCTTTGATCAGGCTAGGGGATACTGCTAGTTTTAGTTGCAATATATGCCGTGGAAGAAGATAGAGTCACCCTTCGGAATCCACTGTTAATTCGCGTTTCTATTCAGTTCAGGTCAAGGGATGCTAGTTCTTAATTCAAGACAAGGGATACACCGAATTTATATATATGCAGTTATTCCTAGTCCTGTTGAGGTGATATTCGTTGTTGAAGTCCAGGGATACGCTTAAGTCAGGTGAGTGGATACTGAAGTTTTACGAAACGTTTTCGCCATTGAATTACTGAATGTACATACCGTGACGGCAAGGCGATTTTTTCATCCGTCCTTGTCATCTTTCTACGGCGCAGAATAACTGCACCGTGAGGTGTTTACAGTCCAAAAAGAGTCATAAAAAATAGTTTATCCCTTCTACATACGTTGGGTGTTTTCAATTTAAAAAAAACTGCTTTTCAGGGGGTGATTTTCACTCGAAACCAGTCAGGACATATTAGGGCTATACCCCGGGCACTGAGGGAGGCCGAATTACAGTAAATGTATGTAAAACTGACCGCCAGGGCCCGGGGGAAATCACTCGGTTCGCCCGTGCTGTATTCGTCAAGTTTTGCGCACTAGTATTGCTGGTTTTAAGGTCAAATATTTCCGTTTCTGCGCTGTAATTGTCAGATCTGGTGTATTATCTATCGAGTACAACCTTCCTACACTATATATAATGATCTTGATTAGCGATTTTCTCTGACTTTACGAGACAGCAACGAGGTTTTTTCGGGAAACATATTGCGCATATTTATGTTGGAAAGATGTCTTTTTGTGTGTGTTCTTTGGTGAGAACTGACAGGGCACGCCAGTTTCGCTGAAGGAAAACTATCTCCTGGTTGTCGCCAGGGGATATTCTTTGATCAGGCTAGGGGATACTGCTAGTTTTAGTTGCGATATATGCCGTGGAAGAAGATAGAGTCACCCTTCGGAATCCACTGTTAATTCGCGTTTCTATTCAGTTCAGGTCAAGGGATGCTAGTTCTTAATTCAAGACAAGGGATACACCGAATTTATATATATGCAGTTATTCCTAGTCCTGTTGAGGTGATATTCGTTGTTGAAGTCCAGGGATACGCTTAAGTCAGGTGAGTGGATACTGAAGTTTTACGAAACGTTTTCGCCATTGAATTACTGAATGTACATACCGTGACGGCAAGGCGATTTTTTCATCCGTCCTTGTCATCTTTCTACGGCGCAGAATAACTGCACCGTGAGGTGTTTACAGTCCAAAAAGAGTCATAAAAAATAGTTTATCCCTTCTACATACGTTGGGTGTTTTCAATTAAAAAAAAACTGCTTTTCAGGGGGTGATTTTCACTCGAAACCAGTCAGGACATATTAGGGCTATACCCCGGGCACTGAGGGAGGCCGAATTACAGTAAATGTATGTAAAACTGACCGCCAGGGCCCGGGGGAAATCACTCGGTTCGCCCGTGCTGTATTCGTCAAGTTTTGCGCACTAGTATTGCTGGTTTTAAGGTCAAATATTTCCGTTTCTGCGCTGTAATTGTCAGATCTGGTGTATTATCTATCGAGTACAACCTTCCTACACTATATATAATGATCTTGATTAGCGATTTTCTCTGACTTTACGAGACAGCAACGAGGTTTTTTCGGGAAACATATTGCGCATATTTATGTTGGAAAGATGTCTTTTTGTGTGTGTTCTTTGGTGAGAACTGACAGGGCACGCCAGTTTCGCTGAAGGAAAACTATCTCCTGGTTGTCGCCAGGGGATATTCTTTGATCAGGCTAGGGGATACTGCTAGTTTTAGTTGCAATATATGCCGTGGAAGAAGATAGAGTCACCCTTCGGAATCCACTGTTAATTCGCGTTTCTATTCAGTTCAGGTCAAGGGATGCTAGTTCTTAATTCAAGACAAGGGATACACCGAATTTATATATATGCAGTTATTCCTAGTCCTGTTGAGGTGATATTCGTTGTTGAAGTCCAGGGATACGCTTAAGTCAGGTGAGTGGATACTGAAGTTTTACGAAACGTTTTCGCCATTGAATTACTGAATGTACATACCGTGACGGCAAGGCGATTTTTTC
This sequence comes from Anthopleura sola, assembly GCA_023349425.1. Lineage (NCBI taxonomy): Eukaryota > Metazoa > Cnidaria > Anthozoa > Actiniaria > Actiniidae > Anthopleura > Anthopleura sola. The sequence continues at coordinate 2,644,961 of JALHLI010000004.1, forward strand.
ATCCGTCCTTGTCATCTTTCTACGGCGCAGAATAACTGCACCGTGAGGTGTTTACAGTCCAAAAAGAGTCATAAAAAATAGTTTATCCCTTCTACATACGTTGGGTGTTTTCAATTAAAAAAAAACTGCTTTTCAGGGGGTGATTTTCACTCGAAACCAGTCAGGACATATTAGGGCTATACCCCGGGCACTGAGGGAGGCCGAATTACAGTAAATGTATGTAAAACTGACCGCCAGGGCCCGGGGGAAATCACTCGGTTCGCCCGTGCTGTATTCGTCAAGTTTTGCGCACTAGTATTGCTGGTTTTAAGGTCAAATATTTCCGTTTCTGCGCTGTAATTGTCAGATCTGGTGTATTATCTATCGAGTACAACCTTCCTACACTATATATAATGATCTTGATTAGCGATTTTCTCTGACTTTACGAGACAGCAACGAGGTTTTTTCGGGAAACATATTGCGCATATTTATGTTGGAAAGATGTCTTTTTGTGTGTGTTCTTTGGTGAGAACTGACAGGGCACGCCAGTTTCGCTGAAGGAAAACTATCTCCTGGTTGTCGCCAGGGGATATTCTTTGATCAGGCTAGGGGATACTGCTAGTTTTAGTTGCAATATATGCCGTGGAAGAAGATAGAGTCACCCTTCGGAATCCACTGTTAATTCGCGTTTCTATTCAGTTCAGGTCAAGGGATGCTAGTTCTTAATTCAAGACAAGGGATACACCGAATTTATATATATGCAGTTATTCCTAGTCCTGTTGAGGTGATATTCGTTGTTGAAGTCCAGGGATACGCTTAAGTCAGGTGAGTGGATACTGAAGTTTTACGAAACGCTTTCGCCATTGAATTACTGAATGTACATACCGTGACGGCAAGGCGATTTTTTCATCCGTCCTTGTCATCTTTCTACGGCGCAGAATAACTGCACCGTGAGGTGTTTACAGTCCAAAAAGAGTCATAAAAAATAGTTTATCCCTTCTACATACGTTGGGTGTTTTCAATTAAAAAAAAACTGCTTTTCAGGGGGTGATTTTCACTCGAAACCAGTCAGGACATATTAGGGCTATACCCCGGGCACTGAGGGAGGCCGAATTACAGTAAATGTATGTAAAACTGACCGCCAGGGCCCGGGGGAAATCACTCGGTTCGCCCGTGCTGTATTCGTCAAGTTTTGCGCACTAGTATTGCTGGTTTTAAGGTCAAATATTTCCGTTTCTGCGCTGTAATTGTCAGATCTGGTGTATTATCTATCGAGTACAACCTTCCTACACTATATATAATGATCTTGATTAGCGATTTTCTCTGACTTTACGAGACAGCAACGAGGTTTTTTCGGGAAACATATTGCGCATATTTATGTTGGAAAGATGTCTTTTTGTGTGTGTTCTTTGGTGAGAACTGACAGGGCACGCCAGTTTCGCTGAAGGAAAACTATCTCCTGGTTGTCGCCAGGGGATATTCTTTGATCAGGCTAGGGGATACTGCTAGTTTTAGTTGCAATATATGCCGTGGAAGAAGATAGAGTCACCCTTCGGAATCCACTGTTAATTCGCGTTTCTATTCAGTTCAGGTCAAGGGATGCTAGTTCTTAATTCAAGACAAGGGATACACCGAATTTATATATATGCAGTTATTCCTAGTCCTGTTGAGGTGATATTCGTTGTTGAAGTCCAGGGATACGCTTAAGTCAGGTGAGTGGATACTGAAGTTTTACGAAACGTTTTCGCCATTGAATTACTGAATGTACATACCGTGACGGCAAGGCGATTTTTTCATCCGTCCTTGTCATCTTTCTACGGCGCAGAATAACTGCACCGTGAGGTGTTTACAGTCCAAAAAGAGTCATAAAAAATAGTTTATCCCTTCTACATACGTTGGGTGTTTTCAATTAAAAAAAAACTGCTTTTCAGGGGGTGATTTTCACTCGAAACCAGTCAGGACATATTAGGGCTATACCCCGGGCACTGAGGGAGGCCGAATTACAGTAAATGTATGTAAAACTGACCGCCAGGGCCCGGGGGAAATCACTCGGTTCGCCCGTGCTGTATTCGTCAAGTTTTGCGCACTAGTATTGCTGGTTTTAAGGTCAAATATTTCCGTTTCTGCGCTGTAATTGTCAGATCTGGTGTATTATCTATCGAGTACAACCTTCCTACACTATATATAATGATCTTGATTAGCGATTTTCTCTGACTTTACGAGACAGCAACGAGGTTTTTTCGGGAAACATATTGCGCATATTTATGTTGGAAAGATGTCTTTTTGTGTGTGTTCTTTGGTGAGAACTGACAGGGCACGCCAGTTTCGCTGAAGGAAAACTATCTCCTGGTTGTCGCCAGGGGATATTCTTTGATCAGGCTAGGGGATACTGCTAGTTTTAGTTGCAATATATGCCGTGGAAGAAGATAGAGTCACCCTTCGGAATCCACTGTTAATTCGCGTTTCTATTCAGTTCAGGTCAAGGGATGCTAGTTCTTAATTCAAGACAAGGGATACACCGAATTTATATATATGCAGTTATTCCTAGTCCTGTTGAGGTGATATTCGTTGTTGAAGTCCAGGGATACGCTTAAGTCAGGTGAGTGGATACTGAAGTTTTACGAAACGCTTTCGCCATTGAATTACTGAATGTACATACCGTGACGGCAAGGCGATTTTTTCATCCGTCCTTGTCATCTTTCTACGGCGCAGAATAACTGCACCGTGAGGTGTTTACAGTCCAAAAAGAGTCATAAAAAATAGTTTATCCCTTCTACATACGTTGGGTGTTTTCAATTAAAAAAAAACTGCTTTTCAGGGGGTGATTTTCACTCGAAACCAGTCAGGACATATTAGGGCTATACCCCGGGCACTGAGGGAGGCCGAATTACAGTAAATGTATGTAAAACTGACCGCCAGGGCCCGGGGGAAATCACTCGGTTCGCCCGTGCTGTATTCGTCAAGTTTTGCGCACTAGTATTGCTGGTTTTAAGGTCAAATATTTCCGTTTCTGCGCTGTAATTGTCAGATCTGGTGTATTATCTATCGAGTACAACCTTCCTACACTATATATAATGATCTTGATTAGCGATTTTCTCTGACTTTACGAGACAGCAACGAGGTTTTTTCGGGAAACATATTGCGCATATTTATGTTGGAAAGATGTCTTTTTGTGTGTGTTCTTTGGTGAGAACTGACAGGGCACGCCAGTTTCGCTGAAGGAAAACTATCTCCTGGTTGTCGCCAGGGGATATTCTTTGATCAGGCTAGGGGATACTGCTAGTTTTAGTTGCAATATATGCCGTGGAAGAAGATAGAGTCACCCTTCGGAATCCACTGTTAATTCGCGTTTCTATTCAGTTCAGGTCAAGGGATGCTAGTTCTTAATTCAAGACAAGGGATACACCGAATTTATATATATGCAGTTATTCCTAGTCCTGTTGAGGTGATATTCGTTGTTGAAGTCCAGGGATACGCTTAAGTCAGGTGAGTGGATACTGAAGTTTTACGAAACGTTTTCGCCATTGAATTACTGAATGTACATACCGTGACGGCAAGGCGATTTTTTCATCCGTCCTTGTCATCTTTCTACGGCGCAGAATAACTGCACCGTGAGGTGTTTACAGTCCAAAAAGAGTCATAAAAAATAGTTTATCCCTTCTACATACGTTGGGTGTTTTCAATTAAAAAAAAACTGCTTTTCAGGGGGTGATTTTCACTCGAAACCAGTCAGGACATATTAGGGCTATACCCCGGGCACTGAGGGAGGCCGAATTACAGTAAATGTATGTAAAACTGACCGCCAGGGCCCGGGGGAAATCACTCGGTTCGCCCGTGCTGTATTCGTCAAGTTTTGCGCACTAGTATTGCTGGTTTTAAGGTCAAATATTTCCGTTTCTGCGCTGTAATTGTCAGATCTGGTGTATTATCTATCGAGTACAACCTTCCTACACTATATATAATGATCTTGATTAGCGATTTTCTCTGACTTTACGAGACAGCAACGAGGTTTTTTCGGGAAACATATTGCGCATATTTATGTTGGAAAGATGTCTTTTTGTGTGTGTTCTTTGGTGAGAACTGACAGGGCACGCCAGTTTCGCTGAAGGAAAACTATCTCCTGGTTGTCGCCAGGGGATATTCTTTGATCAGGCTAGGGGATACTGCTAGTTTTAGTTGCAATATATGCCGTGGAAGAAGATAGAGTCACCCTTCGGAATCCACTGTTAATTCGCGTTTCTATTCAGTTCAGGTCAAGGGATGCTAGTTCTTAATTCAAGACAAGGGATACACCGAATTTATATATATGCAGTTATTCCTAGTCCTGTTGAGGTGATATTCGTTGTTGAAGTCCAGGGATACGCTTAAGTCAGGTGAGTGGATACTGAAGTTTTACGAAACGTTTTCGCCATTGAATTACTGAATGTACATACCGTGACGGCAAGGCGATTTTTTCATCCGTCCTTGTCATCTTTCTACGGCGCAGAATAACTGCACCGTGAGGTGTTTACAGTCCAAAAAGAGTCATAAAAAATAGTTTATCCCTTCTACATACGTTGGGTGTTTTCAATTAAAAAAAAACTGCTTTTCAGGGGGTGATTTTCACTCGAAACCAGTCAGGACATATTAGGGCTATACCCCGGGCACTGAGGGAGGCCGAATTACAGTAAATGTATGTAAAACTGACCGCCAGGGCCCGGGGGAAATCACTCGGTTCGCCCGTGCTGTATTCGTCAAGTTTTGCGCACTAGTATTGCTGGTTTTAAGGTCAAATATTTCCGTTTCTGCGCTGTAATTGTCAGATCTGGTGTATTATCTATCGAGTACAACCTTCCTACACTATATATAATGATCTTGATTAGCGATTTTCTCTGACTTTACGAGACAGCAACGAGGTTTTTTCGGGAAACATATTGCGCATATTTATTTTGGAAAGATGTATAAAAATGCAAAAATATATTCAAGCAAGTGAAGGTACAAGAATATATTCAAGTAAAAACAGGTATTCGGACCCAAGCTAATGAATGAAGGTGGGTTGTAGGGGGGGGAGAGAGGGTGTTTAAGAGATGTGTAGTTTTTTAAAGACTGTATAAAAAAGTTGGAACCCCCCCCCCCCTATAAAAGCTCTGTGCACGCCCGTGCTTAAATGAAAAATTCCAGCTTCAACAATTTTTATCAAGTTGACCTAAATACCAGTCTAAAATTCTAACTAGCAAACATAACAACTTTTAAAATCAAAAAACCTGCACAAATGTCCAAAATTACAACGAAAAAAACTTTAAACATTTTTGGAAAACCAAATACCACTGTTTTTGACGTCATTTCCGAAAGCCATAAATCACGCTTTTTCATTGCAGTTTTTTCATGCAATTTTTATTTCTACTTAAACAATACCTTTACACAGGATATTTTGGACCTAGTACTTGGCTTTCAGTGTGTTTTTTTCTTCGTCATCATTTCCTTCCACACGGCGAGCGACAGCCCTTTTCCTCGACCCATTTCATCGATTATCGATTTTCACTACTCTCTTTCGCAATGCACTCTGGGGAAAATGCGATTTTTTCGACAGGATAGTAGTCCGCCCCCACATTTCAAGCACTTTTTTTATAAGTGTCGAGCCACTAGGTCCTACTGCCCAAATATCAGCTTCAGAGCATTATCCACAAGCCAAATATTAAATAAAATCCCTCAGTAGGTCCTGGCTGTTCATCGTTTCAGAGCTCATAGGATAATCGCGCCAAAAATTCTAACTCGTACGAATGTACATGATCTACGAACTTTTGACGCTAAAATCCCTTGCATACTCTCAGTTCTTCGAGATCATGCTGATTTAAGCTGTCTTAGGGCTTCATGATGCCCTCCAGCACTCCATAGATGGACAAAATGGCTCTCAAAATCTCTAATTTTCGAAAATAGTCGAAAACAAGGCAGCCCAATTCCAAGAAGAACGGCTTCAAGCGGGAACTAATTATGCAGCCAGTAAACGTCATCCCTCATTTACATAAAACACTGACCGAGTCGATCAAAACTCCAAATATGGTCTTGCTAGGGCTTGGAGAACGTTTAGGTCCAGAAAAACATTGAAAAACCTCAAAAACCTCCAGGAGTCAAAGGGTTAACAGAGAATAAAATAAAACACCCCCCCCCCCCCCCTACTGAAAGTGTGCACCTCAGTCTTTATTTGTCTATTCTCCCCTGAGCTTTTCGCCACAAGGCCTCCTCTTCAAAGGCCTGATACTCAGACTAATAGTTATGGCTGCATGAGGTAACACAGGCAGGTGGTAGCTAGTGGATACAATACAAAACGTTTATTACATACCTTCCCCTCTCTCTTTTCAGCTATAATTTACAAAATTCATGAACAAACATACAAATATATAACTTCATTGTTAAGTTCATTAACAATGATAACAATAATGGATAGATAGATAGATAACTTAATTTACCCACGGTGGGTCCTTCAGGATAATTACAATAAATTATATATATTTAAAGGGAAACATTAAATACACTAAAACTAATCTAATCTAAAGCTAAAGCTAATACAATAATAGGAGAAAAGGAATAAAAGAAGTTAAAATAAAATCCTGCTTTACCAGGACGCCATGCACTAATAGTATTAATTGCTTCAAAATGAGTGACAACGGAGAGAGAGATGACTGCTGATGTGGAAGAAGCTACGAGGAGCTCGGAGAGCTAAATATATGTAAGGCTACTGACAAAAGTAGCCTTCTCTCCCCCGGCACACAGTGACACAGCTGGGTAAACTTCTTGTCCAATTAAGCCTTGATCAAAAGCCACACCCAGCTCTTTCCCATTCACCATAAATCCCAAGGTTCCTTTTTCCATATCTAATAACATTCCAATCATGTCCCATGAATCAAAAAGTGAGCCATATTTCTTTTTTTCTTCCCACATTGGAACCTCATAAGTTGCACTTCCTACTTGATTAAATGACCAGCCAACTTTGTGTCCTGTGTACGGTACAGTATTGAATAGTCTCTTTCTGTAAAACTCAGCAGGCAATAAACAAACTGCTACCTGTCCACAACAGTTATCAAAATAGAAGACCCATTCATGTTTGCCTCTTTTATATCCTTGTCCATATGGGGTATGGATAAAGGTTGTGCTGTAAAAGTAATGTCCTGCAACAATGATAAGATAAGCAATCATCTGAATTCATTATTTCATGCAGGGACCATGGAGGAAGTAGAAGGGGCTTCAGGGGTAGCCCCCACATTTTTAGTCAAAATTGATTTTCTATTACAAGTTGCCTAATGCTTGGACGTGGGTCATGAGATTTATGCAATAATTATGTTGCAAATACCCCTCTAAAGACTGGAAATCGCATTTCCGAGAGCCCCAATCTCAAGATATTCAGGGGGGGGGGGGGGGGGTATGGGAATTCCCCTCAAAACTTTGCTCCGCATTCTCACAGTTAAAAAACATCCATTCACCTTAATTATTCGGTAAATAATGTGTGGAACAAACCTTTAAAAGATATAGTGCCATCATCACTAGAAAATTCAACGTCACTAGTAGAACATTTCCTGTCAAACTTGGTAGGTTCGTCGTATTCTTTCAGCCATTCTATCAAGCTGTTTGGTAATGGCAGCTTACGTGCAAGCCTTCTGCTTCCAATAGATCGTATAATCACTCGACGACAAAGATCTTGAAGACTCTCACAGTCAAATAACCAGGGGTTGTGCATTTAAAGCATCAAAAATTATAAAAATACGCATTTCTACCTTAATAAAATCATTATATTTTTTATCGATTTTGACCTAAGTGAAATGCACCACAGGCAACCCGGTCGTCACTTAGCACAGGGAGCCAAGTAAAAGTCTAAAAGGCCTTTGCTAAAAACTTTAATGACAGGAAGACGAAAGCGCTCGATATAAGAAACATCCTGTATTGTAATTTAAATTGATTTTTCGTTCATAGATTTCATTAACTTTCGCATAAAATCTTTTTCATCTTTCTTCGTAAAATTTTAAAGGTGGGCTAGCTGTGGTAGGAGTCAAGCAACAAGCAAAGGACTGGTGCTTATATGATTCCAATATGGCGGGCGAAGGCGGGAAATTTAGATTTTAGTAGCAGAAAAACAACTATTTTTGAGGATTTTAAAAGCCTCTAAGCACCATTTAAGCCCGGAAAACAGAAATGGAAGAAATACGTGCTTTCAACGGCGGTAAAATCTTGCTGAATTCAAGTTAGTTTATAAAAATATTATTTGAATCAGTCATGACATCTCGAAGGATCCAGCGAGTTTCCGGGATTCGTTCAGAATTCATTACCAGATTAACAAAGAATCGTGTCTTAACTTGTAAGGTGGGGCTTGGAATATTTCTATTGTTCTTCTTTTGTAAATGATATGGAAATTAATCTGCAATCTGCGATAACATGCCTTTGAAGCTCGATATGTGGCTTCAGCTTGTCGGAGCACCGCTTCAAGCTAGGTTGATGATTCTTGTCGCCATATTTGAAGAGAGGGAGGAGGGGGGGGGGGGGGGTTAAACCCTCCTTAGAGCAAATTTCGTATGAGGGTGAAAAGTCATGGCACAAGGCACGTTTGGCGTATGGCACGGACACTTTACCAAATGTCGAATAATTTCATACATGGCATGGCATGCTGTAAGCTTAAGTTTTTCATAGTCATACGAAAACCTTATATTAAAAGTCTCTAAAAGTTTCCTCCATCCAGTGCTGTTGCAAGTGAGTGGTTTTAGATAAAGAATGTTATGTATAATTTAATTCCAGGATCTGTTGTCGAAAAATCCACTTGAGCTACTCAAATTCACTGGTGCTAGTTACGGGGAAGTACAAGAAATACAAAGAGCAGCAAGCAAGGCTGTTGTACCAAAAGTAACAACTGTGAGTACCTAAAAGTCCCCTTCACAGTTCCTGGCAGCATCTCGAAAAGTATAGCCTTGCCTTTGCATCAAAGTGAGATGAAGGGTGAACTTGCAATGAGAGAGACGTGAATGATTGTTCAATGTGTTAAAAAAAGGTCTCTATCATTGCAAGATCACTGTTAAGCTCACTTTGATGCAAAGGCAATTCTACCTTTCAAGGAGGTGCAGGGAGCTTTGAAGGGAACTCCCGGGGGGGGGGGGGGACTCCCTTATAAAGTTGGTAGGTATGCTTGACAGACCTTTTAGGGTCGAAAATAAAACCCTCTGGTACCTTTTAGGGTCTCGAAATGACGCTGTACCTTTTAGGGTCAATATTCTTTTATATGATAAATATACCTGAATATATGACAATACTTTGTTAAAGTCCGGGAATGTTCGGAAAGCGAAGTGTATTTGATGAAATTAGTGTATATTTATCAATTTTAAATTAAAAAAACTGTTAAATGTGGTCGTACCTTTTAGGGTCTGGAATCATTACCTGAATTAATTTATGCATACCTTTTAGGGTCATTTTTCAATCCATCCGTCGAGCATACCTACCCATTTTATAAGGGAGTCCCCCCCCCCCCGGGAGGGAACTATTATCCTGCAGCAGAGGTTACAATTGATACATCTTTCTATTGCTTTTTGAACATAGATATTTGAAATAAATGGTTCTATTTTACAGGCTCTTGAACTTCTCCAGAACTCATCTAGTCAAGCAGCATTTTTCCCAACTTCTCTTCCACCTCTTGATAAGCAACTACATGGTGGTTTACCATGTGGGACCATATCTGAAGTAAGATCATCCTATATAAACAGTTTCAACATACGAGTACATTTTAAATATTGATTGTCAGTCTGTGATATTTCTTCCCTTTCTGGATATTTCTGGATATTTGATGAAAGGAAAATAATACAAACAAATGGAGGAAGGGAGGAAGTAAATGAATAATCAAAGAACAGGAAGAAGTGATCATGAACAAAGAAAGAAATTAACTTAAAGGAAGAAAGAAAGAAAAGAAAAGAAAGTGGGAAAGAGGGAGGGAAGAAAGAAAGAAATTCCCTGCTGACAGAGTCTCATGTTTTTCTTTTGCTAGATTGATATTTGTGTAGAAAAAGAAAATGAGACTCTGCCAGCAGGGAAAGAAAGAAAAGAATGTGGAAGGGAATGGAGCATGGATAGATGGAAGGAAGGAAGAAACTTGAAATATTAAGTAAAATAATGTTTTCTTGTAGATCACAGGGCCTGCTGGTTGTGGCAAGACACAGTTCTGTATCATGCTTAGTATCCTAGCAACCCTACCATTGAACAAAGGAGGGTTGGAATCCAATGTCATATATATTGATACAGAAGCAGCATTTAGTGCTACTAGGTAAACCTTAATTTTCAATTAGATTTAAGAGGGGTCTAGGGAAATGATGGTGGCTTTTAAGTTTTAAAATATATACTGTACCTCGAAATTTGTTTTTTGAGAGGGGACTGGGATAGATACTGTGTTTTTCGGTGACTACTTCAGGGTTAGGATTAGGTTAGGATGCATGACCAGTTTTAGGTTCCAATAAATACTAGTTATACATTGGTTTTGAGTGGCCTACACTGGAATACAAGTGACAAGTGGGATATCCACGGTATGCCTTGAGAAACCATTGTATAACCATTTTATCCCACACCATAGAAAATACAGCCAATCGGATAAAACATAAGATATATTTGCCACAATGTCTCTCGGGAAGAATCACTTGATTGGCTGCATTATCTATGGTATGGGATAAATAGTAATAATATTTAATATTTATAGAGTGCAAATATCCATACATAGTATGATCAAATATGCTTAAGAAACTCTGCTTCTCCTGATATCATTTATGTATCTGTCCTCAATTGTCTGCTGATTCCCCTCTTCCAAATATAGCCTTCCCAAAGGGGTGGGAGATTGGGGAATGAGGGGTATCCACTCCCCTCTTCTTACCGGGCCACTTCATAGGCTATCCTAAATACGGTTATGGCACATTTCAATATCTAGTCTGGAACTTAGTATTTATATTATTGTATCTTTGATCATTTACATCTATATGACATTTCTTTTCTTACTGTAGGTTAGTTGAAATGGCTGAAAGTCGTTTTCCTGACCTTTTTGACTCTGAGAGCTCTGTCATGGCCCTCACAGAAAAGATTCATGTCTTCTGGGAACCAACCTGCAATGCTTTGTGGGAAAGGTATTGAATAATCCCTTTAATTCCTTGTGCCATCTTGAATGGTAACCATGCCTTTGCTTCAAAGCGATACATGAGGTGAGACCTTTTTTAACACTTTGGAGAATTATTGACCATCATTGCATCAGTCTCTATCATTGCAAGGCCACCTCATGTCTCACTTTGGTGCAAAGGTATGGCTACCTTTCAAGATGGTGCACGGAACTGTGAAGGGGACTATTACTGCATTCCATGATTAAAGATGATGAAGGCTATAATCTAGTAAAAACATTTGTTTGCAATTTTTCTTCTTCTCTCTTATCTAAGCTCAAATCAACCCTAGGTTAATGCTAATATCAACATTGTTAATATTGATTGCTTTTATTTCTAAAAACTACTTTGACTTTCAACGCCATTATATATTCTTTTGGATTCTGTTCCTGGCAATCTTTTTATTATGTATTATAAAACTCATGAATAATTAATGAGGCAAACACAATAGAAATCATTGTCCGTGGAGGAGGTTGTACAGTATATCTGATACAAAATCGTCCTGATTTGCATAAACTTTAACTCCAATTTTCTCAGCCAAATTCAATTTTATCTTTAACATTTTAGTAGAACATGAATGTATACACCTAGACATTTCATAAGTAATATACAATATTTGTGTCCGTGTTGTATCAGATATACAATCACTCGCCTTCGGCTCGTGGTCGTATATGTGATACAACACGGCCACTCATATTGTATATATTACTAACAGTAACTCATTTCCCCATTGTTCAAACAAGATTTTCATTTATACTTCAGGCTTCAGACATTAGAAGAAGAGGTCATAGCTAAGAAAGTAAAGCTTATTGTATTGGACTCTATAGCATCTGTAGTAAGGAAGGAGTTTGACAGTAGGTCATCAAAGAATATTACTGAAAGAACTAACTTGTTATCCAAGGAGGCTGCTATACTAAAGTAAGAATAACCTGCCCACCTATCTATCCATCCATCCTATCCCATCCTATCTTATCCTATCCCATCCAATCCCTTACCATCCCATCTTATCCCATCCCATTCCATCCCATCCTAACCCATCCTATCCCATCCTATCCCATCCTATCCCATCTTATCCCATCCATCCATTTAACAAAGCCTACTCCTCTCTCCCCTCTTCCCATTCATTCGTCTGTCCATATGTCTGAGTTGTTTTTATGGGAACTTCATTTACATGTTGACTTCTCTAATTCTAATCCCCTTCTAATTTTTTTTAGGTATATTGCAGAGACTTTCAACATACCGGTACGACTAAAATAAATAAAACAATGAATTATTCAATTTTCTTCCCAACAATTCCTTCTGACAAAGCCATGCTTAGTCAGAGTATAGTCAGCAATTTTTTTTTTCATCATAACCCCACTCCCAACTCCCAACCAGTGGCACATGTTAGGCTGTCTTGCTCCAGTGCTTCTTGGTTGACCTCTTTAGTGCCTGCAGCGCCATCTGCCCACAGAGCGAGGGGAGATTTGGCACCCATGGTAAACTAAGATGTAAGGTGAAAGATAACTTATTATTCATTGAAATATTTTCGTGGCTTTTTAAGGTGGTGGTCACCAATCAAATAACTACACGAGTAGGAGACCCGTGCAGTGACAAAACCCTTCAAGAAGTGGCTGACTTGGACAGTGGAGACATGGAGACTGACGATGATGGCTCAAGTCACGTGATGGCTGCTTTGGGTAATACGTGGTCTCATGCTGTTAATACCAGACTTATTGTTCAGTACTTGGATGATATATACAGACAGGTATTGTCAATGTTCACATGAGGGTTCAAAGTGTCGATAGGTTCAAAGTGTCGATATATTGTTTTATTCTTCCTCTTCCTCCTTTCCTGTTAAGGGCACAGAAATATGAGCAACAAAATCGAGCGACTTGTCGCGCAACATTTTTGGGTTGCAAGCTGCAGAGTGAATTTGGCTCGTATTACCAGCCCATACAACAACAAATTTTGTTGTGCCACTTTGTTGCAGAAGTAGAAGCGCTTTATACTCTCTGAAAAAAATGAATATTTGTTGTGCGTGGGGTGGTAGTACGAGCAACATTCGCTCTGTTACTTGCAACGCAACAATGTTGCGCGCCAAGTTGCGCGAATTGTTGCTCGTTTTTCAAAGTCTGTTCTAAACCAGCTGTATTTATTTCATTTTCAGATTATAATCTCTAAATCCCCTATAGCACCATTCGGTACCTTTACCTATACTATTCAGACTAAGGGAGTGGTGTTGGTGGAACCAGCCAAAGCTGCCAAGTTACATTCAGGTAATGATACTCTCATGAAGGAATATGTAACACAACCGCACAGGTTCTGATTCAGTACTACAGTTCAGTAGCCCTAAGACTCGTCAAACTACTTTTTGTGTAATGAATTTGTTTTTATACGAGAACTGTGATTGTACAACATATTTCCAATCTGTTTCGCGCCTGCATTCAATTTGTGAAATTTTCTAACAGCCGACAGTCGAACTTCCGGGACCTCAAACCGGGCATGAGGTTTTGGGTGTCCTGGTATCAAGAGTAACATTAGTAGCCTGCGTCACATCCGGATATTAGACTGATTTAGCATCAGGACGCAAACGTTAAATACGACGGCGAGGGCGCATTTTTTTTCGTCCGCGCGCCTTCCTCAACGAGGTTGATGTCCTCAACAGGACGTATAAATTTGTCTGGATGTGACGCAGGCTAACCATTAAGTGCAGACTTTAAAGAAGGGTAAAATATGTTGAAAAAGGGCTTCACTCACTTCAAGAAACTCATAATGAAACCGGCTGGATTTTAGAATTCTTTTTCTTAATTTTATAGACAAAGATCGACTTCGCAGTTCTGGGAATCCTTCGCTTCAACCCATTCAAGTGCGCTCCAGCTTCACCTGGTCTGACCAATAAAAGATATTCGCTACTATAAGGTGAGGGAACCCATATCAATAAAAGCCTAGACAAGTAAGCTAGAAAATTTGCTGTGCGGAATACGATTGTATTTTCCGCTGCATTTTTTTTTTGAGCAAAAATATCTTCAATGTAAAATTGAAGGAATTTGGCAAGTATGAGAATGTTTGAATCCATCTGAGTTGATCGCGTTCCCCGAAAGGATTTATGGGTCAACTATTTTTGATTAGCATTTCTCGAGCAGGGACATGGGAAAAGCTAATCAAAATCAATTCTGATGGACCCTTCTCAAAATCATATTGAATGTTTCATGTTAGCATCGCATCCAAGATAATTTTGAGAAGGCTCAATTAGTTGACCTTGAGTTTGTTCTCAAGGTCAATTCAGCTGAATATTCTACTAAACTACGCATCATGTAGAATGATACTTTATGCGCAGTCACCTGTCTTCACCTTCACGCCATGAGCCGTACGTATGCTGTCTTGATAATTCCCGTAACAATAAAATTGCAGAAAATCTAGGCCGCAAGAAAAAGTTAATAGTTTAATTTGATAGCCTTAATAATTAAGAAAAAGTTAATTTACAAAGTGCTGAATTCAACGTTAAAATTTATACCCGAAACCCTAGTTTTTTGCCCCTATTTTTTTTTTTTGACGTTTGTGCGTTGCGCATCAGGGGACTAAAAGTACGTGTGTTAAAACTCGGATTGTACTTTATTGCTGACCGCGGGTTTTCGAAAAAATATTTTATCGACTCCGCCTTCGAAAAGATTATTTGAGTGGTACTATTGCTACAAGAACAACATTTGCTGTCCATAGCAGCAATGTTCCTTTTTGTGCTCTTAATTGACAATTGGGTTACCTGTGTTATTCTCTTAGTCTGACCGTTAGTAAACAATGCCCAGAGCATACATTAAACGTTATAGTGCTAATTGAAGTAATTACGATGAGTTAATCATGATGGTTCTCTGGCCGTATCAAGCACCGCCTATTTCTATGTAATTCCTTTATCAAATCCCATCCCTAAAAAGCCTGACACGAAACAAAGATGACATCGAAAAGGTCCTTTATTATCTATTGTACAGTGGGTTCTTATCCAGTGTTTTCTAACACTCAACAATGGATCCAATAAACAAAGAAACCCTCTCTTTTGTGGCTCATTGAGGGCTAAAGATTAAGAGAGACTTTGTATTGTTCGAGCAAAGTACCGGAAACGAGGATTTATATTGTTTGTTTTGCCCATTGAACAGCTTGGAGTAGGGATTGACAAAGTTTGGATTTACATATCAAAGACGCTTTGAATCAGTTCAAGAGCGTGTATCACCACGCTGTGGCGGCTTTGTTGTTAACTCAAAAACAAACATCATTCAAAGAATCTGGAATTTCAATTTTGTACCAGCATCCCAACATCCCACTCTTATCTTATCCAACTAGAATAACCTCCTCGTGTTCTGTCTATTAATGAGCCTCAGTTGTTTGAACAAGTGTCTGTTTATAAACCATAGCTACTTAGAGTTACTTATCGTTAATAAGTGTTAATAGCTTGAATTTGTCTGCTAATTACTTTAAGTATACAGTACTTTGATAAACAAGGCTACAGCTACCTATTTATCGAGCTCTTATTGTATTCGTGCGCATCTAAAAGATTTAGAGTTATTCCTATCTGAACAGTAAGAATACTAGCCCTCGTAATAAGAAAAAGATCTCAATCTATAGGCTTCCTGTTTTATTGTATTTACAGTTACTATATTCCGCTAACGATATGTTTAACTTGTTTGATAGTTGTTGTGTTAACTTAAGAAATATTTAGACTGCTTGGCATGTGTTAGAAAACAATATATAGAAAATTTGTATATACTTTTAAGAGCTTTGATCACACGTTTATAAAGTATTTGGCATCCGACAAAGGACGTCTTTCTTCCACACCATAGTTAACTATGCCCACACTTTGTTTCATTAGAAACTTTTTTTGTGGACTTTCTACTTTTTCAAATTTCCCAAGTTTTTATCATCGTCTTATATCAGCTTTGTTGACGCTTACTGATTTAAGTAATTTTGCGATAAATATTTTGATGTACTCCTAATTAAATGTCAATGGCTGACCAAGGTCCAACTTGTAGTCAGGACAGGCCTCGTTTTGTCTACAGCAATCAGCTAAACTCAAAAAATCTATCTTTCCTTTTTTTATTTTTTATTTTTCTTTCCTGTATAAGTTTATTTCAGTAAGATCACACATATTTTCAGTGTATATAGTTTATTTACAATTTAATCTAGATATATTTTATTGCTCGTACAAACACTATTTCATGCACTGGCTTTACGCCACACATGGTCTTATCATCACCAGTTTTGAGACATTCCTTCACCACTCGTTCTACTTTTGTGAATTTCATATGAAGTATATAATACAACAATCACCAACGGTTTTCAATATGGCAAATAATTGAAATTATCGATACGTTTTTTTTTTCTATAAGTCTTTCAAAATTCACTATGTCCTATATATATATATAGATAGATATATTATGATTTTTTTTGTCTCTGAAATAAATGGTTTATTGACTAAGATACTCCTTTCCGACCGGTTTCCAGCAAGAAAGAGCACCTCCTGGGCTTGAATAAGACCCACAGCCCATCCTTGGAAGGAACGACAAACCCGAGTTAACATCAGTGTTTTTTAGTTTAGGGCTGGAAAGTATCTCTGGTACACGGACAGGCGTGTCGAATTTGGCCCATGGCGATGAGTGGATGGTGTGTTGGTAAAGCTGACTAGATGGAGATAGGAATGGATTGAACGAACAGTGCGTGGAATGAAACGCGCTTGGTGGACTTGAAATAGGATAGCTGTATTGGTGCGGAATTTTGTAGCCTGATGTCTGTGAATAGATCGAGGGTTCTCTTTGGTGACCAGGAAGACTTAATGGCATTGTTCCATCGCATATTGGTGAAACTGGAACTCTAAAGAATCCAGAAGAGTTCGAGATTGGGGAAGGCAGCCCAGCGCTGTGGTGCCAGTCCACGTAACTACACATATTCGTGTGTGCGTTGAGTGACCAAAAACCAGGATTTGGAGAGATTCTTTGCTGCCTTTTCAGGCGGTTTCTTGATGAAGGAGGATTTCGTCGTTTGAGTTTCCCTGTTGTACAACCTATTACTACATCGTCTGCACATGGATCGAGCATCCAGTAATTCCCTTTACCAGGGTCATCATAATGCCTGGGCACCTTGACGAAACATTTGTTGAGGGAGAGGTTGTGCCTTATCGAGTTCTGCCATCCTTGCTTGTTTTCTCGATAGTAAGGAAAATTCTAGAAGAATAAAGAAATTACAAAATAAGTACTTTTTCAGTTCTGCTTCAGAATGGCGAAGTTTGTTGAGGGATAGATTTGTTCCTAATCAAATCCAACCACCCCTGCTTGTTGTCCTTATATTAAAAGTAATGCATTCTTGGACAAAGTCTAACAAAGAAAGTACTAAGTAAGTACTAAGTAAGTAGTTGGAGTTCTGCCTCACAACAGAAGCCGTTTGTTAGAATGAAATTGGTTTTAATTCAGAATTCTTCCGTCCTTGTTTGTTTTCCCTAGAAATTTCTGAGTCAAAAATATAGTATGAGGGAGTTCAAGAAACTACAAAAGTGAACGCCCTAACTAGTCTAAACGTTAACTGACACATCCTTAATCCTGATAGTGTTTATATTTAGGATCTAGTTTGGACACTGCATACTTATTTTAAACTAAGCTCACTTCCTTTCTCGTATAATGTGTTCAAAAGCATGAATCAATGTTTAGGGTCAAATATAATGTCATATAGGAAGCATCAAAACCATACACCTTGTCCGCTTCCTTTGTTCTCTAACACTTGCAGTCCTATGTAAACTTGTTAAAAAGCCAGTCTCTGCGTAAAAATGTTTGGAAATGTACAATCCAAACTTCAAATTCAGTTTTAGAAAATTGGAAATGTTCGTCCACTGTACTTGGTTATAATCTCATAAAAGTAAAATTGCATGGATTTGCTGGCAAAAGTAAGAAGCGTTGATGATTGTTTGGAACTTTAAACTTCTTGGACAAAAAGCGAGATTTTAACCATGAAGTTTGTCAAAAATTTATTTTGTATATTATTTTTTTAAAAACTGTGGACAAGGCTCAGAGATTATGGCATACTGAAGGGCATTCATGCTTCTATCTGTTGTGTGCTTTATTGAACGATTTGTCAGTTGTACCGGTTCAAATCTGCAGCCATCACGAAGAATTGGTTATATAACGTAAAGCAATCAAAGTGCTTGAGTATAAAATATGAATTTCACTAACTTCACGTAACGTTATATTCAGAGTTGTATATGAAAGATACTTATTCTTTTTATGTTGAGCTGTAAACAACTATTCCGTTGAAGTTAAATCAGCCTTTTCCGATAACTATGGTGTATTTTCATTTGTTTTTTTTCGTATTCTAAACTGAATTTATTGTTATATTAACGATTTGTAGATATTGTCATTCTTGCGCGTTCTTGACAAGCGCTGCACGGGAAGATAGTTCAGTGGTTAATCATAAACACGAGCATTACCTTCATAATGTACTCATAGATGCCACTTAGAGTTAGACGCTTCTCTTCAGATCCCCTGATAGCCATCATGATAAGAGCGTTGTACGAGAATGCTGGCTTTTCATTCTTTTTGCTTTCGTCTTCATCTTTTTTACCAGTACCTTCACCTTGCTTATCACTTTTATCCATGTCATCTGGTACAACTTGTCTCAAAGAAACGGTTTCTTTATAATGTTGTGCTGCATCTAAAATGTCATTTTCGTCGTTGTTGTCGATCTTGTCCTTGCTACTCATTTGATTAGTTGATTGCTCGTCTTTTGATGCTATCATGTCGAGAATTTGTTTCTCGTCCAGGGCTACAGTGTTAAAAAGAGTCACTCTTACAGTTACTGTTATGTTTGCTGTGAGATAGCTATCCTGTTGTCTAGATGCTTTCACACAACCTAAGACGAAACTGATATGACTAGCTCTCTATCTATATTGTTCGTCTCCAAAGGGACAGCCCATTAAGTCCCTATTGTTGGGTTTTCAATGGACTATCCAGTGCGGATCGGTAATGAGTAATTTTGGAGTCGTGTACACTGTATTTATCCACATCAATAGAGTGGTAGTCTATGGAACAAAGCCTTCGACCAATAAGGGGGCTCTGTCAACCACTCCCACCTCACCGTGAAACATTCAACATCACTTGACAAAGAACCAAATGTTTATTCAAATCGCGGTCCGTTCTCCAGTAATTACCAGAACAGCCTTCTTTAATTGCTTTTCATACAGTGGGAAGAGTATTCATTATTTGTTCGTGCAGTTAAACATCGATCTAGGCCAGCTGACTCAAGAACCCGTAACAAAAGAGTCCAAGATTAAGAACTGATCCTTGGAGTCCAGTGTTTTGATGTTCTGATTTGGCTTGATCTCTGTATGTATCGTTTTGTTCTGACCAGCGTGTAGCATATATAACCTACGTTAGCTCAAATCATGGTTGATACTGTGGATAGTTTACTAATCATAAACGTCTCAATTCTAAATCAAATCAAATCAAATCAAATCAATTAGAAGTATCTTATATTTCGGCTCTCTGGAAAAACATCTTGTATGATGAGATTGCGTGTTTAAATCAAGGTTATTATTATTATACCATTACCTACAGTCGAACTAAGCAGATAACTTGTGTGAGAAAATCTTGAGTTTTCCTCATCTAGCAAATTCTTTACTCCGGCTCCTCGCAAGGACTGTAATTTATTTGAAAAGAATAGAAAAACGCGTCCTTGCAGAAATCAAAACCCTCTTACACAATAAAAATACTACCTCGTGACCTACAAAAGACTCCTCGTTAATAAGATGATTATTGTTTTATAGTTATAGCCGGCCTAACACATGCTTTTCTCTTTTTGTATGCGTGTGTGTTTACTTCGATTATAAAACTCGTGCGTCTGATTATAGAATTACTTGGCTTTTATTAACTGTTAAAGTATTATTATTATTAGTTCTTAACGGCTTCTATTAAGTCGTTACGTAAAATGTATACTGCGCGTGGTTTGTTTGAAAGTTCTCGGTTAACGTCCCCACACTCGTCTTGCTCAGCAGGTCCCCATAAAATATGTCCTTACGAAACAATGTTTCCGCAAAATGCGTCCTCAAAATTTTATAATCATGATTCATTCGATCAATTTTAGACAATTTGATTTAAAACCCCGCCTCATTTGTCTCGAGTTTAAAGTCAATGCATATATAACCATAGTTATTTTGAAGAAAAAAATGATTATTATAGCACAACCTGTTAATATCAAACCATTCAACAAAGACAATGTTTTGTAATAAAAATAAAATTACCTTGGATTTCCTTTCCTTTTGATAAGAATGGAGGATTCTTGTCAAGTTATTTATTCCTATATTATTTCTTAGAGATGTTTTTTTCTTCATATTAGTGGCAATAACATCGTTTCTTTAGGTGAAAAGCTTGAAAAACCGTTAACATTAAACTTCTAGATTTATCCAGAAGACTGAAAATAATTTCCATTGCTCCACAAAAAAAAAAAAAAAAAATCAACTTATTTAAATATCAAAACTCAAAACTGTATCAAAACTATATCAAAACTGATATCAACTTTTTTATGTACTACGGGTAAGAAAATTAAAGTTGATAAAAAGTTAAAGAGAGGTCTACTTGTATTAAGAGCTAATCAAACAAACTCTTTGTTTAAGGCTTTGCTGATTACTTAACAGTCAAGATTGTTTTCAAACTTTAACGGCACGAAATCAACTCCAGTTACTGAGCACGGCTTCTAAGCTAGTGTTTTTGATTTTCTTCTAAAAAAAATATCATTTTTGTAAAGTTTTGCTATTGAATTGTTGTAAAATGACTTGACGATACTTTATTTTATTTTTTAATCTATTTGACTTCGCCTACGATAGCTAGATACAAAATAAAGTTATATAGGTAGGCTGGGCACCCTTACTGACAGCATGGGCAATTACTGTGAACCCAAATACGAGGCCAGATAAATTTTATCTTCTATAATTCGCAAAGTAAAGTCTCTTTAAATTTGGAGTATATATTTTTGGCTGATTGCGTGATTTTGACCTTGAAGAAAGACATTAGGTCTTATACGGTTACTCTCTCAGCATGTCCACAAACCTCCCTGCAGTTACATCACAAAACACTGATAAAATACAAGGCTTTTTTTAAACAGCAAATCATGGAAAGAACATTCTATTTGATTCATTGGTTATTGTAAACTTTATGGGGTGCTATGTATGACACATCAACAGGTGTAAAGCATTTGTTCAAGTATAGAGTGACCCATGTGCCTCTCGTGCTTCTATGAAATCAGTTTGGTTCGTAGGACAATGTTGGGAAACTACTGTCAATATGCTTTTGAAAGAAATAAAATAAATGTGTAAATGAAACAAAGAAATAGCTAAAATAAAAAAATAGCTACTGTTTTACGATGATACACACTTTAAAGTTTTTCAGCTAGCATAAGAAGACTGAAGAACCCGAAATAACTTTGAAACTAACCAACTATAAAGCAGTTGTACTTATATATGATGGCGGATCCAGGCATTGCACACGTTAGAACCACAATCAAAAATGCGGTTATTGCTTCCAAAGAACCGAGGAAAAGTAAAAATGAGATAAAAATAGCAATATCGTAAAAAGACTTTTTTATCCTCATTATCATGGTAAAACTGTGGGGTTGTTTCAAATTTCAAATTTATATATTGGACTGTTCATTAATGAAGAACATAAAAGTAAGAACCAAATAATGAAAGTTTTATAGCAGAGGTAAAACGGAAATCACATTCGTGTTAGAGTGACGGAAACACGAATAATCATGCCAGGCTAGGTTTAATATGTATTTGATAGACTTTTTTAAGGGAGTGCTATTCTAATTAGCTCTGAAGATTCAAGATCATGGTACATTTTGTAGTTTAAATGATAAATGAACACAGGGTGTGCAATGGTGAAAAATTCGGAGAACGAAATTCGGAGAGAGGGTAGGGAGAGTCAACATCCACCTGCTCAATTATGATCCTCAGATTTTGTTTGGGAACACAAAAGACGTCAAAGGATGCTCTGTTCTTATTGGAGGAGTTGCGGTTTGGTCGAACTTTTAAGAAAAAAATGACTCCAAAGTCTTTAGATTTTGTTTGTTTTATCTAGTGGACCATCGTTATTGTTACTTTAAAATAAATGACCATTATTGAAAGCCTTAGTTAAACGGCCCAACTTTCCAACCTATGTCTAGGACAGAAAACTGTATGTTCGTCAGCTCGAGGGGGAAAATTGAAAATTACTTTCCTATAAACAGTTTTCGTCGTGTTTAATCAGCCACGTTTATAACAATAATGTGAACCAAAGTAGTAAAGTATTTCTCTTGGACGCAATATTTTAAAAAGAGGCGGGAACAATCGCTTTGCGTGAACGAGTACTAAATAATTAAGGAAACATTTTATCGCGGGAATTGAATCTTCACACGAATTGTTTCTACCAGTTTGTGTCACTTGTTCGACAACATTTGGCATATGAAGACAAACCGGTGCTTAAAGATCCCCGTGTGAACGTGGTATCCCTCGTTCGGTTCATTTTAATTTGACATGACTCATCAATTGGAAAAAATTAGAGAAAATGCAGCTGGAAAAAACTGTTGAAATATTTACCAAAATACGTAAGAGAAGTGGAATCTTATTTGATACATTTTCAAAAAATGTACCAAAACTGGATACCTTCGTGTGCAAATGCGTCTGCAACATGAACATAACATAACAGTTTTTCTTCAAAAAAAGACAAAACATTTCAAGTTTACAAGAATCCATGTGTTTTCATTTAGCATGTGACAATGGCAGACTAGACAGTAGGACCCTTGTACTTATTCACCAGCAACTCTAGTCTTTGTTGTATTATAATGGGTTTAACTCGTAACAATACAGATTACTGTTTTACCCTTATACCACTTGACAAGCTTTTGTCGTGCTACCGTGGCAATTGTAATTATTTGGCCTTTGCTATAAATTCATAACCGAAAAATCACAGATAGTACTTAGTTACATTTTACCAAAGTTTTCTTAATAGTCCCCTTCACAGTTCCCTGTGCCATCATGAAAGGTAGCCGTGCCTTTGCGTCGAAGCGAGACATGAGGTAACCTTGCAATGATGAAGGTATCTATCATTGGAAGGTCACCTCATGTCTCGCTTCTATGCAAAGGCATGGCTACCTTTCATGATGGCGTAGGAACTGCATGTGAAGGGGATTATTACAATATATACACATGTAATTTTTTTTGTTTAAATCATTGCACTTTCATTTTAAAAAAAGATTCTGAATGTCCTCAGAATGACTTTCTTGGATCATATTGGTTTTCGCTTTTAGATCAAGGGTTCTATAACTTACGACGTCCAATATTCCTTGCCCAACCGGATTTCTTGAAGCCACTGTATTTAATCCTATGTAAGTACTTTACATTGACATATGGTCCGAAATGTGATTTTAAGTTAACAAAAGAGGATTAAGAACAGATGAAAACATATTTTAACTGACAAATGTGGGTTAAAGATCTAGCAGATAATGTTCGGGAAAACGGTTAAGACTGCTGATCAATTAGCTGGTACTTAAATGAAAAATTGACTTTTGGTCAACAGATGGGCACATGATCAAGGAAAAAGTAGTGCTTTTGTCTGCAATATATGTCAAGATATGCACTGTGTATAGCTAACTAGCAAATTGCATGCACGAACATTATTTTTGGCAGTAACCAAAGGGCTCCGGCATACTGAAAGAAAATCTCATGCGGGCTTTTTTTAATGCCTTTTCGAGGAAAACGCTCAGCGTTTTCGATCGTTTAGTGTAGACGCAAGGCCAAAACAGTTCGAGAAGGCATAAGTGTGGACGGGGCAAAACTGGCAAAAGACCAAAGTATCAATTTCACGTAATCCACGTGCCTAATAGGCCCATTAAGTGGTTGTTGAATTTGTTTTTACAGCTGACATTCTTGGTAATAGACAGGTGTTTTTTCCACAACAGTTCATCACTTCCATTCTCTTATCACTATTTGAATCTTTACTTCTCAAGAACCCGTACTTAACTTGGTTTGATTCCGTTTTGAGGAGCAAGCAAAATAATTCCTTTGTCTCTTAATGTGGACAAAGGAATCTAACTGATATTAACAGTAGTTATTGTCTGAAGTAATTTTAACTAGACATCAACACGTGGGGGTGTTATTTGCTTGACGTAAACAATTATGGACCCCTGAAGTAATCCTTGAAAATTTTATTGAGAATTTACTCTAAATTGCTTGTAGCTCGTTTCTTTTTCTTGTCATGTAATCGTATCTTTTCATTCTTCTTAGATTCGGTTTGCATGCTTGTGTCTTTCTGACGTTTTTTTGTTTTTGTTTTTAAGATTTTCCGAATGCAAATAGTAGAGTTTGAACTCAGAAATTACCAACCCTTTAAGTACTTAGTACTTAAAGTACTTAGCTTCGCATCATTAGTTTGTCCAATTGTTTTACAGTAGCAAAAATAAAAGTACCAAGTGACATGTGCAATTCATGTCGGTAGCAAATCTAGATTGTATTTTGGCGAGAGACACTAAAAAAGGACGCTTTTTATTTGTTTTCCCTTTAGATTGTGTCATATATAGGTCAGCCGGAGAAATACCCCGCCCTCATTTCATGTACTAACTCAAAAGTACCATCACGATCTTTATCTAATCTCTTCAAAATACCTTTCAAGAGGTCCAGCCGAGCAACGAAAGTCGATTCCGGATAGTGTACGGCTTCGTATGGCTTATGACATAATCCCGTACCATTTGGGTACGAGTCAGTCATGGACTAAGTTTTTTATTTGGTCTTTACAAAATGTCATTCAAGAGGTTCAGCAGCTGTAACGAATGTCGATAACGCCGGGTAGTATACGGCATCGTATGGCTTATGAGGAAATCCCGTACCGTTTGGTTACGAGTCAGTCAGGTTAAGTTCTTTATGTAGTCTCTTCAAAGTATCTTTCAAGAAGTTCAGCGGCTGTAACGAATGTCGATATCGGATAGTGTACGGCATCGTATGGTTTATGAGGTAATCCCGTACCATTTGGGTGGGAGTCAGTCATGGGAAACGTATCAAGGATATCAAATCCTGCATCGCACATGGCTTTCGTCGCGTAAGCGTTGTAAAGTAGTAAACGCTGTAAAGTGGAAACAGAAATAACGAAATGTTAGTTATGTACTATTCCGCGAATTAGATACGCGTTCTTTATGCGTCGCATCTCACCGCTGTGGTCCTCTCTACGCAGATGCTCCATTAGACCATTTTCGAGATGCGCGAGAGCTTTCTAAAATATCGCAGGCGCAGACATGAAAAAGAGGCATTTTCGGGCAAGATCGCGCACACTATTGACTCTGCCCGAAAATGCCTCGAGATTATGTACGCGCCTGCGATATTTTTGAAAGCGCTCGCACATCTCAAAAATGGTCTATTAGTCAGGCGTACCCTGCCTGGTAGTCGAGGCTTTTACTGCCTTTCTCTTCTTCGAGAAGAAAACCTCTACCAAATATAGGCTAACAGCGGTGGACGTTAATTTGATTAAGTTAGTTGTGGGTGTTACTGAGATGTGTTACCTGATATGTCAAAAACCTCAATGACTTTGCATGCCTCGCTCCTGTTCGAGGATCTCCATATTTCTCTCTATTCATTGCAGTAGTTGTCTTCCATATCATTTGTCCACGATAATATCTCCCATTATCTCCATCTTCCCCACCCTCCCCTCCACTAAACAGCATAATTGTCCTATCAATCAGTTCTCTATATTTAGTAAAGTTGATATTCTGGACGTAGTGAAGTCCCAGGTTAAGAATAATGACACTGCTGTTGTCTTCTCTCATCGAAGAGTCGTTCAAGACTTCACGGATCTCGCTCAAAATCTTCTCTACGCTGAAATCCAAGTCGTCGTTTTGGAGTTTTCCAATCGTTTGGTTGCCTCCTGGGAGTTTATAGACCCAGTTGTATGTTCTATTGCATTGTTTGAATGTTTCCCTACACAAGGGACGTCTCTGAATGAGCTTGTAAAAGAAATCACCGTTTGAATCACCATATATCCACAGGGTGCCCGTCCTCTTTTTATGAGGTCTTCTTAGTTCACCTAGAGTACGATAAGTGCGGAAAACGCTTATATTAGTCATATTGATATTAGTTGAAGACTAATACTTCAGTTGAGTGTTTGAATTGTTACTTTTTACCAAGCAAGCTACTACCGCCTTTCTTTCTTGCTTGCCTGCAAGGTCGCTTGCTTTTTTCCTTGTAGCATGATTACCTGCCTGCAAACAGTCCTACAAACCACCATACCATGGTGGGTTACCACGATCATGTTCAAACCACGTGATATTTGTATCGGAAATCCATCTCGTATTATTTAATTCAATAAAAAATACTAACCGCGTGTATATCGATACCATTTGTTTTTGATCCAATGTCCTTCACCATCTGCAATGTACCGACACTTTATATTACAGGCAGGATAAAAAGATGGAAACAGTGTTGCATACTCTGTGGGAAAAAAGTAAGCTCTTTACTCAATGTAAAAGGTCTTGTAAAAGGTCTCAGCTTATGCCATGCTGCAAATTTGTTTTAGAGTTTTACAGTAATGTGAAGATTGCTGTTTAAACAATATCTGTATATGATCGATAACATTACGCTCCTAGTAACATTTTCCGAGTTCAACAAAACCACGCCTGGAATAACGAGGACAAATTTGATGAATGGCTATATATTTCCTTAGCTTCCCTTCCTTCCACTTTCCTACTACTTCCTACAAATCTGATGAATGTATATTTCTTTTCTTAGCTTCCCTCCCTTCCACTTTCCTTCCACTCTTTATAAAGATGTGCCATCCCCCCTTAGACCCTAGTGAATATACCACGCCTCATTTTGGCCTTAAGACATGACAATGATGCGTACTACTTACTAGAGAAGAGTGGCTTCCTTGAAGGTATTATCTTTATATTTATCGGCACACCATTCCATAAAGGACTGATGAGAAATGGCTTCTCGAATCCAGGAAGTGCGTCAGGTGGCTGGTATTTACCTTGGGCGTTACCTTTAGAAGGAAACGAAAAAGTCAAATAACCTTCAGAGGTATGCTCCAAGATTTTTTCTCTTGTTTGTCCATATTGAGCTTTTCCCAATCATATGAAAACTGGTCTAATGAATGCTGCCACTTACCCTTGATAAACCAATCCACAGGAGGCTCTTTATGGCCATCACAAAGAGAATACTCCAGCACCATGGTAACTTTGTAATTTCCCGGCACAGGAGGCAAGAACAGTACCTCATAGGTTCCATTATCATGATCTATAACCGTAGGAGATACAGATGAAGATCCTCTAATGTGAACTCTCCATGAGTCTCCTCCAAATACTTTGTTTTTGCCTTCCAGAGAGACACTTTGAAGTCCAAAGCGACTGAACTCCCCAGCAGGTTTAATGTCCCACAAACTCAAGAAAGATTTCTGGGTGCTCGTCTGATTTCTGAATGTGTAGTACTGTTTATTGACATCCCATTTTGTATTGTCTGCACAAGGATTTTGTATATCGTTCCAGTCGAGCCTACGTTTACTCTGTAGACACCAGGATGACATAAACTCCACAAATTCCGAGAATTCTGCTTCGTTGTAAGAAAATGTCGGGAATTTCTGTTCCCTGACCTCGAGTTGTGCACGGTTGTGCAGGTAGATGTAAATTACGAAAAGATATATTGCTGTTACTATGGTGATCACTAAGCCACTACTTCGCCTAGCCTGGTGTATGACGTATTGTGAGCACCCATGTTGTCCCATAAGGGTACTATATACTGCGACTTCAGGATTTTACCTGTAAAGAGTGCCTTTTATAAAAAGATAACGAGTAGTGAATTAGGTTAAGTTAGTTAAATTAAGGTGTGGACACACGCACAATGCGGTTTTTCATGCACCGTCGCAAAAACTAGATTGCACCGTGTGACCATCCGTGCGACGTTGTGTTCACACAGTGAGGTTCGTCGTGCGCGACGTCGCAAAAGTAGAACGCGTTTCTACTTGTTTGCGACGTCGCCGGCGACGGGGTATGCAACGTCTCATGCACTGGTGGTCACACCATGCGATCTCTAAATTTTACGACGTCCCATGGAAAAAATGCATCGTGTGTCTGCGCCTTTAGGATAAGATGTGTTTCTCATTGTGTTGTGCATACTATACATCTTCCAAGAATTGCCCCCTCGGCATCCCATAATGTCTAACTTAAAACTGTTAGAATTTAAGATGACCACCGTATTGGTAAAAAACTTTTGGATCTCAAATTGTGTGAAAAATTTTAGAAAAAGTTTAATTTGAACCAAATGAAGCCTTCGTGATGGCGACACTTACGCCAGTGGACTTAACCGATCGTCATCATGTCTGCTAGCACTCTTCATTATACTGAGATATTTAACTTGTCTGAGGTTACATTTGAATTTAGTTGTTGTAGGGATTGAAATATTTGCTAGAATATCCCATCTCTCAGGTTTTATGTCGCCTCACGGAATATAAATGATATGTAGTGTGGAATTAGATTCCACGCAGGGCATCCATGACGTAATACTCCAGATGCAGAATGTGGAAGCCGGGATCCAGCAACTGGAAATTTCTTTCCTTCACCAGAAGATGATAACCGATACAGATAACAGTAATGAGGATGATCAGGATGATGGTGATCAGGATGACATTGATCATGAGGAATAAGACAACCGCGATGGTGATTATGATGATGTTGATGGCAATGTGGTTATATGGTGATAATGATTCTGATGAATTCTGATGAGATCATTAGGAGAAGGACTAGTCCTTCGCGTTGACTGCGAAAAACAGTGCACAAAATATTCTTACAGCTCGAAAATGGTGGTGATGGTGGAGATATCGAAGTGGTGATTGTGATTAAAGCAGTTTGTTATTTTCATGGCTCAACATCCCAAATTGAGTTCTGTGTGTAAAAGGGTCATATTGAAGGAGTCCCTACAAAGATAGCGCATTTCTATTCCATTACGATTCCGTTTACGATCACTAAGTTTGTGATTTTTAGCCGAAAGCAAAAGTAAAATATAATGCATTATTCTTATCGTATTTCCGCTTTAATCCAAATATATCCGGATGAACGACTGGGCTAAAGATCTCTTAAACTAGGATTATAGATCCTTCAATAGTAATTTCCCTGTCGTGACTTCTAATCCATATGTCTCTATCCGCTTAAACTTAGAGATCTTAGAACAGGATTTTTAATGTATTTAGTTATCTTAACCTAATGATAAAAATCTGGCTGTAAGTTTAATTAATGTGTTAGGTGCTCTAAGACTTAGCCAGTATCGTAAAAACTTTAAAGTCAAAATCTATAAAATATAAATCTTCAGGGAACAAGTACTCATTTAAGAAGTGGGAAAATAGGTTTTTTTTATTTTCATAAAAACTTACCTTTAACAACTATTCCTTGATTTTGAAACTCAGGATTGACATTATGATCCAGCCATTTTGAAATCAGTCTTTCTTGTTTGTTTTTAGTTGAAATAGGATTTGAAAAGTCAAACTCGACAAGCATATCGTTTCACCAGCAGCTTTGATTTGTTTATAAGAGAGAGTTCAGAAGCAATTACGGGTACCTGTAGGGCGAGCTGAGTCAAGAGTCATACGACACAACACAGGGAGCCCATGCGCTGTTTTTTGCTTTCTTTCTTTCTTTCTTTCTTTCTTTCTTTCTTTCTTTCTTTCTTTCTTTCTTTCTTTCTTTCTTTCTTTCTTTCTTTCTTTCTTTCTTTCTTTCTTTCTTTCTTTCTTTCTTTCTTTCTTTCTTTCTTTCTTTCTTTCTTTCTTTCTTTCTTTCTTTCTTTCTTTCTTTCTTTCTTTCTTTCTTTCTTTCTTTCTTTCTTTCTTTCTTTCTTTCTTTCTCTCTTTCTTTTTTTCTCTCTTTCTTTCTCTCTTTGTTTGTTTGTTTGTTTGTTTCAAAAATGTGCTCACTTTGACAGCCAAAACAACTTGAGAAACAGTCTTCAGAAAAATCAAAGCTCTCTAAACAAACGCTGTTATCAACAGCTTCTATTACAGTTGCAGTCAAGTTAGGTTATACCACGTTACACGTTTCTGTGTCATTCTTCATGCTGACAGCAAAACACAACTTTAATATGTTGTCCCACCCCAAGAAAAAGAAAAAAGGTTTTCGTCATCAAATCACTTTACTACGTTCCCTGTTTGCAGATAAGTTATTAAGAAAGTGAAATACAGCATACAGTATAAATAGTTTATTTAATAGGCCTCATTAATTTACTAAATTTTATTACGACCTACAATAGGCATACTGTCAATGATTATCAGTTCCCAAAAATGGAGTCATTCAGTTAATGCCCATGATACCTTATTACGTGAAATTGTCGCGATTTTAGAAGTCGCATATTTCGTTGACACTTTAAGTTCGCGATTTTGCGAAAAAATATTTTTCTTGGGCACTTTAATTTCATATTATATTATATTTGCATATATCATTTATAGTTTGTTTCCAAATACGTACATGTTATTTTAGAAAACCCACTTTACTGACTACGTAACATTAAAGGGGCACTTGGATGAAAATCGATGAAAATTGAAAATGCCTTGAAACTTGGTTAAACTTATCTTTATGGCCCCAATAGTAGCCAAGCAACATATTTTCTTCACAGTCAAAATTTGCGGATAAAAATTATATATTTTTTTCAGCATCTAAATTGTGAGTAAATGACGTCATTTACTCAACCCTATTGTTCTTTTAGTTTTTAAACCAAAATTTCTCAACTGCGAGTGGCTCCCAGGCTAAAATTTTTGCCAATCTTGTTTTCATAATCATGATTGAGTCATATTATTCTTAAATACTTGAACTATTCGGACTTTCAAAATATGGGGCTTTTTCATCCAAGTGCCCCTTTAAAAAACATTGGATATATTCCAATCATTCATTGTTGATCAGGATCAATAGGTGCTAGTACTTGGTTCTAAGTAACAACGTCTTTTATCCCTGTTTTTGAATGTTCATTGAATTCTTTACTTTCACAAAAATGGAGGGTCACTCATATTTTCGCGATACGTATTTTTCGCGACACTTTAATTTCGCTATTTTCTGCGAAATCGCGCGGAAAACCGCGAAATTAAAGTGTCGCAAAAATTCCAGTGTAATAAGGTTCTTACAAACTCTACCCAGTAATGCCCTAAAGCTTGATTAGTCTAAGATGACCGCTCTGCATTAATATTACCATATATATTTATTATTGTTTATTTCCATAACCTTTTGATTACTGACCGAACACTTTTCAGCTACAATTATTGATAAACACTACCTTCTACTGCACTCTTATTATTAGCTTACAATGGTGGGCAAACTCTATACCCTTTACTGTCCATGTAGTTCAAACGAACCACTGAGATATGTAGTCAATTCAGAAAAAAGTTCCAAATCTTTTGACAACAATGAAGTTCGTGAGTTCGACTCCCCTTAGTTACCGTTGCCATGTCCCATAAGCTCAATAAATTAGCTAGAATATCTCAGAATTTAAAACTCCTAGAAACTTGATCATAAATTGTTTCAACTGTTTAGTACCGTCCTGTGAAAACAATCGTAGTAGTACTCTTTAAAACAGATATTCTGTAATTGTTTGTGAGACAAGATTTTAATTTCACTGGGAAAACTGCTACAACGATTACAACGATGATTCGCTTGGTATTTTTGGGACGAATGAATGATGAACCATGGCTGTAATCATATCGTCATAGTTTTACCGTTTTAATAAAGAGATTCGAATTTTTTTATTTTCATTTTTGGCATCGGAAGATATTCGTAATTTTCCATCAGAAGAAGAAGCAAATGAGCTTTTCTTATGATTGCCAATTCCCCTGACCGTTGCTTTCCATTGCGCTCGTATTAGTTTTTCGTCCGGGATTTTCATGCACGGTAGAACTGCTCTTAAAAATGCTCTCTTCCATCTTGCGTTTCTGAATGTGTAAATAAAGGGGTTGATAACACTGTTGGAGTAGTGAAGAATCTTGACAAAATTTATGACGGGTGTGAAGCCGAAAATGGCTCGTCCACAAGTGACACATAAAGTTGCAACAAGAGAGACAACGAAGAAAGGAAGCCATGCTAAGATAAAAGCCATCAGTACAAAAGCAACTGTTACAGCAGTTCGTTTCTCCCTGTGAAGATACTTTTGAAGATTCCCTGGGCAGTTGCTTCTCCTGCGTTGAACGTATGACTTAACACTCTTGTAGGTCATGGCGTATAAGATGATGATCGTTAGAAGAGGGAAGCAAAAACCAGCTACAAACACTGCAATGGCACGATACCGTATCCAGAAGTTAGAGATGTTAGCGACAATAACTCCGCTCGTCAGAAGACCATACAACCATGCGGTTACTAGAAGAGCGTAGAAAAAGTTCTTGGGGCAAGCTCTGTGTCGCAGTGGTCTCGTGATGGCCAAACTGCGCTCAAAACTTATGGCCATCAAGTGCGCGGTGGATGAAAGTGCACTGAATATATCCATAAACCTGTAGACTTCCATGAAACTAATACTAGGCAGACCACAGTTATTATGGAGTGGAAATACAACCATATAGATCCACATTGGTATAGACACACACCCAACTAAGATATCTGAAACAGCAAGACTTGCGAAGAAGTAGTTTGTAACAGTTCTGATTCTCCTGTTCTTTGCAAAGGTACAAATGATGATTGAGTTGGTAAAGACAATGGCGATGATCAAAACGGAGTACACAACAACGAAAGCACTGACTTCAGAAGTCGGCCGACAAAATGTGGGAAATGCAGACCTGTTTCCATGTGGTAAGGCGTATGGGTTTTTTCGGTCCTCTGTCACATTCATTTCTGACGTTGATGTGTTTTCGCGGTTCATTTAGCCTTGATTCTTGCTCTTAAGATTTCTTTGACCAAACCTAGATATACAAAGAAACAGTTATGTAAGTTAGCACTATAATCAAGATGACATCTTATTGATGGCCAATCGCATTGTACGATATCTGCGTATTTAAAAGAAAGGAGTAAGAAACATAAAGATTTACATTGCGGACACTCAAACCATGAACACTTTTTTGACATTTTTCATAACTATCCAATCAGCACTCTCCATAGAAAAAAGGGAGCAAACATTTTTAAAGCATCATCCAATCACAACTAACGGCATAAATTATGTAATTTAGCAGTTCATTAGTTCACATGAGAAAGTTAAAAATAAAGCTCTAAAGATTTTCCGTTGTTTGTTTTGATTGGATGATCAAACTGAAACTTTGGATTATGATAAATCACCACGCGATCTAAAAAAAAAAGTGTCTCAGATTTTTGAAATAATTTTTTGTTCAAAAGATATTGTCTATTTTGTAATAATAAAGGTATTAAAAATCTGAGGCTCCGTTTTGAAGCTCATTATCCACAGAGTATGCTCGATCGGCTTTTGATCGACATAGCGGAAATTCTGATCCTGTCGGAACTTATCAAATGTAGTGCGGCAGGATGTCACTTCGAACCCAATAACGTTTTTTGTGTTCCAAAACAGACAATTTTAAATATATATTCGAAAAATACATTCATTTAGCTTTCAGAAAATGTATACTTTTATGGCAAAATATTGTACGGCCCGTGCGAAATTTGAGGTAGCGCGTATAGGGGTCCTGAACATATCCTGA
The DNA here is from genome assembly GCA_023349425.1 of Anthopleura sola. Lineage (NCBI taxonomy): Eukaryota > Metazoa > Cnidaria > Anthozoa > Actiniaria > Actiniidae > Anthopleura > Anthopleura sola. Next base: position 2,678,709 of record JALHLI010000004.1, read on the forward strand.
TACCTTAAAATAATAATAATAATAATATTCTTAAGATTTATGGTTTTCATTAACTGATGTGATATTTTTTTGTGTTTTCTATAATAATATCTATTTATTATTATTAACTCATAAAGCGCCATAGTCATGTCATGTACTGAGCTTGCTATGGAAAATATTGCGCAAAGAAAATCGAACGATTGACAGTCCGGAAGTTCTACCGTTAGCTTAAGATAGGAACTGATTCCCATTACAAAACCGAAGTCAAACTCTTATTTAGTAAATGTAGTTTCATGTGTATAGAATAAGTAGATAGAGAATAAGCTTTTGACAGCTTTTTATTACAAGCACAAATAAGCAAGATAGCACTGATAGTTGACAAGAAGACACAATGTCTGAAAGCTTGGAGTGCTTCCGTAATTTTACGGGATTATAAAGGTAAATTCTTTAAGGACTGGCTTTCAGACGGTATCGCAATTATAATAATAAATTAGATATACCTCTAACAGGGATGGTGGTATACATAATCTGATTGCAGACAGGAAAGCAAATCTCTCAGGATTGACAGAGGCTGCTAAAGGGCAACTGTAGAACTGAGTCGGCGTATGTTATTACTGTGCTTGTCGTGTGCGATTCTAATGCGCAACTCTCACTGCTGTGGTCCATTTCTCGACGCATCTGATAATACGTGACCCGGTTTTCCTCTTGGCAAAAATCAACTTCTAAATTCCAATAATCCCTTTTACAGTTCCCTTCGCCATCTTGAAAGGTAGCCGTGCCTTTGTATCGAAACAGGGAAATCAAAGGAACTATCAAAAAAAAATTACTCTGTTGTTTTCGTCTGTTGAAATACTTTTATTTCCATAGAAAATGTTGAAGAAAAAAATTGTCAGATAAATTTTTAGAGGGGCCAAAAAAGTGTAAAAACTCACTTTCCCATCATGCTTGGTGCTAGAATTTTGAGCTCGTACACATTGGCCATTATTTACATGTCACTATCATTGCAACTGAGCGCAGTGTTCGTCTCGCTTCGATGCAAAGGCACGGCTACCTTTCAAGACGGCGCAGGAAACTGTGAAAATGACTATTCTACCTTATGAGATTATTTCAAACAGTGTGTTAGCTACATCCACTGCTTTTGCAACTTTTTGCTAGATCAAGTTTTCCTCGTGCAAAATGCATTGAAACTTCAAGCTTTTTATGTAAACGACCACTTGGAAACAGAAAGAATGATTTCTTACATTAAAGTGCACTTAACCCCTGATGCAATACTTTCAGTATTGGTTCTACATGAAGTGAATAGTTGAATGGTGAATTTTTTCTTCATTTGAGTGGTGCTTCGTTAAGTTATAAAGGTTTATACTTCCTATATGTCAATGGTTGTCTACCCAGGCTTTTGAGTATATATTTTTTACTTGTAATACGAAACAGGCCATTATGAGACTCCAAATTTACAGTAAACATTGTGGAGACCATGGGTATATATAATGATGATCATTTTTAAATACTGTTTGTGTGAAAGTTTGTATATTTAATGAAGCCTGGGATGATACAATACTGATCTCAACACTAGCCTCCGCGTTCTTGACGAGAATAAGAAGCAGCCGAAACACACGTTATTTCAGCTATTCTTGGATCATAGAATGACCTATTTCCTATCGCCTATGACGACCTTGTTAGAAATAGGTATATACTATCACGAGAATAGATCGACCCTAAGGGCAGAACAAATAAGAATATTCATGTGTATGCTTCTAAGCACGGATTCTTCTCTTACCCTCACACGCAAAAAAAAAAAAAACCCACACCAAGAGGATATGACATTTTTTCTCTTAAGGTTCATTGTGGATAAAACGAATCGAGATGACTCAAGTTACTAGATAAAGAGAAAAATAACTCTGAAATTATTGGTTAAAAAAGTCATGTAATACTATACAGTACCTTTTCTTTTGCAACACTGCCAAACTTTTATCGTTTTTTTTTTTAGCAAAGCAACGGCGAAACAACTTTCACTCAAACCTTTTATTTGAAGGGAAGGATAAAGGTAACTTAAGGCGTGCCGTGCCGTGCCGTGCCGTGCCGTGCCGTGGCCTTGTATCAAAGCATCAAACAAATTAACTTTAATTTTCTTTTCTTCTCACCTTGATTTGATCGTCATTCGAGTAATATTTCTCTACTTTGTCGATATCACTAAGCATTGCTTCTTCTCTATACGTGTAAAACTACGTGTGACTTGCCTTCCTTTGATCTGCCTCGGGCAATCGAAGTAACTGACATTGAAACAGCTCGTTTTTATTTGATATCATCGCCAGTTTTTAAATCGAATGGATTCTGATTTCTATCAGAAAACTCGGACACATTAATAGTATTAAGATCGGCATTACTTACAAAACTAATCATGGTTACCAAGGTTACAAAACATCAATTTCCCTTTCTCTTTGTTTTTTTTTCTTTGATGCCATTAGTTTTTCAATTAATGTTGTTGTAGCTTTCAATGTGTTCAAGGAGAAAAGGGCTGAAAACCAATTCAGCGGTTCACCTGCTTTCTATAAAAAAACGCCAATAATTTCGAAAAAAAATCTCAACATCAGCTACAAAACTGCAAAAGATAAGCACATTTCTTGAAAGTTAAGAAGAATTTGTGTTTTAATCTATTAACCAATGCCTAAGGTTGGTTTTTATTGTATGTAGAACTTTTCTAATGTTTGGTACTAATGTTTTATCTCTTAAAAACCTCGACCATTAGTGTAGAAAGATTTCAATCGGCCATGTTTGTTTTCATGGACATTTCGGCGCATGCGCATACGTTTTTCAGCCCTATCTATAGGGAGAAGATGGAGACATCTGTCAGTTCACCTATCCCAGCTATCTCCCTATCCTAGCTGAGTTGATCGCCTTTATCGAAAGGAATTATGGGTCACTACTTTTGGTTAGCATTTTTCGAGCATTTTCCGAGTATGCAATCAGTAGACTTTTCTTGTTGATTGAAATAAGATTCCTCCATGAGTTCGACTAGCGTTTACAATTAATTTAGAGAAGGAAGAACTCGTATTTCATAAATTCTCTTTTGTGAATAATGGGAAATGCTAATCAAAATACGATGTCGAATCCTCAATTCTTATTAGTTGACATTGAGTTTGTTCTGAAGGTCAACTCAGCTGGTTCCCATTCCCATTTAGTTTTTAAAATGATCGTCAAACACCGAAACGTTATTTTTTCATTGAAGAAACCTCGTCTCCCCCCTCCCCTCCCCCCTCGTATTTCTTGATGATGTAATAGTTTATGATTTTTGCTAAAACTGCAATTACAATCTGACTTTTTTGTAGGTGTGAATAATTAAAATTGAAGAAAACAAACATGAAACTGAACTTACCAGTGCATAAGGTATAAACGAGTGGAAGACGAATGAGGATGAGAAGAAAGCAAGTCGACAAAGCTGGTAATTAATTATTGGCCAGAGGTAGCTCTTGTTTTAAGCTCAAATTCTAATTTCTTTTATTTTGACTTCTTTTGGTAAGCAAACACACCCAATATTTTTAAAAGCGAATGTGATTCACAGACAAGATTTTTTTTTTTAGAAATAGGTTTATGATTTCTTTAGAAAGTCCAAACGGAATACAAAATTAGTCAAGGAAAACAGGGGAAACAAACAAAGCTTCTGAAACAACTCAAAACACACAAGTAATACAGTAATGGCATAAATATTAAGAGAAAAAAAGCCCTTCAACTAACCTTAAAAAGCCCTTTGTCTTACATCCAAACTTATTTTGAAGTTTTTGATATATAGAGCGATGTTTCTGGCAAGCTTTACACTTACCAATATAACAATGATATATCAAATCACACTGAGAAACTTTCGACAAAAATTAAAATGCGATTGAACCTGCAGTGCCTGCTAATGCCGTTCTTAATTGCATTGAGATCAAAAGATCTATCGGTTCTACTCTCAGGTTCGCAGCAGTTCTTTTTTGCTGTCGACTTAAGCAAGTACTAAAAGCATATTTAGTAAAAAACATATCCCTTTAGCGGATTTCAAATCTCCCAGAAAGATATGCTCAAAAATCATATACCAGCTGAAATTCACGAATTTATAGATTATTTTCACTCAACATTGATTCTGCATTATGTCTAAAAGAACTAAAAACTATTTTGTCTATATTTTCCTCCATCTTATCGTTTTTCTCCACATTCGTCAAGTAATTATACGAATCTTATAAGAATTGAGGAAATTCCCTGCTGATTCAAGGTGCCCCACGAAGCGAACTTGTATCTTTCTTTATAAGTTATTTTTGTAAGATAAGTGCTTTGAAATGGTTGTCAGTTTTCTATCCAATTGCTTTTTCTTTCATAGTCCGGAAAGTCAGGAAACAAGTATGCCCATCCACTGTGTTTTTGTTCTTCGATAATGCATTCGTGGTTTGCATGTGGTCAATTTGTTTAACTTTTCTACTTTTTTCTTCTTGTTTTTTTCTTTTTTTTTTTCTTCTGTTTGGTTCTCTTTTTTTTTTTCCTTCGGCTTTTTTTCTGTTCTCTTTTGTTCTATTCTGTTCTCTTCTGTTGTTTTTTCTTCTCTTCTGTTTTCTCTTCTCTTCTCTTCTGTTGTTTTTTTCTTCTCTTCTGTTCTGTTCTCTTCTGTTGTTTTTTTTCTTCTACTCTGTTCTCTTCTATTCTCTTCTGTTGTTTTCTCTTGTCTTCTCTTGTCTTCTGTTCTCTTCTCTTTTCTTCTCTTCTCTTCTCTTCTTTTTCCCCTTTTTCCTTTTTCTACTTTGCTTTCCTTTACTCTTATTCTTACTCTTTATCAACTAGCACTGTATTTATCATGCTTAATGGACACAGGTTGGAGCTAAAAATGTGTTTTGGCATTCCTGACAGCTTTTGCTGATATCTTTTCTCTCGAAGTCTCGATATACAATTGCTTTAACTCAGATATCAAGAGGACAACAATTATTTTAAAGACACTTGGCGAATTTCTTCTAAATATTTTGTTGGCAAAAATTATATGATCTTGAGAAGATAATATGACACTTGGGATTTCATCTTGTCAAATAATGCTTTTCTTACCTTGTAGACTATTTTGACCGTTTGATGTTAAAACCTCCTAGATAAGTGAAGTATCTCGAGGATATTCTTATTACTTTCCACTTACTGGCCATGATCGTGGCCAAAGATAAGATAACAATAACAAATACGAAAAATTAAATCTAAAGAATCGATTGATCAAGAAACTGTATTACAATTTTCTAGTAATTTTATTTATCAATATAAGAGTAATTGGAAAACCAAGGAAGAAATTATGTGGTCAATATATTGGAGGACATGGCGATCAAAAATCAAAAAAAGGAACAACAGGAACAACAGACATTCCGATTCGGTATAGCGGCTGTAATTCAGCTCAAAAGTATTCTTGTGATAAAAAGATAAATTTTACACCGTAAAAAAAAAGAAAAATCACTTACTGACGTTTTGGACGCTAGTCCTTCGTCGGAGTAAAAGAGAGAATAAGAGTGCAAGGTAGTGTATATATGGTAAAGATAGAAAATAGATAACCAATGAGAGCAAGGTAGGCAAGGTAACAAGAAAAAACTATAAGAAATATTAAAAAGACAAAAGAATAGATTAATTAAAAGCGAAGCGTTCATTCATCCCATTGGGATTATGAGTACCCAATAGGTGAATGAGCCGCATCTCTTGTTTTGCGACAATCATTATTGCCGCTAACTCAAAAGTATTCTGGTCAGCGATATTCCAATATTGGTTTATTTTATCAGAACGAAGTTGAACTGAAACGATATTAATCGACATGAAGCCCCGGGTTCATAACAAGTAAATTTTGATGGGGTTTAAAAAAAACTCCTTTTTCACCCTTATTCGATAGATAGATAGACGAGCTTTTGGAGGTGATTATATTGAGTCTTCGTATACTTAATTACGGCAGAGCCGATGTTCCGTTTATGACTACAGCGCCAACACAACAGGGATATAATATAAGAATGTGTTTTCAAAAAGAAGTATACCAGACGATAAAATATTTGCGATCAAGTCTTCGTATTCCTGAAATATGGAAGAGCCGATGTTCCGTTCATGACTCAGCACCGTGAACAGAGACAAAAAATACCAAAAACGTATTTAAAAAAACTTGTTTTTTCAAATGAAAAAGTATACCGACGATAAATCATATATAAGCTGTCGTCAAACAAGAAATAAAGGCTGCTAATAATGAAAACAATATGTACAACACACCTTTAGAAATTGAAATGTCCACGATTAACGGCCATGAAAGATGGGTAACTTGGTTGATGTAATTGCGACGTGATCACTAACATTCAATGATTTTCCTGAAACTTCGAACCTAAAATGAAAGCAATAAAAATGGTAAACTAACAGATTAATTAAAGATTGTTTTAATAGGTTCAACAATCTTTAATTGCTGGGGGCAAGCGCTACCGTTTTGTTAGTGGATTATGAAGATAAATATCAAAAAAAGGAGTTGAGAAAAATAGGGCTTATGATTGGGTCTGGCAGACATCGGGTGTCTTAAGAATGTAACCTATTATGAGAAACTTCAACATTATTTAGTTTATTAGAGGGATTTGAAAACATGTCTCACTGGACCGCCACAGTCTCTGGAATTTCCTGGATTTCTTTACTTTATTTCTTTCCTTTCTTTCCTCTCTCTCTCTAGTTTCAATAAATCCCTTCCCATGAAAATAAAACATAAAAAGACGTAGCCGTCATCTTGGTTGACGTGTCTTTCGTATAGCAGCTATGACGTCACTTTCTACCATTATACACTACTATTGACGTAAAAGCCGTTCGATAAAAGTCTAACTCTTCAGATGTGTCAGTTGCTAATCTCGTGGTGGATCGATTTCTCCACTATCACAGACTACTGTTAAGCTACGGACACGTGGCGCAACATTACACGCAATGTAACAGACAATATTACAGGCAATCGTTGTTGTGAGCCAATTTGTTACACGCAATTTTGCTGAAGTAGAAAACGATCCTACTTCAACAAAATTGCCTGCAATATTGCGCGCAACGTTGCACCGTGTGTCTGCGCCTTTACAGACCACGCAGCTTGTTTTCTCATTATCATAACGTGGTTCAAAGAACAATCGTCACGTGACTTCAGGTCCATGAATCACTATTAAACGCAAATGGAAGTGCGCATGCTCGCTTTCTGTGTGTATTCTTTAATCCTTAGAAGTGTCTTGCTAGGTAAACCAGTTGAAGCTGAAGCCAGTATTCAGTATTCAGTTTTCAGTATTCAACGTCTTTTGAAATAGCTGTATTCAAAGAAAATGAACATTTATCTTCACACTCAAACTCGTTTTTTCTAGTGTCCTCTCGAGTAAGTGCTATAAAAATTATAATTATTTGACAATTAAATGCCAAAACCATCTTAATCTTCATGCTTTAATTTCCTTTTTTCTATTTCCGGAAAAGCTCCTTATTAAAAAATTCACGAAATTTTATATAGTTCATAATCAATAGAAATTAATTTCTGCGAGAACATAATATTAGGGCGACGTAATAAATACACTAGATAGAATTAAAATTTTTCAACAAATTCGATTTGTCTACTGGCGGCAAACAGGGAAAACATAACCTTCATACAGTCCTTCATACATAGGTTAGGTCATGTATTTTCGCATGTAGTTTTGAAATGCTTTATTCGTAATTTATACCTATTTTAAAAAAGGTTGTCGGAGCCTGAGGCAATAATTAATAAATGATAGGAACTAGGGGCAATCTAAAATCCAAGAATAATAAATATATATTTATGTTTTTTTTCAAGAGCACGGAGGTTAGTGTTGAGATATTCAATGTTGTTAATAGTCGACGAAACCATTCTACAGGCCTTGATTTAATAGTATGACCGTAATTCCTTTCTGTCTTGCATGGTATAACCGCCTATCTACTTTGGTTCTGAGAACCTTTTGTTGTGTATGATATTATCAATGTTAAGGTAAGTTAATACAAGGTTAAAGATACAATCAATAATAATGAAAGTCCAACCAACCAAACTGCAATGATATGATAAATGATAATATATAATACGGACGACTATGGGACTGAAAAAAAAAAAACGAAAGTGTTTGGGAAAATAATTTTTTTCCGGGGATATTCCATTTTTTTAAATTTATTTATTCATTTATTTATTTATTTTTTGTTTTTTGTTATCAAATTTACCAACCAAATATCACAAAGAAAAAACAAAAAAATATATACACATCGCTATATTTCTGAAGAATAGTTTAAGTATTTATGACGCGCTTCTAGTTAAGGTTTCTTATCTATTTCAATACTCATGTCCATATTTTGTGATTATTCCAAAGGTGATTAAAATTCAACTTTTTGGGGCCGGACAATGTTCCGCCTTCCTCAACCAAAATAGCTTATGTTTATCTCCGGTGATGAATAGAACGTCTGTATAGAATGATTGAAACCCATCTAAAAACCTAATTAGCTGTAGATTCTTTTTTTTTTTTTAATTATATTTATGTCTAAGAACTGGAAGCTTTTCGGGCGGTGGTTTCGGTCTATTTTCAAAGGACGGCAAATTTTCTGATGAATTTGGTCAAATATTCAGTGTATCTAAAGAGTAAAGGGAGAATGAAGACTCAAGAACCTTTTTGGTTCGTCAAATCCTTGAATATCCCCATCCTAACCCTCAAAGAAAAGAGCTAACTCTGTTCCGTGATCCTTGATCATCACTTGTTTTTGGGAGACATTCTTCCAGACAACACCGAGTGCATGTTTGACATATATAATAGTTAAAAATGAAAGTAGGTATATTAGATCAGCACGCTTAAATTGAGTATTGGTTCCGTTTGGTCTGGAAAGAATGTGTTCGTTTTTTCTTATGGAAATAATTGTTATTAAAAATTGAATTAAAATAAGAGAAAGAAAGAGGGAAAGAAAGGAAGAAAAAGAGACAAAACGAAAAAAAAAAAAAAAAGCAAGCAGGAAATAAATTAAGACTTAAAACAAGAGAAAGGAGGAAAGAAAGAATGAGAGAGAGAGAGAGAGAGAGAGAGAGAGAGAGAGAGAGAGAGAGAGAGAGAGAGAGAGAGAGAGAAAGGAAGAACAACTGAGGCAAAACGAAAGAAAAGGCAAGCAGGAAAGACTAAAAACAAGAGAAAGGAAGAGGAAAAACGAACGAAAAAAAGAAAGAAAGAAAAAAAGAGAAAGAAAGAAAGAAGGAAGGAAAGAAAGAAAGAAAGAAAAAAAGAGAAAGAAAGAAAGAAAGAAAGAAAAAGAACGAACGAACAAACAAACGAAGTAATGGGCGAAGGAAAAAAGAGATGTGTTGTGTTTATCGATCGAAGCAACTTTACTAAAGCTTATGCAGAATAAGTTGCAAGAACTTCGTTTTCCTTCTTAGTTTTAGATGCTGTAATTAACGAGCCTAGAATGTGATTCATATTTATGAAAAAAATATTGTAGATGCATTCGGTTAAAGCATCGCATTCAATTGGTTAAAGCCTGAGGTAAAAAGATATGGAGCGCTATTCCTGAAAAATGGAACAAATGCTGACTCATTTTGAGGAAGAAACTACCCTAATGGATCTTTCAAATTGCTCTATACATCTTCGATAATATTAAGAAACGACAATATATCTAATTGTTAAACAAAAAAGTGCTAAAATTGAATAAAAAAAACATCGACTGAAACCGACCAAAATTGACGTGCGATAATTTTCGTAACAACTAAATAAATGGCGTAAAATTAAATCTTTTTAAAAGGGAGAAGATGAAGTTCAATTTAAATGTAAAACTAAGCCTTAGGGAACTAAATTGCAATGCTTATAGTCTATTTTTATCAAAACTGCAACGTTATCATAACTGTCTTCATTATCTAAAAACGTGGCCGCCATGTTGGTTGATGTAACAAGAAAAACCGATAAATCTCGTTAAATCCATCCAACATCAGTTGGCGGCTTTTGAAGTGAATAATTTCTGTTTCCTACAGTTATTAACGTGCATTGAAGCAGACATGAAATCTTTTAAGCTTTCTTGAAAAGGTAAAGTAAGATTTTTAACGATTGTAACTTACCAGACGAGATGATTCACATTCGCGAATGAACTTCCTAGATGTTCAGAAGTCAGCCAGAATATATAGGATTTCCTGTAAAACGTTCTCGTAAATTGTGATAATTTTAGAAGTGACTGATGATAATGACTACCGGTGTTCTCTATGGCAGTGCAAATTTCACTAAACTTCAATCTCAATGCGATAAATACGAAAAAACGCGGAAATGACATCACACCTGGGGTTAAACATCTGTGTCTAAAAGTCGATAGCAACATTGATTAAAATTGATGGGTCAAAATAAAGTTTAGATTATTAGTGAACTGATAATGATCAACAAAGTCACTATTATGAGTCAGGATCCAATTCAGAATAGGTTCTGTTCATGTAAATATGTATTTGATTGATTCTTTGGAAGATTTGGGTGTTGAACTGTGACACGCGGGTTCTTCATTTAGAAAGTGTAATCAAAATGAATGAACTTGACCTACAGACATTATTGAGGCTGATGAGCTGGTGATTTTAAAGTGGAGCTGAACCTTTTTGGGACTCCTAAAATCAATAGTTCTAGGAAAACCAATTGATATCTTTTGTGAAAATCAATTTTTTTTAATGATGATTCCGTGAGTTTTTACAAGCGTTTGAACTGTCTTGGCAAATTAATGTCAAATTTAAGACATTTAGCGATAAAGCATTTGATATGTAGAACTGATATCTTATCCATTTCCGTTTCTCTTTATAAGCGACTCTTACTCCCCGTTAGCGAACGCATGGTGGCACAACCCCAAACTTTGTCATGATTAACTACAATTTAGCTCCAAAATAAATGGAAAAAAACTCTGAAAAAGGAATTTAATTATTGTCCAGGGAAAAAAATAGATCAGGCAAATGGTAGATTTCAGTGTAAGTGTATTAGATCACCATATTTCTAAACAACACATGAGGTAAAATGCAACGAAGCTTCGACCTTTAGTCATAATTTCGTGATATCGAACATGAACTATAGCTCTCTTTCATTGTCATTCAGTGATTTGATTAATTTCCCAGGTCTTTAATAGCATTCTTTCCTGCTGACAGCACATGGTGATCAGTGTTTGACAATCATTTGGAACAGATAATGAGATTCGAGACATTCATCAGTTAATTGAAATCTAGCATTTTATTAGCCATTACGAGTCGAGGGAAAAACCGGTTTGGAGCGGTTGGCATTGCAGTGAATTTTGAAACTGTTTTAGGAGACAAAATAGACGCCATCTTGGAAATGTCACCGGAACCGGTCCCACAATGCACTGCAATGCAAAATGAAACCAGTTTTTTTCCTCAAGTTTTTTTCCTCAACCTAGGAGTGGCCTATAGATACCATTGGAAGACCGTGGGATCAAAAATACTAAATTTTGCAAATGATTTGCTTTTAACTGAAACCTATACGAATACGCCTGCAATCAAAGAACACAGCGGTATTTGACGAATGAGAAAAATTCCTCTCAAAAATAGAAAGTTTTTCGCAAATTAAACGATATACTGATTTGTAGTCCTAGATTTGGAATAATTTGTTTCTTGAAATGTGTATATGAGTGTACCATACTGTGAAACAAATTCTGAGCCCCTGATGGGATTTTGTTTTTCTAGAGTATTTCACAGTATGGTACGATCATATACACATTTCATTCCATCATCATAGCATACCATGTTTATCGTATATTTCCTTAGACATTTCTGTTACTGTAGCATACACAGTACGTTTGTCAGTCACAATATACCCACACTAACGACCTAACTCGCCATTAGAGTCTCCTGTAGCTCAGTGGCAGAGCATCCGACTAGCAAATGGAGGGTCGTGGGTTCGATTCCCATCTGGGGCTCGGAAATTTTTTCTGAGTATTTCACAGTATGGTACGATCATATACACATTTCATTCCATCATCATACGCATACCATGTTTATCGTAATTTGTTTCTTAGCAGACATTGAATATTAATGATATGATTGGTGCCAAAATGAAGACGTACATATCTCGAATTTGTTTTGTCATTGGGAATTATTTAATTAATGGCGGTCCATAGATTAGAATAATTATATAAAGATGTTTATCAACATACACAAACCGCTCTCATTTAGGAAGGATTCTAAGATAAACCGAAGAAGACATATTCGGTATTGGAAATAAATTGTGTCTCATCTGACAGAAGCTTCTTCAAGTTTAACTTCAATTCTGTGTTGTATGACGATTCAGTTGCTTTGGTAGATAAAGTATATTTACAGTTGATGAATTTTGTGCAAACAAATTGATAAATGATGCCAAACTTTAGAAGAAAGGCTTACGAACTTAACGTCAAAAAACGAGAGAGATAAAGAAAGAGGTCCGCCTCTTAAGGGTCGAATTTGCAGAACGTAGTTAAGAAAAAAGGCAAATATTTATTTGCAGTGCCCGAACTAGTGGAATCGTTAAAAAACAATTATTATGATAATAATAAGCGATAAGACTCCTTAATAAAACATATATAGAAATACACTATTTTGAAAGATAAGTGAGAAAAGGTAAAAATAATTGCGGGATATGATGACGCATCCAGTTTTAAAACATTCTTTATCAGTTTTATAGTTAGCTTTTATTTGTGATAAAGAACAGGTGTGAAATAAGATTTGTCTTCTTTCTTTCTGTTGTTTTTTCCACTCTTCCATTCTCTTTTCTTTCTTTTTTCCTTTTTTGTCTTTACTCGTATCTTCATTTTGCTCGTACCTTCATTTTTTGTGCTATTCTTTAACTAATTTTAACTATGTTGTTATATGTAACATTTGCTATTGTCATATTGCGCGCGCTATGTTGTAACTTCCTCGCGCTTTTTCAAATTGTGTTAGCGTATGTTTTCTTCGCGAGTTTATTCAACTGTAACCCTGAAGATGACCGTGAAGGTCGAAAGCTTGGTTAAGAAAAAACATTTAAAAAACTAGGGTTGAAGTATCAATTATATTGGATTATAATTTTTTTTTCTTTTTTCTTTTTTTTTCTCTTTCTTTCTTCTCGATACAATGACGACTGTAAAACACACTAAGCCATTTGAAAGGGCGTTAAATATTAGTAGCCCTTGAGGCCTCGAGAAATTTGAATATCAAGGAATAACTTCTCTTTTCTAATTATATTTGACATAGAAATATAAAGTTCTTTACAATTTAGATCCGAATTCGTGATAAGACCTTGTTTTGTTAATTGAACGTGACAGTATTGACACTGATGTCTATCTGAACCGTACATCCTTAGTGAAGTAGAAATACAGCAAGTGGCGAAGCTAAGACGTCAAATCTTATATCGTTGTGAAACGTGCTTTTCACTAGATGTTAGTGCGTTAGATTTCACTCACACCCACTCCCTGAAAATGGGTTGTTCGCAGTCAGGATTCATTAATTTTGCCTAAAATTCACAGATTTTTCTAATTCTCAAGCGTTCATCAGTGAAAGCTAATTGCAATAACGTCAACTGCGTTTGAAAAATATTGTTGATTGCTCCCTTCCCATTTTTGTGCCTTTGTGTTCCAAAATTTACAACGATTTTTTTGTTAACTTTTTGAATACTGATTTCAATTCCAATTATGTATTAAAATAGAAAAACTCTGGATATTTTTTTATGGGCAAAATCTGTATTAAAAAATATTTTATATATATTCTTAAGTACTTACAATTTTTTTCTTTCTAACTGAGATCTTTCGTACAGTGCCCCCGATGGTGATTCTCTCTAACTTTTAAGCGGTTAAACTTGCTTCGAAATCTTGTGATAAAACTAAAAGCTCGAAAATGAAGAATTTAGCCTGTAATGACTAATTAGTAGTTCCCGTAACGTGATGTTATAAATATTTTATGTGCTAATCATAATTATGCGTATTTGACATGCAAGTGTTGGGGCAAATTAAGGGATGGTTAAAATACTTCTCAGCATTTCGCGCGCCTTCGAATCTGAGAAACTAAATGAAGTAAATCATTAAAGTAAAAAACATCGACACAATGTCTGTATTTTAAATCTTAAATAGAAATTTTAATAGGCAGTTGTTTAGTTTTTACCTATAAACTCCTCATCTCAAAAGTAGCATAGAAGGGTTTCAACGAAGCCATATTTGAGGGCAAAGTGACAGAAATAATTTTATTTGGGAATTTCTTTTTATGCAGCAACATTGCATAATTCCTGGCCCGCCTCAAACCATGGGTGTCATGGAGCTCCACTGTAAACATTTCTATAGATTTGTATTCTTATTTTACCTACAATTACTGCATTCTGGTATTATTCCGTACATCTCCTTTTATCTCGTGACATGGCAAAGTTTTAAATATATATAAAAGCTTCCTGTTTAGCTTTCCTTTTGAAAATATAATCATATATAGTAGCTCGCTGTTTACACTAAAGTTATTAATCTTTGACCGAACAAATAAAAAAATGATTTTTTTTGAAGACTAATGTAGCCTTCGCTTCATGATTAAACTACTTTTGTTTTGACAGTTTGGATTACACGCTGCTACCTAATATTAGCACGCCTGATTCTTACCATATTTCGATCAATCGCTTTGCGTTCTTTTCCTCATATTAAAATATCGTGTTTTTAATCCTTGGATATTGACTTTCATAATAAAATTTTTAGAATTTTTTTTTAAAAATAATAGAATCTTTTGGCAATATTTGAAGCAGAAAGGACACAAATTTAATTATCTCTTAAGTCATATAGTTAATGTATGTTAATGCATACGTGTTATATTTATTAGATGACTCAAGGGAGTAGGAGCAATGTTTTTAGCTTGGAGCGGCAGGGGTATCAATATGGGAAATTAGTACCAACATTAAATTTTTTTTTCAAGTATAAAGGAAATTTGAAAAAGAGAAAAACGTAAAGCAATACTCCAAAACCATCTCCTGTTCGCACCTTCATGATGACTTGGTATTTTTTTTTTTTTTTTTTTGAATTGAGGATCTCAAGAAAACGATTTGAAAAGCAACTACATAAATAATTTAACAGAATTCGACAGCCACGCTGTCGAGAAAAGAATGATTCATGGCTGCGATGTGATCTGAGACGTGCCTAATCAATTTTACACCTCGAGTAACTAATGAATACAGGTGCAGTTGTACGGGCATCAAAATCGTGCAAGTAAAGGTTTTTCAAAGCAGTCATGTCAGAGGGAAAACAATAAAAATGACCTCATTTTGGAAATAAATTCTCGTGCGATTTGAGCCGCGCGCAAAAAAGTTCAACTTGCACGAGCGTTTTTTAGCGTGTAACACCCCCTCGTACAACTTATTTTTCAAACATAAAAGTTGCACGAGAAGTAGATTTGGTTTCCGAAGGTTGCAACGACAAAAATACTTGTGACATGATCGCGTGCAACTTGAACTTTTTTTGCGCGCTGTTCAAATTGCATGAAAAAAAACTACGTGTAATAGGGGCTTTAGCCTTAAACATGGCTGCCGCAAAAAGCCTCTAAAAACCTTTCCCGAATTCGCTTAAGTGACCACGGAACAATGGCTCCAACTCGAAGTTGTACTTCAAATACAGCTTATGTTTGAATACATCCAGTCCAACCTCGCCACGGGGCCGTTGTTTCGTGGTCATTCAAGCGAACTCTGGAAAAATCTATTGGCGCGAGATTGATATCTGTAAGTTGCTGAGTTGCACCACTTGTTTCGAGACACATCTTTTAGTGAACATGAATGGTGTAATACTACTACTAGTATAATCTACGTCAATCTGAATTTTTAATGCATCTCAAATATTGTGCACCAACGATTCAATATTTTGTTTCACATTGAAATGAATTTTCAAAATTGTTGAATTATATCAGTCAGGCATTTTATTTTAGCGTCGAAACGTCGTCGTTTTTAGATTTTAACTTTAGTTCTCCTTAATGGGTTTTAAGATTTTCTTTACATTTTACTTTTCTTTTTATTTCCATTTCCTTTTTTTTATGTTTACATGTATTTCTATAGTTCTATATAAAAAAAAAGTTATATACAAATATATATTGGTATTGTAAAAGAAGATATAGTAATAATTTAGGAAATGACTAGAGTCTAAGTTAACCGTTAGGTTTTCTAGTTAGACCCTAGGCAATGGACGTAATAATTTTAAGTAGCTTTCACTCACAAACAGTAGTTTGCGTTGAATCAGTTTTAGTTATCGAACAAAAAAAACACAAAGCAAACAAACAAAAACTTTCTGAAAGGGAACTAAGAGCTGGTCATAAACGTAAATGATTTGGCACATGGCATGAAGGAAGAATGAAAAAAACAACAAAAAACTGTAAACTATGCGCCTTCAACCATTCTAGAATTACAATACAATAGTATTTTATTCAGGACGCAAATTATCAGTGACATAGAATAAAACATTTAAGAGAGCCAAAGCAGAAACTAACACGCAGCTAAAATAAATAAATAAAATAAGCATCTTGAAAGGAAGTTTGGAGGTTAGCCCTATGTGAAAACTCCCGAAAACGCGAAACGTACACACAAACGAAGCAGTAGCAGTGATCTATGATCTATGTTCCGACCGTCATCCCCAACTGACAGCGACGCAGTCCCGGACGGATACCCCAACCCACAACAGACAAGCTCTCAGCACGTTGAGACTACCGCCCAGGACGCGGCGCCGCCAGTCGGGAACGACGGTCGCAACATAGTCTGTCTAATATAAGAATTCAATAAATTATTGAAAAGAAAAGAAAAAAAAAAGAAAAAAAAATCCTTCATAATAAAATCATACATTTAAATAAGCTTTCAGTTCGTTTTTGAATGATGAAAAAGTTCCAGCCTCAACTACCTTCTTAGGTAGATTATTCCAGGATTTAACGATTCTTATAAAGAAAGAGTTTTTATAACAATTAACTTTTGCTGGCTTATGATAAAGTTTGAAGGAGTGATTCGCGCGTGTCGATTTAAGCTTAGCTGGTTCAAAGTATTCTTTAAATTCGAGGTGACTGTAACCAAAGACTATTTTATAGCACTCAATCAAGGATAGGTATTCCCTCCTAAGAGATAAGGTGGCCGTTTTACCATGCAATGTTTATTTTTCTTATTATTTTTTTTATATATATAAACATATGTAATCTTACAATGTTTGCTTACCCAGGCGATTCCAATCTGATCGAGCATTGCATTGTTTGCAATTGTTAAAAGAAAAATGTTACGGTCATCTCTATCATCTCTTTCCAAAACGATGCATTTTCTAAAATTATAACAAAATTATCATGCTATTTTTACGAGATATTTTTGAATCTTGGCCAATCTTAAATAATTTTCTCAATTTTTGATTAAAACATGTGCGTTGTTTATCCACCCGCCAAAATTAAAAGTCATTCAACTTATCGCGTCTACTGTGAATTCCTTTTTGTAGCTTTTTGTGAACCTACATGAATACCATTATGTTGCGACTTCCAACGTAGTCTAAACATTTGAATAAGAAATACCAATTTGAAGAAGATTCTGGTTCGAGAAGAAGAATTGGTAATGCTAAGCGACGAGGAACAAAATGTTCGATGATTGGCTGATTCGCTGAAGCTGAGAGAAACGAACCACCTGAAAACTGTGCCAGTTCAGTAGTTAACTCAGTGGCCACCCGACTTATTAGCAGGGAACGTTCGACAAAAAGGCGCATACCACGCAAGCAGTACTAAGATTTATATTTCATATTTATTTAGTAAACTTATTATAGGTAGAATCTTACTTATACCTGGGAAAATTTTCGCTCTTAAACAAGATGGCGGTTATAAGGGAAATGAGCAAGACGAAGATGAGTAAACACAATTTCACGCACGCTTTAGTACAAACAACTTTTCAATCAAGAATTAAAAACGACTTCAAAGTTGCCCTAGGGCAACCTGTTAACGAGGGAAATACAATAAAGCAAGGCGATGTGTTTACGACATTTTTAGAAAGCAAATAGAAAAGTTTATAAATAATTATGAAAATCTAATTATGAAAACATTAAAACATCTCTGGACTTTTTCACTGACCAAATGCACCTTAGTTGTATATAATTTTAGGCAAGACCTAGAAGTTTTTGAATATGATATTTCCGAATTAAAACCTTGTTTGGAACAAAAAACGTGTTTGAGTGTTTTCGACTTTTCATTATCGTTACGTTTGCCCAAAGCACAAACACACTTTTTATTCAGGCTTATTGCTTTGTCTAACTTAAATTATCTTTGGAAAAAGTTTTTTTTTTTTTTCGACTAGAGATGTTTAAAAATTCATAAGAAATACTTAAAAAAATTAGGGCCTCAATGAATTTCCAGTCGTCGAAAACAAGAATAATTAGAATTGCTCGTAAAAAAAAATAAAGTCACCTAGTTATAAGATTTACTTATATGTATAATTTCAGAAAAATAAAAAGCTGAATTATGAGCCGTAGCTTATAGGATATATGCTGAGTTGCTAGCAAATTTAATGCTGTCAAATTCCATATTGAAATAATAACAATAAAATAATAATGCTTTATTTCTTAAAACGCATTTAAAAATCTCAATGCTTTTACAAAATACTAGAACTTAATACTGAATACTGAAAGACTAACACTTAATCCTAATACTAGTACTTAAAACTTGATGCATGAAAACTAAACTTAATGCTTAAATCCTTGATATTTGATACTTGATACTTCATCTTAATACTCGACAATTGATGCTGCATCCTTATACTTGATACTGAAAACTTAATCATAATAGTCGATACTAAACTTAATGCTAATACTTTACGCTTCATATATCATTGAAAACTAGATACTAAGTACTTAATACTTAATACTAATATCTAGAACTTGATACTAAAAACTTAAAATATACTGAGATGAAAACTGAGAAAAGATAAAAATGGAAATAGGATAAATTATGAAGACTCAAAAAGATAGGTTTTCAGTGTACCTTTCAAGTGTTATTCTATTTACATCGAATACATTTGGCAAAAAGCTGGAAAATGTTGTTGTTGTTAGAGAAATGTAGATACTTTACCAGTTTGTTGTGTTGCCTGTTGACTCGATGCTCGTCTTTGACCGATTTTTTTATGCTACCCTTCGTTTTAAGCAAAGAACAGCAAATGCTTATGGAAATGCTGGTATCTAACTAATATGTTAATCAAGACACTCGAAACACAGGTAAAGAGATGCCTTTTGTTTGGTTTACTGGTTCGCAGCGGAGCGTGCAACTCCCAACTGTTAGAAGATGCAACCACGTGCAGGGCAATAAGAAACAATGGAAAAGAAAGTAGAAAAAATAATAAAATAATGATGATAATAATAATAATAATAATAAAAATAATAATAATAATAGTAATGATAATATTGATAATAATAATAATAGTATAATATTGATAATAATAATAATAGTAATGATAATAATGATAATAATAATAATAATAATAATAATAATAATGATAATAAAAGAAAAAACATATCACATAATTTTTCTCTTCAACTCTAACTTCTAACTCAAAATTTCATTTTTGTAATAATAATAATAATAATAATAATAATAATAATAATAATTTAATTCTAGCGCATCACATCGAATCTCAATGCTCTTTAATGATATAAAAATTATAATGTAATAAACGTGATGACAACCTGTTAACGAGGGAAATAAACCAAGACGATGTGTTTACGACATTTTTAGAAAGCAAATAGAAAAGTTTATAAATAATTATGAAAACATAATTATAAAATCAATAAAAAATCTCTGGCAATTTTCAGTGACCAAATGCACCTTAGTTTTATACAATTTTAGGCAAGATATGATACGCTAAGGCCTAGAAGTTTTTGAATATGATATTTCCTAATTTAAACCTTTTAAACCGTTTGCCCAAAGCAAACACACTTTTTATTCAGACTTATTGCTTTGTCTAACTTAAATTATCTTTGGAAAAAGGTTTTTTTTTCGACTAGAGATGTTTAAAAATTCATAAGAAATACTTAAATCCTTAATATTTGATACTTCATCTTAATACTCAATACTCGACAATTGATACTTCATCCTTATACTTGATACTGAAAACTTAATCATAATAGTCGATACCAAACTTAATACTAATACTACTTAATACTAATAATAATAATAATAAAATAATAATAATAATAATAAGAAAAAAAACACATCACAGAATTTTTCTCTACAACTCTAACTTCTAACTCAAGATTCCATTTTTTAATAATAATAATATTAATAGTAATTTAATTCTAGCGCATGAAATCTCAATGCTCTTAAATAAAAAGTATAATGTAATAAACGTGATGTAAATATGAATAAATATATTATTTTATACTATTATATATACTATACTAAATATACTATTAATTTACTATCAACCATCTAACACGTGGAGAAAAAATATGAAAAACTAAGCGAAAATAAATAAATAAAATTCTTAGAAATTACGAATTTAAGAAAATTATTATAATTTTAGTTTTATAGAATATCGATTAAGATATTTTTCCATAAGAAGCTGACGCCTTTGTCTACCAAAATAATATATTTGCGTCTTTGATTCGTTGATATATATCTGAAAAGACGAATGCCCCTTTTTCGCGCTTTTGTATAAAAGTCATATTGTTATCCATATATCTATATCTATCATATATCTGGATGTGTCTATTCTGACGGTAAAGTGCTCAATACATTGACATGTAGAGCGTTATACATTATGGATTGTAGATAGATCAAAGACAAGACATAACTTTTGCTGTTACTCAGAGTTTCACGCTTACGCGATCTTCAGACAGTCTTTAATAAAGAATGATTCATCATGAAAATCATGATTCATTCATGAAACTCCGAGTAAAAGCAAAAGTGATGTCTTGTCTTTGATCTATCTACAATCCATAATCTATATATATATATATATTTATTATATGATTATCAATGAAATACCTATATTTCTCTATTTCAAAAATTTGGTATTTTCACATGTGAAGATAACATGTTATTTTCACATGTGAAAATATCATCACTATGGTAACATACTTCTTATAGCAGAAAAAAAGCTCAAAAAAGCTTTCTTTTCTTTTTTATTGATATTATATAATAAACAGAATATTACATGGGCGCTTGGAGATACGAATTTTATCTTCTCGTGTTGAAAATCTCTAACTCGTTCGCTGCGCTCACTCGTGAGAGATCTTTTCAACACTCGAAGATAAAATCCGCATCTCCTGCGCGCCCATGTAATATCCCCCCCCTCTCTCTCTCTCTCTCTCTCTCTCTCTCTCTCTCTCTCCAGCCATTTTGAAATCAGTCTTTCTTGTTTGTTTTTAGTTGAAATAGGATTTGAAAAGTCAAACTCGACAAGCATATCGTTTCACCAGCAGCTTTGATTTGTTTATAAGAAAGAGTTCAGGATCCATTACGGGTACCTGTAGGGCGAGCTGAGTCAAGAGTCATACGACACAACACAGGGAGCCCATGCGCTGTTTTTTTCTTTCTTTCTTTCTTTCTTTCTTTCTTTCTTTCTTTCTTTCTTTCTTTCTTTCTTTCTTTCTTTCTTTCTTTCTTTCTTTCTTTCTTTCTTTCTTTCTTTCTTTCTTTCTTTCTTTCTTTCTTTCTTTCTTTCTTTCTTTCTTTCTTTCTTTCTTTCTTTCTTTCTTTCTTTCTTTCTTTCTTTCTTTCTTTCTTTCTTTCTTTCTTTCTTTCTTTCTTTCTTTCTTTCTTTCTTTCTTTCTTTCTTTCTTTCTTTCTTTCTTTCTTTCTTTCTTTCTTTCTTCTTCTCTCTCTCTTTCTCTCTCTTCTCTCTCTCTCTCTCTTCTCTCTCTCTCTCTCTCTCTCGCTCTCTCTCGCTCTCTCTCTCTCTCTCTCTCTCTCTCTCTCTATATATATATTGTAGTATGAATTGTAAGTGTGTTTATATATATGTATTTGTTTGTATCTATATCTTGCAGCCCGAAAAGCAGAATTACATAAATTACTACAAAAATTTAAACTTAAATATAAAATATATCGTCATCAGCTATAATATAATTATATATAATATATTTATATAAAATAGGATCTATTTATTTCTTGATTGATGTTTGTTTGGGTATCTATAATGTTGCTGTGTTGCGGTAAACACTCACATGAACAAACAAAACCCGCTATCACTCAGTCGGTTAGTGCTGGCCTTTGGAACTAGAAGTGCTCGGTTCGATCTTCAGGATCTCCACGTCTCCCTCTGTTCTGTGCAGCTTATCTTTAAATACCCGTAATAAGGTGCAATGATAGGTTTTAGGGGACAAAGGGCACGCTTTCATACGCTTTATAGATGAGCCCCTGGCTCGTAAGAAATGGGCAAACACTCCTCGGAGTTCGAAGTAGAATATTAACTTTACCTCTTGCTATTCTGTTGTCTGTCAATCGTTTCATGACTGCTTATAATTCCATTGAGTTGCACCTACCTACTCAGTAAGCTTGCATGCACCGTATTCAATACATATTTGCCAATGACTCTAACAGACCGTTCATGTCGAAAAGAGTGACTGATTCGCAGCCGCCCTTTTCCATACCCTCTCCCCCCTAATCCGCTCACCCCCCACCCCCCCCCCCCCAACATATGTACACCCAAGGCCGATGAAACGGATATGACTCTCATAGAAAGGAATTAAGAAAGCTCATAGAAAAAAAAACAAAAAACACCAGCATTAATTTAAACAATATGATGATCGTTTTCTGTTCTTTATCAATCCCAAACCAGCGTTCCTAGATTTGATTTTTACTTATGTATATTTCGTACTTCTAAATTCCAATATTTATATTTTCTTTTATTATTTTTGTTATTATTACTTTGTGTGTGTGTTTCTCAGGGCCTCACTGAAAATCACTATTGTGAGTGGACTCCCTGACGAAAGATTTATTTATTATTATTAATAATAATATTATTATTATTATTATTATTTTCTAGAGGATTTCAGTCTCAATGCTAACGTTGCTGATCGAGGTCTCAGTTTATAAAGTTTCTAAGTATTGCTTTTATATATATATGTGTTTTTTTTCGGTTTCTAATTTTTATAACTATTTAAAGTATATTGTAAGTTTTTTAGATTATATTTCTTACGCATATATAGCTTTCTTATTGATATTATTATATTGTCACATAATCATCCATTATTTTATTATTATTATTATAAGTATTATTATTATTATTATTATTATTATTATTGAGTTAAACAGTTGATTGCAACTGTCGTTGTTTGTTACATTTAGCCCTGAGGATGGGCAATTAAGCCCGAAAGCTTGGCAAAATAAATGTCAATTTATGGTTGAGGATACAATTTATGTTTGAATTATTATTATTATTATTATTATTATTATTATTATTATTATTATTATTATTATTATTCCTACAAAAGGCTGTGTCGGCATACAATTATCAATATATGCTGACACGGGAAAATGAAATTACTAGAGCATAAGTATCTTTAAAGTAAAGTTTATTTGGAAATTAACACTTATGTACGTTCCAGTTAAGGTGCCAAATAAAATATTATTGTATTGTATTGAAGAAAGCCACGCCGTGCACGTTCGATAAGACAACTATCGTATAATTTTACTAATTAATAATATATATTTTTTATTTTTTCAATTTTAGACTTCGTAGTTCTAAGACAAATTTATTATTTTCTCAGTTTTGTGGCCGCTGGGCATATTTTCTTTTAAAACTGAACGGGGAAAAATATAGCCAATTTAGATGTATTAAGGTAAACATTTCTATCCTAAATGCTGAGATTGTGCTATAATCTTCGGTTTAATCTTTCAATTAAGAACCTTTTACGAGTTTTTAATGTCATACTTTAAAAGGAATAATCTTTTAGTCGTCCTCGTACAAGTAAAGCCGGTCAATCTGAAGCTCCCTAATTTATCAGTCTTGACACTAAGACATACAACCTACTAATTGCCTTAATTACTTTGCTGCAATTTGCACCCGTGTTAAAAGTATTTCACCCAAATTTCTACCATGATTTTCGGTTTACTAAAGAAAAATTCAAAAGTTTAAACTTGGTCTTAGGTGTTAGTTGAAAACGCTCGTTTTGGAAAGAAAATATCCGTTATTTTGAGTGTTTATCCTTACATATGCGCGCGCAGTCTATTTAAATCTGACCAAGAAGAAAAATACCAAAGATGGAAGGCCAATTCCATTGTCGATTAGTTAGTCTGAGTCTTTTTTAAAAGCTCCTTTTCTTAATTAGTCTACATAAAAAAAGTAGACCACACAAGTCAATACTTACTTACCTCGCTTGTTATCGAACAACATATTAATGGTTAAGTTAAGAAAATGCCAGTGAACGTATCTTATGACGCTGCTTTCAAGAAACCACTTATAACGATAAAATTTATTTTTCATAATATTTTTCAGACGTAATGGCATAAAGAAATTTTTTTCGGAAATAACTCATATCATCTGAAAAAGTACCGACTCAAAATCAACTCCTTTTTGTTTGGGAATAAACCGTTAAAAGCTAGAATTAAAAAAATAATGGAATAGCGTAGCAATTTCCTTGTCACCTTGACTTACACGTGTACAGTACTCGGGAACTACCAAAATCACTCAAGAGTGGGAAGCTGTCGCTTACGACTCCTCCTTCTACTTGAGTCTGCACTAAATATAGGTACTCAAGACACTAGAGAAAAACGTTTGCGCATGCGTGCCTTTCAATACGCTTTCCGAGAATTTACAAGAGTTTTAGTAAGAAAATAAATGCTTGTTTTCTCCAAGTATACAAAAAAGTTCGCGGGTATACTTTTGTGAGGCCAAGATACTGTATTAATAAAGACAATATGAAAGAATTAGCCTTAAGTTTAAAGAACTGACTTTAAGTTTTGGTATTTTGTAATGACTATTTTTCAGGCAAGTGTGAAAGTCAAATTTGTATATTTCTACAATAGCACGAAGACGCTTTTGACTAATTTGCATGCGGACTTAGAGCATGCGCAGACGTTTTTCACGCGTGTCGGTACTCAAACTTTTCAGGTTAACGAGAGCTCGCCCACTCACCAATCCTATATACTCTATTATTTCTTACCACGTACGGCGTGTGTGTTTGTAAGTAGTTTAAGCGTAGCGTTAAAAAACCTAAAGACAATAGTACGCAACGTGCCTACAGACAAACTAGTACTTCACGAACCCTGAACGAATGAATTAATGGTGACACAACACTAAAAACTATAAATACATCGTCCTCGATGTCGTGTGGCAACTTCATTGGACATTGGACATTGTTTACAAGTTCTCGACCAATCATGACGTGTGAAATTATGGTCTACCTGACGCCCGAAAAACGGATCTCATTTTAAGACTGGTTTGCTACCATAGCAACCCAGTAATTATACTAGTTATATTTTCGTATACTTGAGTGAAAGAACCAGTTGTTGACTTTGTGTCCTGTTATCTCTATTAATGATAATAATAATAATGAATTTTTATTGAGGCTCAATATCTAATGATGGTTACTCTACACATGGTTATCTCATGAGACGTCTGAAACAAAGCGCAGTGACTGATTTTCCGCTTAATAAGAAACCTCTGACCCGCGGTAGCTATAAGAAAAACGGATAATTGTAAGACAAGCAGAGACTACAATAAAAACAAAGCTCTTCTTTAATAAAAATTGTTTATGAAATAAGAATCAAATAACAGAAAATTGAAATTAAATTTTTTTGAAATATGATTATGGAAAATCAGAAGTAGAGAATGAAGTTGACAAGATGGTGTTCGCTTGAAAGAAAAGTTGTAATAGTGGAAGCTTATCGAGTGGATTTTTCTCTCTCTCTACAATGTGTTGAAAACTGAGCACTTTCTGACTTTTACAGTGCGAATTGAAAAACCGTGGGCACCCAAAATTAATTCACAAATCGCTTATCGTTCGTTGAACTATCTGAAACGACTCTCTAACTACACGAAGTTTGTCTGACTACAAATCAGTCGAACTTCTTGCAGTTACTGAGAGAGTTGTTTCAGATTGCTGAACGAACGATACACGATTTCTGAAATATTTCTGGTTGCCCACGGTTTTTCGATTCGTACTGTCACTATGTTTTAAACAGTGTCCTAATTAAGATATCGATTCAAAAACGTATAGTTTTTCTGATAGAAAAAAGGCTAGAGGCTTTATTATTTTTATAAAATTCGTGAACCGTGGAGAAGTCTGTGCCTACGGATACAGATTTGTCCGTATTTGCATACGACTTTTAGATGTTTTTTCTCGGTCAAACTCACTTCAAGCTTAAATTTCTTTTTTGAAACATGATAGTTTACTCCTAGGCATTTTCTAAGTAATATGCAATATTCGTGTTTAATCTGTTTGGGGCTTTTTAACGGCTTTACTTTTACTAAAATTATTACTCGCTGCAATCATGTTTAGAAGAGATAGCGACAAAAACATATCAATTAAGTCATTAAAACAAAACTTACCATATGCTCTGGGTGGATGCAGGCAGAACTGCTTGAATTTTACATTGAGGGGCTGAATTCTCCTAGTAGATCTTCAAGAGAAACTTTGCTTGGCTATTAATACTAGTTGTGTCAACAACTGGATGCAGGCATGCAGAACTGCTTGAAATTTACATCGACGGGCTGAATTCTCCTAGTAGATCTTCAAGAGAAACTTTGCTTGGCTATTAATACTAGTTGTGTCAACAACTGGATGCAGGCAGAACTGCTTGAATTTTACATCGACGGGCTGAATTCTCCTAGTAGATCTTCAAGAGAAACTTTGATTGGCTGTTAATACTCAAAACGTATTACTATTTGAAATGAGAGTTAAGGCACTAGGCCATGTGGGATTGGCTCAGAGATAATAATATGCGTAATGGATAAGTTGCGAGCCTTAATGTGAAATGTACAAGGCAGAAATGTACAAGACAGAAATGTACAAGGCAGAAATGTACGAGGCAGAAATGTACAAGGCAGAAATGTACAAGGCAGAAATGTACAAGGCAGAAGACGGAATTATGGCACAATGATAACTATTGTGTCACACAATGAGTGAACGGGGCTTGTCACTGAGCCGGCGTTATAAATCGTTGATCATGTGTATCACAGTTTATATAGGAAGCCTGATTTCATTATATAAAAATATATCTACTTGCGGGGCAAGCTCATAAAAAAAGACCTGTCCTTTTTCCCACACGATATTATCTCCGACGAGTTTTCTTATCTTTATCTCCCTTTATTATATTTTAATTAATACTGACAAGAAAAGAATTAAATTAGAGACCAACAAAGTTAAATAATTGGTATAATCATGTGTTATTATAAATTTTATTGTCCAGGGGCGGACGGAGGGGGGGGGGGGGGGGGGGTGAACTGGGTGACTTTTCACCCACCTTTTTTGTAGTCATGTATTCAGTAATTCAAATCTTCGTCGGAATATTTATAAATAGTTACAATGCGCTTAACAATGCAAGTATTTTATATAACACTCGTTGTTAATGTATTATGAGTCTAATATTCGAATATCCCTGAAAGATCTTGATTGCTTCAATATTTGGAATTTGCTTGCTCTAAAAATCAAAGTTCACCCCCCCCCCCCCCCCTTGTCAAATTTATGGATCCGCCCCTGTTCTTTATATATAACAATGGACTACTTCGACGATACGGCGGCCATTTTGATGGGGCAAACATACAAATCTTTGTTACACTTATGGCGTCGATTTGAATTAACGTTTCACCCCTAGACAACTTGACAAGAGATGAATTAAGAGGATGGGCATGAAAGAAAGACAAATAAACGAAACTCTCTATTTTATCAGACATTTTTGTTTTCTTTTGTCCCCTGCACGCCCCATAATGCATTGCGATTCAAGATGTGAAAGGAATGACTGATGTTGAGAACTTAACTTTCAATCTCGAGCGTTTTCTAAGTCTTAGTGCATGTGGTCACTTGTCACCATGGAGGGAGGGTGTGCATGTGGTCACTGGTCACCGTGGAGGAAGGGTGTGCGTGTGGTCACTGGTCACCGTGGAGGTAAGGTGTGCATGTGGTCACTGGTCACCGTGGAGGTAGGGTGTGCATGTGGTCACTGGTCACCGTGGAGGTAGGGTGTGCATGTGGTCACCGTGGAGATAGGATGTGCATGTGGTCACCGTAGAGGTAGGGTGTGCATGTGGTCACTGGTCACCGTGGAGGTAGGGTGTGCATGTGGTCACTGGTCACCGTGGAGGTAGGGTGTGCATGTGGTCACCGTGGAGATAGGATGTGCATGTGGTCACCGTGGAGGTAGGGTGTGCATGTGGTCAGGATTTTCTTTACTTTATGTTTATAGTTACCGTGTCCAGTGCCATACTTGATTTTTTGGCATCATTTTGAGAACCACTGTCTTGCATTCCCGTAGTCATAGAAACATCCGTACATGCCTAATAAGTTATTAATATAGTAATCTATTTTTTTTTTCATTTTTATTTCTCTCTATTTCTTGAGTAGGAAGAAGCATTATTTCATTCTATTTTTGTTCCGCTTTAAAGAAACCGCTAGTTAGTTCGGAAGTATATGATCCTCCTTGAATTTGTTATCGATCCGACAACCTCATTTCCTTGAGATGAAGTTGTTTTCTGAACCGATATTATCAAACAAGACAGTGTGGAAATTGAGGCCACGTTTCTTTTCTTTTCGACAGACTGAGTCACATACATGTGCATTTGTAATTTACTTCTTTATCAATGAAAGTCGTTCGACGCCAGATTGAATTAGCTGTTAATTTTTGTGTGGGGGGAGGGGGAGGGGTTATCTGTGAGACACCCTGAACGATAAGAGAAAATACACAAGCATCTATATTCTTACAAATGATAGCGGAACCACGGACTGATCATTAACTACTATTTGGACAGCGCACACCAGCAGTACTTCGCTCAGAAAAATATAAGCCATTCCAAGGTTAAGGAAAAATACTGGGTCGAGTTGGCATTGCAGTGCATTGTGGAAATGTTTTAGGGACATATTTCCAAGATGCCGCCTATTTCGGCCGCTAAAACAGTCCCACAATGCACTGCGATGCCAACTCGACCCAGGTTTTTCCTCGAGCTCGGATCGGCTAAATTTAAAGTTCACAATATATATTTTTGGATAAATTTAAAATAAGGAATGACTGTATGAAATTATAATATTTTAAAGGATTCTTTTTAATTTCAATAAAGTTCTTATATTATAAAGCAAAAATGATACTTCGTCACCGCAGCGATAAGCAATCTCAATTAGAGACCCAAAGTTTCCTATTTTTCCAGTTTTTTGTCTTGTTATCTTCGATCATAAAGCAATAAATCTAGCAAACTTGAGGTCAAGGTTTTAACTCTAGTGGTTGAGTAAGAATGTTTTTACCGCAGAGATAGATAGTGTTTGAAACACACAGATAACATCTGACGGCTTATTTATTGCCGACGTTAAAATCCAGCCAACCAGTCTTTAGAATAATTTATAGCTTTTTTACCTTTAAAAAAATCAATCTTGCTTTAGTCGAGACGTTGAGTAAGCAAAATGGATATATTTTCAACAAATTGAAGACCTAATATAATCGGTGAAGACATATACATACGTATATATATTGTTTTGAGTTTAATTCTCTTCTCTTCTCTTCTCTTCTCTTCTCTTCTCTTCTCTTCTCTTCTCTTCTCTTCTCTTCTCTTCTCTTCTCTTCTCTTCTCTTCTCTTCTCTTCTCTTCTCTTCTCTTCTCTTCTCTTTTTTTCCCCCTTTTTCCTTTTTCTACTTTGCTTTCCTTTACTCTTATTCTTACTCTTTATCAACTAGCACTGTATTTATCATGCTTAATGGACACAGGGTGGAGCTAAAAATGTGTTTTGGCATTCCTGACAGTTCTCTTCTCTTCTCTTCTCCTTCCGTTTCTTTTCCTTTCGTTTCCATTCATTTCCTACCCTACCCTACCCTACCCTACCCTACCCTACCCTACCCTACCCTACCCTACCCTACCCTACCCTACCCTACCCTACCCTACCCTACCCTACCCTACCCTACCCTACCCTACCCTACCCCTACCCTACCCTACCCTACCCTACCCTACCCTACCCTACCCTACCCTACCCTACCCTACCCTACCCTACCCTACCCTACCCTACCCTACCCCACCCCACCCCACCCTACCCTACCCTACCCTACCCTACCCTACCCTACCCTACCCTACCCTACCCTACCCTACCCTACCCTACCCTACCCTACCCTACCCTACCCTACCCTACCCTACCCTACCCTACCCTGTCCTACCCTACCCTGTCCTGTCCTGTCTTACCCTACCCTGCCCTATCCTACCCTACTGCTCTACTCTACTCTACTCTACACTACGCTCTATTCTACCTCTCTTCTATTTTTCTTCTTTTCCCTTGTCTTTCCTTTACTTGTCTTCCCTTGGCTTTTCTTCGCGTCTCTTCTTTTCACTCCCTTTCCATTTTTTATCTTCTCTTCTCTTCCTTTCTCTTCTTCTTTCTCTTCTATATACATTTTCCCCTTCGTTTGATCTTTCCTTGTTATGATTTCATGTTTGGTTTTCCTTTTTTCCTCTTTCTTTCGTTTCGTTTCCCTTCCCTTCTTTTCTTTTCTTCATTTAACCTGTCTGTATTTTCTTAACGTTCAGGAATAAATAAGGCTCGAAAGAGAAAAAAATACCCGGAAAAGTTTTTAGACCAGAAATTATTCCAAGTTAGCCGCATTGCAGTTTCCCTCACTTGTAA
This sequence comes from Anthopleura sola, assembly GCA_023349425.1. Classification (NCBI taxonomy): domain Eukaryota; kingdom Metazoa; phylum Cnidaria; class Anthozoa; order Actiniaria; family Actiniidae; genus Anthopleura; species Anthopleura sola. The sequence continues at coordinate 2,709,393 of JALHLI010000004.1, forward strand.
CGTCGTAATCGTCTTTCCTGTGCACCAGCCTTACAACACAAATAGTTAAAACATTGGGGAATCACACGTAACATTGTCTTCCTGATCACTTCGTTTCGAAAGGCATACACAAAGGGATTCACAGCGCTATTACTATAATGCATCCACTTCACAAAATCGATCAAACTTTTTAGCTTCTTTCCAGATGGTAAGGACGATGGACTATAGGGATATATCAGAGAGACAACAAAAAAAGGCGTCCATGCTATCACGAACAACGCAGTGATGATGATCACCGTTTGTGCAGTTTTCCTTTCTTCAAAGGTGTTGACGCGGCGTTGATGCAATGAGATGTGGCGGGAAATCTTTTCTTGGGTCTTTTTGACCAGTATGTAAATATCTATATATATGAAGACCATTATAATGAGAGGTACCACAAAGCCACAAAGGAACAACACTAGAGTGCGGGTTCTAGAGTAAGCCAAACTGGAATAAATCCCATTATAAACTGATATACTCATTGCCAAAAGCCAAGCCACAGAGATCATAAACAAGTTGATCTTTTTTTGACGACCGCGCTTGCTTAACTTCTTGGGGTTTGATACGACGATCCGTCGCTCAATGCTTATGGCCACAAGATTCATTATCGATGCCAAAGCGCTGAAGATGTCAAATATGCGGAATAAAATGACTAAATTTTTGTGTACTGAAGAGCAGTTCTTAATTGTCGGACACACCAGCTGGTAAATCCACCATGGAATAGAAACTAGACCGACACACAAGTCTGAAACCGCAAGACTGACAAAAAACATGCTGATGCCAGTACGAAGCTTTAAGTTGGTCGCGTAGCTCGCCACAACTAGAAAATTGCCCACAACAACGGTTGCCGAAAGCAGAATGTAGATGATTACAAATATTGAAACTTCTGTGTCTGACCGCGCAAAAGGGGTCGCACTCCCATTGAGGGAGATTAACGACGATGAGTTGTTGGCCCACAAAGACATTGCTGGATTATAAATAACAGTTCTTAACTTGTGTTTCTTGTAGTTGGTGACTTAATTATTGATATCAGAGTGTCTATACCTTTTCCTTGGAAATGATAGTTATTGTATTTTGAAAGGTAGATTGCCGAGTGTGATTTCACCACCGCGGCGTTATCGGTTCTGTTCTTGTAGTGATTATTATTGACAAGGTCCACTAGTTTACTTTGCTCCAGCCAGTAGAAAATCAAGTGTTGACCGTAAGATTTGATCAATCACGCCCTTCTGAAAAGAAACACCATTAATGATATCAGTCTTGGAATTCTTTAGATGAACAATGTCTTTTGATATGCGCAATGAAGGGCCTTGGTTTGATTTCTCTTATCAAAACAAGATTACTTCAAAACTTAAGAGCTTAGAATGGTTTATTGGAGACTAAGTGGTTACACTGAGTTCTAATAGGAAGAATGGATTCTCTAGCTGTCCACCAAAAGCCCTTTTCACTGCCTTTAACTAATTCCATAAAATTGAATGTCAATCCTACTTCTGCCTTTGAACTACGAAAACACTTGTCGGTGTTATTCGAGAGATGTTTATACGAAAACGTAAGAGAGATGTTTATGTTGAAGTAAGAATACAGCTGGTGAATTCAATACGATAATTGAGACGAAATCAGTCTAACCACGAATCAAAGCAAGGGATATGTATATGTTGATGTTTTTTTTCCCTTGGCGTGAGGTCTAAATCTCTTTATCCAACTCTTGAAAACCTATTTCTGTCTATTATATTTACATAAATATAGACAAGGTGCTCACTACTTACCTGTCCAGTAGTATAGCAGTTGGAAGTATTGAATACCCAAACAATAATCTTGATAAGAATCTACTACAGTGTTTCAGCTGTCTGTTGGGAGTATTAAGACTCGGGATCAGTATCAGTATCGGTGCAAGTCTGACAAGAGACTAAAATAAATGACTTAGATGCTTGCAATATGATTTATACATAGTTGTGACCGCTGACCCAGATGACTGCATACCTAAGACTGACGTCATTGTAAAGGGTTTGTCAATAACTGTCAACTAACACAAAGTTGTGTTTTAATCTAAAAATGTCCTAAAGTTGTCCATCAAATTCAATAGATTTTTCTTCATTTCATCTCTATTGCATTTAGTCGTTTGTCTCTAAGGCTCGGTTTAGACGTCGAATTTCACATGTGCCGAATCTAATGCAAATGAAGTCAAACAATGGGTTTTGCTCATTTGCATTAAATTCGGTACATGTGAAATTCGTCGTCGGAACCGGGTCTTATTTCTCGCTATTATCCTTCAAATATTTGAATCTTTTTCAGCATTATTTTCCTAACCGCTTTGTTGTTGTTGTTTGTTCAGTGTTTTTCAGTGACCCCAAGCGAGGCCTATGGCTGTATTAGTTATTAGACCGGATCTATTTCTAAGTTTCCTGATACTTTAATTATCAAATATTCTTTCGAGGGCTTGATGTTTTGCTCATAACAGAGATTATTGAATTTAGAAGATTTTTATAGCGTTAGATGATCAAAACATATGTTTTAGATTATAAATCCGTTTTGCACAAGCCTCATTGAAAAAGAGTATCGTTTAAGTGTGATAGGATCGGAAGATTTAAAACTTAAATAAACCAACGTCCCTTTTAATCCCTAGTTCAAAAATTGCAACTTTATTCTATTTATAGTGAATAGCCTATTGTTATATTCAGTATGGATAAAAAGTTAAATTTTACACCGTAAAAAATATGCTATACTACTCCGACGAAGGACTAGCGTCCGAAACGTCAGTAAGTGATCTCTCTTATTTTTTACGGTGTAAAATTTAACTTTTTATCCATACTGTTTCATTAGAAACACCGACGCAGCCCACACTAGCTTACCGCTAGTTATCGTATTGTTATATTCAGTTTGGAGACACATGAAATCGTATCTTATTAAGAGATGGCTGCAGAAAATGGGACATCTTATTATTGCCAATGCAAATGCTTCGACAATCATGCAAAGCCATGACCGTACGCGTATTTTTATAAGCTTCATTTTTATTCACAGACAGTTTTACAAATTTTGTTAATCAAAGGAGACTCTTTTTGAATTCTAAATGTTTTTGTTTTTGTCAAATTAAAAACATGCGTTTATTACTGGTTTTCAAGGCTGCCATGTTGGATGAATTTAACAAAGATTTGTAGCATGTATGACTGCCTTGTCTTTCGTTATTTCATTCTCTTGAGAATGATTGAAAATCTCCTTTTATTTCTTTTCTTTGTTTGTTTGTTTGTTTTCAGTTACGCTGGCTGGTTTGCTTCCTTGCTTGTTTCTTTGTTTCTTTGTTCTTTTTATCTAATATTCATTTCAGTTGTTTGTTGTCACTGTCAAAGTGTTTTTGTGAAATCTTCCGTGAGTAAAACGATAAAAACAACACATTCAATCACTGGTCTGAAGTGCAATGTAGTTTTTCTTAAGTAGAAAATGATTTCCTAAGGCGAAGTATTAAGAGAGTTCTCAGCTCATAACGGAACATCAACTCTAACTTGTTTATTTAGCGCACTCCATGTTTCTGCAACCCACACATTTCCAAACGCGGCATGTTTTGCAGATAGGGTCTTTCCTTGGTTTCCGTCCATCAAATTTACAACGAAGCTTAGTAAGTTCTTGAAACGACCAACGGAAGTCAAAACCGAAGGGGCGGCTTTGGAAGTGTTTAAGGAAGCAGAATCATGAAAACAGATAGCTATCAAAGGTTTCAGTAGAGAAAAAAATATAGAGGAACATTATCCATTAAATCGCAAAATATAGCTAAAATATTGAGGCTGAACTAGAAGGGAATTTACTGTACTTTTTCCCGTCCCGGAACAATAGGTTTTGGCCGATGTCAATCAGGTCGTTTCCATGACATTTCATAAGCATCGGCATGTGACTATTTTTTCGACTGCAGGGTTATGAAAATACTTTGATTAATATCTAAGTCTAAAAAGTATCGGAAATATTGAGAAAACCAACAAAGTAGTGAAATCAGTCTTCTTCAGTCCCTCACATTAAGGCTCGCAACTTATCCATTACGCATATTATTATCTCTGAGCCTATCCCACATGGCCTAGTGCCTTAACTCTCAGTGAAAATATTTGTCGACCTAGGATAGGATATATAAATCTAAAGTTTGAACTAGTCTGTGAGCAGGCCCTACTTCCTTCGTCTGACTGAAGGATTTTTGTAAAACTATTGAATTTAGCATGTTTAGATCGTCATTCGTTCGTCCGTCCGTCCGTCCGTCCGTCCGTCCGTCCGTCCGTCCGTCCGTCCGTCCGTCCGTCCGTCCGTCGGCCGTTGGCTCATCCGTTTTTTTTTTTTCACCAATCCGTCCGCCTTTCCGTTCAATTCTTTGTTTATTAACTCATTCATTTGCAATTAGCTCGGAAATCCTTGGAAGTGCTAAACATTGTCTGTTAGAGCATCAGAAACGATTTCCTTAGCAAGTAATAAAAAACTAATTCCACTGCATCCACCTGCAGGGCAATCAAGTGGAAGGAAACACAAACATCCACGTTAAAAGCTTTTATCCTTAAGATTATCATACTGTTTACTTTAAGATCCCAAACTAGCCCACCGTTTAATTCTCGGCGTTCGCAAAAGGCTGACACTAAAATCACTTTTTACCAATTAGTTTTTCTAACATTATTCGTAGAATCTATTCCTATATTTATACTCCATATTTCGTTCACATGGCTTAACTTTTTGTCGCTTTTTTGTTGCTTTATCTTTTCGTTTATTTCAAAATTGTTTTTCGTCGTTTTTTTCCTAAAGAGCAGCGGCTCTAGTCAAAGATTCTGGCTCAATTAATGTCTAAGTGTTTTGATTATGATTATTTACGTTGTCCTAACTCTCTAGCTTCTGAACAAAGATAAGAAAGATGATACTTTTGAACACAATCCATCGGCTAGTATTTCTCAATCAAACCGACCCTGGTAGCCAAACAACTTTACGCCCGCCTAAAGATAGTGCTTTGTTTTCCATGATGATGTACAAGTGCTAAAACATTAAAATGTCACTCCATTTGGCACATGATTTTTATTTACATTTCAGGCAAACGTTTTCGGGTGTACGCGCGCAATGCGCCAAACTTTGATAAGATAGAGTCTAAGAATAAAACTAACCTATTTACTCGGGCGGCATCCCCCTCCTTTTTTTCAGTCGGTGCGAAATATTGGATCTTAAAAAAGAAGTATTTTTTGCAATTGCAGAACAGAGGGGGGAAATCTCCCAAGTTTCCACTTTTGGTATTCTTTTATAAAGAACATTGCCCTTCCAAGCTTTTTTTACATACCAACCCTAAAATTCAAACATCTTTTAGTGCAAGTCTAGCGTATTTGACATGGCAGCATTTATGGTTAGTTCTCTACGTAGGCAATTAGACTTCTGACATCCTCTCTAAAAGATATCTCTAGGAAAAAGTTCCTTTAATAATCATAAGATTATCTTCTAGCAGTATACGCTGTCGAGATATAAAATCGAAGTTTCGTACGTACAGCCGCTGGCCGATTCGTACCGCGATGGGGAAATGCTACCTATCCCTTTAACCTACTCCATGCACTCTCGAACATTTATCTTGAAATCTCGCTAAAAATCATAAAGAGTCAATGTTTTCAATTAAACTCCAACAATTAAGATATTGACAATGATACTCTGTGAGATCACGTGACGGGCAGCCATTTTGGAATTTCTTTAAAACACAAGAAATTTAAACTTTTTTTACTGCGAGAAGAAAACGAGCAAAAAATTAACGATGTTTTTTAGTTTTTTGTTTTGACTGACGTTTTTTAGATAATAAAAAAGCAGACGCTGTCGAGGGATATTTATTAGCTTGTTAGTTGGCTTTTAGTGAAATGAAAAAACCATTATCACCAAAACTTCATTCCAAAAGAAATCGTAAATCAGTTGAATAGGTTTTTTTCTTCACTAGTCAGCCACATCAATGAACGCTGCAGGCAATAGTAACAAAATAAAATAAATCTTTTGATGTCAGACAGTGTTTCATGCAGGGATTCACGAACATGACAATTTAATTATAAATGGAATAATATTAACATAAAAAGAATAATAGCTAAAAGACTTTAAAAAGTATTGAAAAATTCAAGAGAGCAAACGCCTAATTTGGCGGCCGACTTCTGGGGTTGATGTATGAGTTTGCACCAAATTCAGCATTTTTTATAAGACACGCAATAATTGTTCCTAAAAATGTAAATGAAATTTTCCTAGTTATTTAGTATATTTTACAGCAAAAAGGTATTTGATAAAACTTTGCCTAGAATGGTTTAATTTCTTAAGTGAAACTAGCCGTAGAACTAAGTTATATATATTACTGTACAAAGCCGGTTAAAGAAATGTTTGCTGATGGACTGGCATAGTCTAAGGCTGCAAGAAACGAAATGGCACCTCATTGAGAGAGGCTTATTTAATAGAACTACTAATTACCATAAACTTGAAGACCATCAAAAATTATATCAAATCTATAAGTTAATAAACATATTTCTATTTTACGAAGTTTGAGATGTGAATTTGAGAGTAGATTGAGTGATAACATCCAATAAGACAACTTTCTACCAGTAAATAAATTCATTCCTCCCACACATATTTCTTACTGAAGAGAAATTACCAGCGTCTGATCATGAGATATGAGAGTGTAGCAAAGCTCTAAAATGTTTTGCATCTGTATGAAGATATTTTTTTGGAATTGAATATGTAAAGTTAAATGGTGAAAAGTGATATTTTACAGTACAGTTACAGTTACAGTAAAAGAAATATTTGCTATTTCAAAATTAAATTAAATAAATCAATAAATTAATTAAATCAATAAAACTAAACACCATGCTTATCTTCTTTCATCCTTCCTTTCTTTGTTTTCTTTCTTTCTTCCTTTCTCTTTTTCTTTTTTTCTTTATTTCTTCCTTTCTTTCTTTCTTCCTTTCTCTTTTTCTTTCTTTCTTTCTTCCTTTCTCTTTTTCTTTCTTTCTGGCTTTCTTTCTTTCTTCCTTTCTCTTTTTCTTTTCTTTCTTTCTTTCTTTCTTTCTTTCTTTCTTTCTTTCTTTCTTTCTTTCTTTCTTTCTTTCTTTCTTTCTTTCTTTCTTTCTTTCTTTCTTTCTTTCTTTCTTTCTTTCTTTCTTTCTTTCTTTCTTTCTTTCTTTCTTTCTTTCTTTCTTTCTTTCTTTCTTTCTTTCTTTCTTTCTTTCTTTCTTTCTTTCTTTCTTTCTTTCTTTCTTTCTTTCTTTCTTTCTTTCTTTCTTTCTTTCTTTCTTTCTTTCTTTCTTTCTTTCTTTCTTTCTTTCTGTATGTTACGCCTGACTAAGAAACTATAATTGACAAATAAATTTGTTTTTCCCCAAAAACTTCCTATCATGAAGATAAGTGTCATGCATCCTGGGAAATTAAACCAGCCTGTTACAATAAATGTCAAAGAAAAAAAGAACCAAAAGCCTTTATATCTTGGAAAAGGAGGACATTGTAGTTTCATCAGCTTGCTTTGAAACTCCCTTACTCTACCTTAATATCTCTAGCTCGGAAAAAGCACAAAGATAACTTAAATATTCATATACAAAAACTCTCTCGATGATTTTAAAGCCATAAGTTGTGTTGCAAATTGCTCATACCTTAATTGATCAGGAATAATTTCCGTTATTGTATGTAGCCGTCTTGCACGTACAGACTTCGCACTACTGAGCAAGTTAGCTTTTTGACTGAATGCCCAAAATAGTGAACTTATATTTGAGGTAGACGACAGATAGGAAAGACAAATCGGCGTCATTGAGTCTCGTGTATCGCTGGAGGCTAATGCTCTGGGTGACTATTATTTATCTTGAAAGCATTATGACGAAATACATAAGGAGAATATCTTCCAACTGGATTTTCATTGTTTGAGGAAAAAATAGGAAATTTTGATTTTATTTATTTGTGGTAACTTTCAAGAGCATCATATCCAAAACAATGAACATTTATTTTGGTTGTAAAAGTTCGAGTGAAGGAAAAAATATGGTATGTTAGGGACCGATAAAAATAGTTTTATGATGACAGTGCCAAAGCTTTAGATAAAGAAAGGAAGAGAAGAGAAAAGGATTTGCTTAACATAAGTGACATAGGATTCAGTGGAAATCCCAGTGTAATGCTGATATGTTAATGTATGATGGATATGACACCAACACACGTACAAACTGTTTGATAACAAATGGCGGAAAGGTGACTTCCTGCCTCCTTTTCTTCGATTGCATGTTGTCTTCAGGCTAGGATTGCACAATTTAATGACTGTGTTGGTTTCTGAAGCTGTTTTAAGGGGTTTCAACAAAATATAAACTTGTCTGATATCACGGTTTATAGACCATTTGAGATTGCAATTTTTTTTATCAGTATAATTCAACACTGAACTTGAATGTAGAGTTTTGCGCGCTTTGATTGGTCGAGCGACCAGTGATCATAACATAATATTCACTACTCGAGGGGTGATTATGAGGTTCGCCAAACTTTGCTTGAACGGAAGTAATACTAAAATGTGTTTTTTTAATCCTGAATTTCGTCTCTTTCCCCTTGAAAACTGAATTCTTTCTCATCTAAAATTTTAAAAACCAGATTCAAATGTTCCTGCCTCCTGTCATGGCTGCCACCACGTGATGGTACAAAACCTCTTTTCAAGCCTAAAATTATACTAAATTATATTTTCTACAGCAAAGAAACCTGGAATTGATTTCCTTTCGTTGTTACGTTATCTGTTAGTAACCACAAGAAATGATAAGGTAAATATTTCAATATTCAAATTTCAAGGTATTCAACATCTCCACCCGTAGCCTTTGCCAAAGGGGTTTGCGTGATTCACCTAGATTACGAACACGACATTTCGTCAAGTACTGTTAATCTTGGAAGATTAATAATGATCACGTGATAAGGAGTAAACAATGAGATAACCTTACAATTACGTACATCGCTGGATTCACGAAAAGAAAGAGAAAAGCCCAATATCGCATGACACAAATCACGATCACACGCAATAGATACTACACAGGCTAGTGATATCGGTTCGTTGAAAGTGTGATTCGTGTTACTGATACCGTTGTTAATTCTCACCGATAAAAAAAATTAAATTAGATAGAAACTACGAAACAAGTAAAGGAGTAACAAGAAAATAGGACAAAAATCGAGGGAAAATGGCTAAAAACAAACAAAAGATCTAGATTTTTAAGCTTTTAAGTGACGTCATGGCCGCCATTTTGTTTTAGTTCACTGGCGGAACTTTTTTTCAGTTTTGGAATGAATTGCTTTAAATTTCTTGTATGTGCTTGAGCAAAAAGCAAGCAATATTCAGGAGTACGAAACATTGAAACAATATTTAACGTTAGAAAAGGCCGGTGGATTTTAAAAACCTGATAAATCAAGTGAAAACTGAAAGAAAACAAAAGACTTCACCTTAAAGATAAGCCAAATACACGAAATATTCCGTCGTATCGTGCTGATGGATTTTAACGTTTAGCCTATATAGTACTGAAGCGGTTTTTTTCCCTTGTCTTTGTTGATAAAAAGGAATGCTGTTAACATAATCACCACCTTCATCCTGGCCTGATTTACTATTATTGATATTTATATTATAAAGTATTTTTGTTATCACTATCATTGCAACTTATTTATAATTTTTACTTAAAAAAGTGTTTTGACGAATGCAAGTGAAATCTGTGTGTTAATTCAATTCGTAAAATTCATGATCATAAAAACCTGCAGATTTCACAATTTTGTCGATACCCCAAAACGTAACAATACGACTAACTCGCAAATCGAATTCGAATTTAGCGTGTTGGGTTTTGCGAGGTCGAAAATTGGAGAGCCCGGAGATAAAGGCCCTAAAATCAGGGGAGAGACTTAACAGAATCTACTCACATGTGCCAAATTCAGGAATTGAGCCCGAGATGTGAGAGACAAGTGAACTACTGCTATACCACATATTATGCATTAGAAATAGTTCGTGTTTGCAATTGTCTCTTGTTTGCTAGGTACCTGAGACCTCGTGTTGTAAGCTCTAAGGCAACATGATCAGCTGCTTAAATACAGCTTTGGGTTTGTGTATACATTCTATATAGAGAAGTCTTCCTATATCATTCAATCCTCTCAAAGGTTTTGCAAATCAGCGAAAAAATCAAGATCTATTTTTGTGCATTTGTCTGCGACGTACCTGTGTTTTTCTTTCTTACTTTTTCTTTCTTTCTTTCTCTCCCTCTCTCTCTTTTCTATTTTCTTATTCCTTTTACACTTTTTACTTATTTCAGTTTTTTTTTCTTCAAAAGAAAATTTTGAAAAACAAATCAACGCCTATTTATGAAAAGTTCGATAAAAGCCGGTACTTGTTGCTAGGCAACCAAAGACGTCGACCTGGTAATAAATCAATTCCCTAAGAGGCATAACCGTATAGATTGGAGGATATATAAGTATATGTAGCCGTTTATCAGACCAGCACTGATAGAGCTCTTAAGCTAAAGCTCTAGCAAATGTTTATGGTATCTTGACTAACACTGAGTTGATTCTTAAGATTTCCTATCATCTGTGGTCGAGATTAAGAGGAACAGACATGATAATCACGTGCGCGTTTTGGCGGGAAATTTACTATGTTAAGACAAAGTTTCCCATAATCCCTTTAGTACTATTCTGGCCTTAAAGTCGAGGGCAGGGTAAAATTTGCACAATCAAAGGTGAACATTTTTTCAATGGATTCGTTTAAATTGTTTGCTTTTTTATACAAATTTAACCTTGAGAATCGTAAGGTATTGTGGGAAACTACGGAAAGGGACCGTGCAACAAGCTGGCGCTTTTCTATAAAAAGAATCGCTGTTGCAAATCATCTTATCATGAAGTGCAGTTATCTCTAAAATTCAAAATGCAACTTTCGAAAATTTAATTGTCAAAAAGGCACTAATATGTTGTAAATTGATATACCAGGTGCAAAGCTGGTTCTCAAGGAAGAACGTGTCAATCATGTCATGAAATGTAGAAGAGACCAATCACTACAAGGAAGCTCGCAAACGCAATAATGGAAGAAACGTTTTACTCAAAGCGAGTAAATGAGGTACGTCATGTTTAAAACTGTCTCAGTGAGTCACTAAAGATCATGCCAGTCACAAGGCATGGATTAAACCAAGCAAAATAGTGCTGGAAAACACTGATAACAAAAATAGAAGTCCAAAACTGTTCTTTCCAGACAAGTTAATCTTTACGACAAACTGATGTGCAAACATTCAGCTGGCTATCTGGTGTGAAGTCATTCCAGATGCACCCTCGTACTAATGGGGTTTTCATATCTTAGACCTAAAATATGGACGCTCCTGATGTCTAGCTCTGAACTATACTACATCAGTGTACTTTGCCTTATCGTATCGGCCATCAACAAATATATATACACAGATACTTTTTTTCTTCTTTTTTTTTTTTTTTTTTTTACATTTTTTGTCAGTTGTGAAATTTTACGAGTTCACTTTACAATTTCACACAGATACTCATGATAAACTAAATAATTCTTATAGTCAATTAGATTCACCGCTATCACCAGACTGTCTGAAATGACTTAGATTAGAGATGTTTTCGGGATCATTCTCGAGAGAGTGGAAAACAAAAGCCAAAACGCCCATGTTGATTGACATAGGCAAAGGACCGAGTTTAACCAATATGGTGGATACGAAACCAAGTGCTTGAACCGCAATACATAAAACGCAGATCAAAATTAGAAACAAGATCGAGTGCTAAATTAAATCACTATATGCACATTCGAAACCGCGTGTCGAAGCCATTATTTACCATGGATATTTATAAATATAAACGATAAAACGAGGGGCTAGATACATATTATTGTATAAAACTATCGGCCTCGATTTCCCCCACGCCATATTGTCTGCTTATGCCCCAATTCACGCCTCCGCGATTATTGTACGCAAAACGTTAGCACAGGTACATGCTTCTACTAATTTTAAAATAGTTATTTTTGATTAAGAGAAAAGTAATTCTTAAATATAAGTACATTACCATGGATTTTTTTTTAATCCTGAGATCCTGCACTAAATCTTGAAGCGATGTTGCCGAAATAGTAGCAAAAAGCCAACGAGCGTTTTGCCACTCGTGCATATATTACTAGATTTGCCTCGAAAATATGTGAAATAGATTCCAGTCATTATTGATGTCAAAGTCAAAATTCAAATTAAGTAAACTAGGTTTTGACAACAATATTTATTTTCTGCTATCAATATTTTTTTGATTCTTGCTTATGTTGTTTGCCTGTACTGAGTTAATGTGGAACAGTGACAGCCAAGCGAGTCTGGCATTCTTGGCGAAAGTACAACTGCAATCAATCGAAATCTTTGGAGACTGTCTCTACTTAGTGTCTTTTTGACTGCTTTTTCAGCTTCAGTTGGCACTTAACTGATAAAGTTTACAGTTAGTATTAGAAGAAAACAAGAGAAACCAATGAAAGCCTCGTGGCATGTATGGAAGAGAACAACACATTAAAAAGACATGTTTATATGAAACTAATAATTCGTCTCAGAATGATGAATTCAAATCTAGTCATAACTTATATAAATATTCGCAGATAGAAATTATTATTTCCTAAACAAACTGGTTTTACCTGGTTTGTCCTTCAAGACGGCCAACGAAAGACTCGCGTTAATCTTACACATCCACTTGAAACCGCATTTTCTCTGGCATATGGTGTTCAGCTGCAAGAGAGCTGTTTTGTAGCATGAGCATCAGTCAGACAAATTAGACGATTAGTGAATCTTTTGGGGGGTTTAGATTTAGCTTCCCTACTGGCGGAATTAGTGTTATCGTTCTGACGTTCGTCAAGATGTGAATTGATTTGCGCTTGTTCAGTGCGTCATAATCTTAGGCTTATATTAGAAAAAAAAATGCATTCCCTCTAGCATTTTCAATCGTACTCTTTCATAATCAAGCAATCAGCCAATTGCTTTTCAAAAAAAAACAGTTTTCTTAACGGAGAAGTGATTGAAGCATCGTATTGACCCTTTTATGATAAATCCTACGATGTTTTTTCACGTTTAACGTCAAATTTATTCTTTTGAAATTTGTTCTTTTGAATGGAATTGAAAAGAATATATTTTGACGTCAAACGCGGAAAATAAAGCAATGTAGGATTTATTAAAATGGTCTATTCATTTGGTAAAAAAAAAAAGAAGAAGAAGAAGTGATATAAAATTTGCATCTAAACAGTGTTGTACAGGCAATGCTCGTTCAACGTCCCAGACGATCAATTTCGTACATACAAGACGAAGAAAAAAATTGAACGTTATTTTATTATCCCATTCGCCGCTTAGCTGCCCGCTAATGAAGAGTTGGGAACGGAGAAGAGAGGATGATCCATGCTTTAAGGGTATACTCAATTGTTTCTGACCTCATGATCCCACGCTAAATTTCGCGTTTAGGACTGCTCTCATTTTTATCAGCCTAGAGGTTGTTTCAGGGTTCAATAAATTCAAGACGAGTTTTTTCCCTTTAAATTTCATTATCAAAAAAGCGAAATCAAAGATATGTAGTGGTTATTATATATATATACGTAGGAGGGGGAGCCGGGGGATAGATCTGATTACATGTGATAGATATGCTAGTATTAGACTCTGATGCACTGAATTTGGGCTCATAGATTTTGATTGATTTTGCCATCTTTGCCAAGAAAACATGAAAGATAACATTTGTGAGCCGAAAAACATTGAAAGGTCAGTGAAAGTTATCAGTAGTGCGTATCAAGACTGAGATTTGTATCTTTGAATCAAATAGTCGACTGTCACAAGGTTAAGGTTACTCTGGCATGCATCTACACTCAAACCATTGCCTTGCGTTTTCTATTTTTTCTTTCTTTCTTTCTTTCTTTCTTTCTTTCTTTCTTTCTTTCTTTCTTTCTTTCTTTCTTTCTTTCTTTCTTTCTTTCTTTCTTTCTTTCTTTCTTTCTTTCTTTCTTTCTCTATCTCTCTCATTTTCTTTTTTGATTCTTTCCTTCTCCTTTCTTCCTTCCTTTTTTTTTCAGTAACAGAATTTCGCACGGTTTCCGGATAAAACATCCAAATGTCTACCCTAGCCAAACTCCAGAATTGCGTTCAAAAAAAGCCGAAATACCTATGATCAGATTTACTATATTATACGTTGATCTTGCACTGCTAAGCTTTTGAAAGGGCTTTGTGTTCGACGTAGAAAGTTAGGCGATCAATACCATTAGACCAGACGTATAGACAACGCCTTCAGGTCTTCACAGGAAGCCCAAGTTTGAATTAGTATTCTGAGCTCGAGGGTAAAACATTGTTTAACTTTAAATAGTATTTGTAGATAGCGAGAAGAAAGAGATACAGTGGAACCCCGCTCTACGGCCACCCGGTTATTACGGCCACCCGGTTAATACGGCCACCCGGTTCAGTAATACGGCCACCCGGTTAATACGGCCACTCGGTTATTACGGACAGTTTTGTAGGTCCAGACGAAATATCCATACATTTTCTATTAAATTTATCCGCTTAATACGGACACCCGGTTATTACGGCCACTCGGTTATTACGGACAGTTTTGTAGGTCCAGACGAAATATCCATACATTTTCTATTAATTTATCCGCTTAATACGGACACCCAGTTATTACGGCCACTCGGTTATTACGGACAGTTTTGTAGGTCCCGACGAAATACCCATACTTTTCTATTAAATTCACCCGGTTAATACGGACACCGGTTAATACGGACAACGGTTAATACGGACACCGGTTAATACGGACACCGGTTAATACGGACACCGGTTAATACGGACACCGGTTAATACGGACACCGGTTAATACGGACACCGGTTAATACGGACACCGGTTAATACGGCCACTTTTCTATGACCCGATTGACAGGCTGCCATACAAAGTTAACCTCATATTATGGACACTCGTTATCTATGTATATTTTCAACTGTCACCATTAGGTGCTAAAAGAGCGCCATTAGTAAACGAAATTTTCAAAAACATGGCGTTTCACTTTTTTGGCTTTTTAGATGTAGATGTTTTATAGCAATCAGTTCTTATTGGTTTCTTCCTCTTTGAAGTGTTTGTCCGACCGTGCTGTATCATTAAAATAAGCGGTTGTGACGTATATACCGTATATTTTGAAAGCCCGCTTAATACGAACACCTGGCTAATACGGCCACTTTCGCCTGTCCCTTTGGTGGCCGTATTCATCGGGTTCCACTGTATACTTTTAGTCCATTAACTATGATTCGATCAATATGCTTTGAATTCGTTTTCTGTCGACCATCTCATATATTTTGCATGGCTGCCAGCCGATCTGAGTAAAAATATTAGCCAATCAGAATCGAGAAAATTTGCAAAACTGAAGTGTCATCCCTAGCAGCCCGACGACTCGGGATACGGTAATTTTTTATCTTACTTTCCCACTCAATAATGAATATCATAGTAATAATAATAATAATAATAATAATAATAATAATAATAATGATAATAATAATAATAATAATAATAATTCATTAACTTATATTGCACAAGAATCAACATTTCTGTTTTCTACTGCGCATAATAGTAAATGTATGCAAAATAGCAGAAACTTATCTCAGATATAAACTTTCATAACTCAATTTGCATAGGCTTCGTGACACCTCAGTTTTGCACTGACGTCATTCCTACGTCACAATTTTAAATCAGCTGGTGACAACTAGAGAAACAAAGAAAAGAATGTGCTTCTAGCACAGGAAGCCCGGATCAGGTTTTTCGTCACTCTATATGGCTTCGGTGTAGGTATTTTTTTCGATAGTTCAGTTAAAAGTTGAACACTTATTTCATGCCGGCGTCTGTGGTACTAGTTCTTCTCCGGTCCGAACGGCTACTATTATGTTCACCGTGTTGCATGTGTGCAAAACACTTATCGAATTTCTTTGAACCTACATTGTACATAATAACTTCCATCAGACAATTTGGCCTCCGCTAGATGGCACATCAAAAGTGTACCGCGCGGCCGACTAAATTATTACCACTATTAATTCGTCGGTTATTGCTTTACCTTAGCTGTCACCTCTCCAATTCCACTGTGGTAAATGGTCCGTTCAGTTAAACTTAGCGTGAATGACGTAGAGTTGAGTAAAGTTAGTTTCTAGATTCTTCATTTTCTAACGCCCGAAAAAAATAACTTCTGAATTTGAATTCGATCTGACGTCACTCTCTGCGTGACCGACGGAGAATCAAATTACTTTTTTTCTCTCAAATATCTCAGAGTATTGCATTATAGGCTAGAAACTTCTGGTAAATGAGTCTACCATGAAATAAAAAAAAGCGCTGAAGATGAAGGAGAATGAATAATCGCAATTCAATGCTTCTTTGATCTACTAATGAGATTATTAGTATTAATATATCATTAACGCTATACATACGTTACTACGTAGCTGCGTCATAGTAACAAAGGAAACAATTATATATCTAATTTATGATAAAATTATGCAATATATACTTTAACTTTTTTGTTGTTTTCAACGTCTGATGTTTCTAGAAAAGTCTTCAATGATAACCCATTCTACCAAAATGGATTTCTATATCCGTTGAGTTTCTTAGTCTTTCCTTAAATTGCTTTTTAAAGCAATTAAAATTTATGATATTCATTTAGCTATAACTTAAAAAGAAAAACAATTATAAGAAATAATCGATGAACTAATAAAACGTAGAATAAACACCGCTTATTTCTAAATCTTCCGCTCCAAGGTATTGAATTGTCCAAGGCAGAACTTGCTAGAATAATGATCCATTAGATGATTGAATTTCGTGAGATTTTCATTGCGTTTTTGTTTGATCTCCCATGGCCATTTAGCAAAGTTTTCTCGACTTTTGTCCACATTTATAATTAAGAATTATTTTATACCATTAGTGCTTAAAAGATACGTGGATGTGACTAAAATCTTATTACTAGCTAAGTGCCTGTAGGCCTTGTTTGTTGAAAAGGTTAGTTGTCTTAGACTTCACCAAGTGCCAGTCGAATTTATCTACAATTTGTAAGTGAAAATCGAGAAACGTTTACTTCACTCGTATAATCTATATGTACAAGAAAAATAAAACAAGGTGCAGTCAGAAACACAAGGATTGTTTTGAGAAATTTCAAGAATTTGTTTTTAGTAGTAATTTTCAGATTGCGCAACACTTTCCGTTTTTGGCGTTCTAAAGACTACTGCTGATAGAGGAGGGAAATTATTATTATTTTTTTTTAAGAAAAGCAGCAAAAAATCTTAGATTATATATAGACATTTTGGTCTATTTTTCTAGAAGTTTAGCCACTTTTTGACGCTTCTCACACATATGATTATTATGAAATAAGATAAATAATATACTATACAATGATAATGTTATTTTACGCGTACGAGACAATTTCCTTCTAACTCGGTCAAGAAAAACTACAAACTTGAAGCATGGCTGCGACAATAAAGTGAAACTCCAGTTCATTCATACAGTGTTCTATAAACTGCTAGAAGGAACAAACTCCCGAAATTGTGTTGAAATTATATCTCTTGATATCTAATTGCACTCTAAATGTTTTTGCAAGAATTAGATCGCTTTAGGAAGTACATCGATGGTATCGCAGAAGGAAGGATGCAAATATATTTTCATGTCTCTGGCCATTCAACTAGAAAACTATATCAAATTATGAACACATAACGTTGCCTTCACCATCAGCATTAAAAATCCTATACATTTTTCCTTAAAAAAATATATATACTCACGAATTATCGTTGTAGTCAAGCGTTAACCACGACTTATCTCTTCTCAACTACTTGACTGATCTTCCAGTACCCTTTCAGTGATCCATGTTTCAAGAAATAAAGACACAACGTCTTCTGCGCATGTGCGGAGTTACAGACGGTCATTTTTTTAATGTATTTCACATACTGGCCTTCTTAAGTAAAGTATATATTTTTGGTCTAGTTATCGACACTTTGGCTTTAACTATATTGTTTTCATTCCTTTGTTCATGATAGAAATAGTGCAGATTTAAGAGACAACGCATCAGGTACTCACTTTTACTTTTTACTGCTATTATCTATCATTATTTACATATATCTTAATATTTCAATGAATAGGAAAACGGCTTTCGGCATTGTCAACTGCATTTGTTTCTTTCTTTTCTTCTTCTATTCTTTTTCTTTTCTTTTTCTTTTCTTTTTCTTTTCTTTTTCTTTTCTTTTTCTTTTCTTTTTCTTTTCTTTTTCTTTTCTTTTTCTTTTCTTTTTCTTTTCTTTTTCTTTTCTTTTTCTTTTCTTCTTCTATTCTTTTTCTTTTCTTTTTCTTTTCTTCTTCTATTCTTTTTCTTTTCTTTTTCTTTTCTTTTTCTTTTCTTTTTCTTTTCTTTTTCTTTTCTTTTTCTTTTCTTCTTCTATTCTTTTTCTTTTCTTTTTCTTTTCTTTTTCTTTTCTTTTTCTTTTCTTTTTCTTTTCTTTTTCTTTTCTTTTTCTTTTCTTTTTCTTTTCTTTTTCTTTTCTTCTTCTATTCTTTTTCTTTTCTTTTTCTTTTCTTTTTCTTTTCTTTTTCTTTTCTTTTTCTTTTCTTTTTCTTTTCTTTTTCTTTTCTTTTTCTTTTCTTTTCCTTTTCTTTTTCTTTTCTTTTTCTTTTCTTTTTCTTTTCTTTTTCTTTTCTTTTTCTTTTCTTTTTCTTTTCTTTTTCTTTTCTTTTTCTTTTCTTATTTCATACTTTTTTTAGACCGTGATATGAAAGTAATTTATATAGGATATATTTTCAATGAAAAGTCTTTACAAGTATTTCGTGTTTATTTCATTCAAATCAATACACTAAGATATAAAATGCGATAAACAAATAATGAATTCATTCAGGATACAATTGTACCTCCGAAAAAAAAACTAATAAAAAAGTATATCTTTCAAAAACTTAGTTACACTGACAATGACACCCGTCAACCTTTTTCTATACATTTATTTTGTCTTTTGTCTTTCGATCGTTTTTTTTTTTTTTTCTTTTTTTTTTTTTTTTTTTTTTTTTTTTAATGGTATAAATTGTGGACATTGTAAGACAAAACTGACAACTTAAAATACCTACATGCCTTCATGCTCCTTGGCCATTTCCTTTTCCCTCCACGGCAAACATTCACTTCGACACTGAACGAACCCAACGCTGCCACCAAATGATCCCTAGGTCTTTATAGCTTTTAATCTGTGTAAACAGAATGAAATCAACAATCGTCTGTCCTCTATTACACTATAGATGTCTTATCTTTCCTTCCGTTTGATTTATTGAATTGGAAGACATCGCCGGTTCCTAAGATTATTGATTGTATAGAGATATACTACAAAATACAACTAATATTCTCCTAGACTTTAAGATACCGCGACCATCATTATTGCTGAGTTAGTATAATATCCGTAACAGGTTTTCGAGACCGCAGGACCTAATCTTCTCGCAAAAGTTAAGCTTGTTTCGAGCGCCAAAAATATAGATGAATGAATGGGATTATTTTTTTCTCTCCTCCTTGGCCTAAATTGAGCCACACTATCGGAAATGTGTCGATGGAACATCCGTGAAAAACAACGAAATTTAACCCGACAGAAATAGTTACAGGATATTAGGGTTCGTCTGACTAAACACAAGCCTAAATCGAATATAGACTTTGTACTTTGTAATATAGAAGGATTTTAAGTTAAGAACACAAGAATGTTCTCGTGAGAGAATTCACCGCGGGAGTCGCCCGGGTATAAAATGAAGCTTTTCCCATATCTTTTTGTTATTTATTAGCGCGCTGTTTGAGATGTTTTAATGAATCTCTAGCCTGGGGTTGTTATGTGCACTTAAATCTTAAAGTCCTATTGCACAACAATCAACTTGTACAGAGCCTCACGTATTGCAGTAATTCTAAATATAACTGATGAAGCAGACTGTCTCATCCAGCACAGACGGGAGTACTCCCTATTCTAAAACATTTTTTTAACCCGTACTTTCTATATTTTGTCATTATGTTTTAAAATATCTTGAACTAAGAATACTCGAGCGGACATATTGATAAGACAAGATGGCGGCATTGATTATAGGCTACGAGTCACACATTAAAGAGATATATCAACGGTAACTAAGCAACGCTCGTTCTTCAGCCGTGATAAGCAAAACCCTTGGGAAGGGGAGGAGAAACACCAGCAGCGCCTACAGCATCTTTTAGTGGAATGTAAGGTTTGGCGAGATTCATATTGTCAAAGGACTTGGTGGAAATCGAGCAATCGCGAAAACAATGCTCATATCTCCATTTCCCATTTCCCTGAATAAACTGTGTAAAATATGAAATAATCAAATGTCAATTTAAAAAAACAGTTAATTCTCCAACGAATTCAGCAGTCCATTAGACTTCTAAACCCACGATTTATTTCGGCGACTCGAGAACGAGCCCAGCGGAGACGTCACGATGCCAATGGTGAGAGGACGTTTTCGATGGCAAGAAGGAGACATGGCTGAGAGCTAACGTGCAAGAACAACGATTCAACAACACAACGGTTCTAAACAAAGAGCGGACAGTTAGACTCGGAGTCAAACGAATTTGTGTTGAGAAACAAACGCAAAATAATTAAGATTTTGGAATTTGAATTGAACAAGCAGGAAGGACATATTGTCACTAAAAATATTTCCTACTATCTCATATCAGAAAGGCCTTTTCTCTTCTTTTTCAAAGACAGACGGATGGTCAGAATGTGCAAAATCGTCATAATGTTGATGCAAGTGCCCCTCAAAATCGCACTTTCGAGGGTCTAAATGTCAAAAAAAATCCAAACCTCCCTAGGTGCTCCAGCCTTTGGTGACCGTTAGCCCCCCCCCCCCCCCCCCCCCAAATCAGAATTATGCTCCGTGGTCCCTGTTATACAACTATATATATTTGAAATTTTCGTTTTATTTAGCCTGGTCAACAGTTGTACGGTCTCCCCAATCCCTTCACTCTATATGAAACCCTCGATATGGCCCTGCGAAAGACTGGGCATTGTTTCATTTCCTAGCAACCATCTTGCTCTGTCTTTTACCCCATGTTTCTCAGACAGCTGTCGTCTTAAAGAGCATTTCTAAATTAAGGAATTTCTGGCAGCATATACAAAATCTTTTTAAATTGGGAATTCTTAGTATTTTTTGTAAAATAAGTGTTGTCAGTGAAAATGTTTTTTTTTTTTGGTCAGGAAAATGTCAGGGAAAACCCATGGAATTTTATTTTTCCAGATGATTGAGAACCCTGAAGAAAATTTTAAACTTCAAAAATGAAATTTGATTCTAATTAATATTTAATTTTTCATTTAGATGTTATAGGTATCCGAACTCTTCATCAGAAGATTGTAATTTTGAATTCGTAGAAAATAGACTCTGGCCACTTAAAAATG
The DNA here is from genome assembly GCA_023349425.1 of Anthopleura sola. Classification (NCBI taxonomy): domain Eukaryota; kingdom Metazoa; phylum Cnidaria; class Anthozoa; order Actiniaria; family Actiniidae; genus Anthopleura; species Anthopleura sola. The sequence goes on from JALHLI010000004.1 coordinate 2,730,770, forward strand.
TTTCATCGAGGTTGCATGTTGTACACGCTTTTGTGTAAGAAACGAAGAGCTATTGTCGATCAACTAACGTACCTCAGGCAATTCTTATAAAATTCATTACTCTCTTCGTCATTGATCGAAAAGATTAACATCATTATTTCTTAAGCCTACAATAGTTTTCTGCAATAATGTCAGAGTATTTCAAAAACCAGCCTTATTTTTTTCTTAAGCTACTTTGTTTTTTTTCATATGTTAATGGAAGGTTTGGGTTATAATACCAGGTATTTTGACTGTAAATTTGAATGATATTGTAACGAGGATTGAGTATATATTGTAGCCAAAGTAATAATAATATAAGGTTATTGTTGATTTGTTTGTGAGGAGAGTCGATATTTATTCACGGAAAGAAGACAGAGAAAAAATTCTTTAGATAATCAAAAACTTTTTCTTGTAAGGACAAGTACTGTACTGTAAATTTGAATGATATTGTTCAGTCGAGTATTGAGTTTTTCAGCCAAAGTCAGTAATAATAAAAGGTTGTTATTAATTAGTCTCTGAGGAGATGCGATACTTATTCACGAAAAGAAAAAATGTCCAAAGAAACTCTTTAAAAAAAACAGAATAATATATATTTTTTATCAATTGGTAATTAATGTACTTTGGTAAGACTAAAATAATACAAGCATTCTTATTACGTGATATGTTACTTACAATTTCCTTGTACTCGCGATCGTGTCAAAAGTCCTCAAACAACTTAAGTTCTCCCCCAGTGGAAATCTATCACACTTGAAGAATATTTATACGCGGAATGTTTGGATAAAATATTGACAAACGCAGTAGAAAGCCCTTCTTCGACGGCAGATTGAACAAGATTGACCAAATAGTGAAAATGCCGAATGTCTTGGGACAACGACAGCTGCCATGAACAGTCTGATGAATGGATTAGTTTTCCTTAAAATCACCAACGAATCTGAATACAATAAAATGAGTGTTATTAAAGAAAAAATGTCACAGTTATCGCTTGATTCAATTTCTAGGCTTTTACCTTAATAATGAAAAAATCTACAAAAATTCAATGGAATTATTGACGTCACGTAGAGTCGACCACCAGCATTAGAAGCGTTTTACAAACGAAATGATGACGATCCTTGGCGGCTTTGATATTTCTATTAATTTAATTGGTATAGAACAAAAAAATTAAAGCTGCACTTTAAGAAAAGAATGAAGATCGTTCCCGAAAACAACATCACGTACGATAATGGAATAAGAATCAAACAGTTTTAAATGAAATAAAAAAAATATTTCCATAAGTTTTTTTCTCGATGTACTTGTGTACTAAGTCTACAATTCTTTGTGGCTTCCCATTCTTTAGTCTTGAAAGCCATTAAATTTTTCTCTTTAGATTTTAATCATGGTATTAACTAAGTTTGACGTTTTATTTTCAAATTTAAGTACTTTTTAAAGTATGAATAAAATTTGTTCTGAAACCTTATACCAACTTGGTGAAAGTGGACTTCTATTTTAAAATTCAATGCATAATTAGTTCCTATGATAGCGAAATAGAAACTTATTGAAAAAATAATTTAACCTTTAAAACGTAAAACATTCTGTTTAATTCTATATTTCGCAATGAAAAGATGTATATATCTTACCTTTCAGAGTATAAAACAAATAACTCGTTCTTACCTTTCTCGCTTCTGAACGTGTGCATGAACTAGGTCTAAATTACATGATTACAAAATACAAAATACAAAATTACAGTTATTATTTAGTGCCGCTTTTAATCCTCTCAAGATAAAAACCTAAGTTTTAATTTGGGCAAAGCTGTCAAGTAAAAGAAAAAGTTCGGAAATTATATAATAGGTTTAAGAATCTTCAAAATTGAATGAATTAAACAGTACGTTGAAGAAGAAGAAGGAAAAATATATATATCAGTGCCAGTAACATCCTAACATTGGAATTCACGGCTTTCCTTGGTTTTGTAATGAATATAGGATATTCAAACTTTTCTTGGATCTGTTTACTAATTTGATTATTTTAGTTATTTCATTTTCATTTTCACTGGTGAAAAATATATAGAGTGAGCGGGTCATGTCTGTAAACATCGATCGATCGACTCCGGATCGTTCACTGGGTGTCAAGGAAACACTGAATCAACATTATGTGATTTAGGCAAATAAAGATTTGAAGGGGTTATTCAATATAGTGTAGTAAGAGAAGGATTTGAAAAGTAAAAGTATTAGAATAAAAAGAATGAAAGGATCGAGAAGGAGAAGGAGAGGGAAAAGGGGAAGGAGAAGGAGAAAGAGAAGGAAATTGAAAGGAGAATGGAGAGGGAGAAAGAGTAGGAGAAGGAGCAGACGGCAACCGTATTATGAATTCAAGTGGAAAATCAAATGTTATCTGTCACTCCTATTAATGATTTTCAATTTTAAACCTAACTTTGACGTTCAGTTTCGCTTTTTCAATATTCCTAATCTTAATCTTATTCTCGGTTTTTCTGTCTATAATACATTTCGTCATCTTTTTATATATCACTTTTAGACTTGCGCAATATTAACATTAATTATTTTAACACGTACAACCCGTTCGATCGTCGTCACCTTGCGTCCACTATATAATCATTGTTTTCGTAACTATTCACTTTAAATATCCTTTTTGCCACTAAAAGTGGTCTAACAAATGCCTCTAGGTCTCGTGTCTTGCTGTGAACTATAAATAAGAATCGATGGACTCACGTAGTTACGCAATATAATCTAACCAATATATAATAATAAGTGAATGACATTATTATTATTATTATTATATTTTTTTTTTTTTTATTCCTTGCAAAATGTGCAACATATTTGTACACACGTTTATTTATATCATACATTATTTAAACATAAACGTCTTACACGTGACGTCAAAGCAGCTCAATTTGGAGGACAAAACAAAAGAATTTCAATCTCTTGCAATTGACAATTGGAAACCCATTGTTTTGTTTTGTTTTGTTTTAGTAAAGTTTCTCTGTATGCAGTACTTCGCATGCTAGCTCGTCTAAGCATACTCATACATAGCTTGGGCTACCTGTGTTAAGAAAAAGTTGACTCCAAAAGTTTTTCAACAGATTCAAACACAAATGTCTGATAGTGGACTGGGTCGAACGGACTGACAGCACTTCCTGTTCCGCCAGGATACGAATCGGTCAGCGGATATACGTCTAAGACTTCAATTCCACCTTTACACATGGCATCCATTGCGTATGCATTGTATAACTGCACTCGCTAGAAAAATAGAAAAAGAAAATATGAATTATACATTACTCGTAAAACTATAATATAAAAGTTTCACGCATCAAGTTTTACCCTATTGTTTAGTTTCAAAGTCTGAGAACAATAGCAGGGATCAGCAAAATATTAGTATGAACTCATAACTTCACAAGCTCGAGTGATGTTCGGAACACAATCGGCGAGTCGTAAATCTTTCGTAGATAGACCAAACTCACTACACTACCCCCACTATAGGGGAAGCATTTTAGTAGTGGTTGTCAAATGACGCCATCATGGAAACGTCCTGTTAATATATTAATCATCATCATTTCTATTATTATTTATCTTTATCAACAACAAGAATGGCTCCTTATCATGATCATCAGCACTTGCTGAATCACATAGCCAATACCAGCAACATATCTAACATCTAAATAATCTAATTGCTCATGTACCTGAGGAGTCAAAAACCGCCGTGAGTGCAAGTGCTTCATGCTATACTTTTCTCTATTAATAGCGGTTATCGTCTTCCAGACCAATCGTCCTTGGAATCTCCTGACCATCTTTCCATTAGCATCCCTAGTCTCCTCCTTCACCAGTCTTATCAGTTTATCTATCAAGATTATATAATTTGAAAAGTTCGTATTTTCTACGAAGTGCAGCCCACAGTTTAATATAATAACGCCATCTTTATCCATTTCTGGGTGATAAAGAACTTGCTTGATTTCACTGATGACCTTCTCGACCTGAAAGTCAAGGTCATCATTTTCCTTCTTAGCGATAGTGAGGTTCTTTTTAACGAACCTTTGAAGAGTGAGGTTGTAGTTCTCCATTTGGTAGACCCAGTTGTAACTATAGCCACATCTCTTGAAGATTTTGGTGCAAATAGGCTTCGTTTTGATCGTTTTGTAAAAGCTTGCTGCAACAGAGTCGCCGTATATCCACAAAAGACCAGTTTGGTTTCTATGGGATTTCTGCTCCGCGCCACCTTAAAAAAATCATACGCACATTATTCAAATGATTATTCAAGAGAATACGGTGTAGTGATTCACGATCCATTTATTTTGGGGAGCCATTCCAGTCTTCTTTAGACTTTACTTTATGACACTACTCTTTATCCGGCCTTACTTTTGAAGCTCCAAGAGGGAGTGACACTGAAGCAACCCAGTTCCACCTCACTCTCCACTGGGTCCAGATTTTATTTGAATTTGTTTCGTTTTCTATCTCAGGAGTGTCTTATTAAGATACCTGTCAAGAATGGAATCCAGCTGTTGTTAACCCATCGTCCTAAGCCATTCCAAAGCTCACTGCAAGGACAACATGAAGCTTTATGAGCTGTGCTTTCGATCAATGATAATTCCTTATCAATGCGTCCTTTAAGAGAAAAAAAAGCTATATCCCTCAATTGGAAAAATATGTTAAGGTAAAAATATTTATTAGTAGCTAAAAATGTTGTTAAGGCCTAGAAAGGCATAAGACGCTTCTTCTTTTACATTACTTTGCCGTCCCTGGTTCTGCCCTTGATCTAAAGTTATTCAGAAAAGAAATCTTTATATACTTTTATATTTACCTTGGTTTTTTATCTGTCTTTTGATCGTTATTTCCACAGGACTCCCACCCCACAATCGTTGCAATAGATATGGCTTGTCTTTACCCAATATCCCTTGCGGTTGGTCTTTTCCTTGGGAGTTTCCTACAAAACAAGCATCAAAACAAATGGTTCGAACTATTCTAAGAATTTAAGTCTTTCCATTAAGGTCTTAACCAATCATAAACTTCTTTACCTCGTTTGAACCAATCAGTTGGTGGATCCCTTAAACCATCGCACGTGGTATAGTCCAACATCATTTCCACCCAATATTTCCCAGGCTCCATAGCGAGGAACGTAATCTCATATGTCCCATTAGTATGATCAATAACGACAGGTGCAATAGCAGAAGGACCCGTCATGTGAACTCTCCACGCATCGCCTCCAAAATGTTTCAACTTGCCTTCTGACGTCACAGTCTGTATGGCAACATGGCTGAATTGACCAGCGTCATTAATATCCCATAATGTTATATAGCTTTGATCTGGGTCCGTTGCCCTGGTATTTTCAGATGGTATCCTCTCGACCCATGTCAAGTTGTTCTTACATGGTTTCAAAATTCGTTCCCAGTCTCTTTGATATCTTTTCATTCGGCACCAGTCTTCCTCGAACCTTGAATTTCCACGTCTATTAATATTCGTCGTTTTTGATTCAAATAAAGTTGATATGGTTTCGCTAGTGTTAATCTTATAGTAAATAATAATCCATATGAATAAAATGAAACCAAAAAGCCATTTCCATCTTCCTGGGCACAAAGATCGACGCATGTCTTGATCAACCTTACCGCTTACTTTCGCGTTACTGACTACGAAAGCGTACATCTGTTAATATCCATCTATTATCCAGCTAGGCACTCTTAAATAAATATATATTCACTAATAAAGGAATACGAGTGATACTATATATATTATGTTTGGAAGGTTGAAAATAAACTCTGGATTATCCATGTTGCCTTTTAACCGTAGTACTAACCGGTTTCACATATATAGCCTGAGGGTAAATACTTCTTTGGACGCAACAGTCTTGTCTAATGTCCATTTAAAAATTATGTAAAAAAAATAAGATTTCAGACTCTACTTGAACCTTAATGAAACCCTTATTTCTTTCTAATGTACAGTGTAGCCATCGTCTAACATGATTCAAGTCTGGCCCAGGCCTATAAGACTTTGAGCCGCTTCTAAAGCGAACCGGCACCACAAGCTATCCTTGTTTACTAGTCCTTGCCGCCACAAGCTTTTGACAGGTAAGATATAGTGTTTTTCTTCTTACTTTTATGCTAACGAAGCTTCGCCCTATTCTTGCTTATAGTATTCTTGCTAGGAGACAAGACCAGATTTACGATTTTTTTTTTTTTTTTTTTTTTTTGGTTTCAATTTTGGTTTCACAGTTTTTATCTAATGTTATTTTTTGATAAGTTAATCGGTGATTTTGCATATTTTTTTAATGATTGTTAGTTATCTCTGATCATCCATAAACGGTCTTACAGCGGCAGCAATATTATTACAGGTATTCAATTTATATTAGCCTTGATATTTTCTTTCACGAAAAGTTCCCATATTCAAAATCCCATATCATAGACTGTTACTCGTTTTACGGTGGTACACGAGAGAGGAAAATGCTACATCTCGATTCCCCTTTTTTGATGATATTGATTATTAACAAGTTCTACAAGTATCTACAAGTTCTAAATATTTCGTATTTTTAGTGTTAGGAATCACTGATCTGTCATCGTTTTCCTTTTGTTAGGGCAAGTTTTTTGCAGGTACCAGTTAGACACCATTTCACTAGGTAACCAGGCAATAGGTCACTTTAAGAGCAGTGCCATAACTTTGACGTTTTAACCCTATCATGAATACTTCTTCTGTCAGTACTATTAAAGACCTGAATACGATTTTCTCTTAATGTAAAAGGTAAGATTTGAGCCTAATAAGGTCTTAAATTAAATGATAAATTTGATGTTCGGTGCATGCATATTTAACGCTTTACGGACACCAGAACGGCTCGATTGAATATTGAAATCCACCATTTATTTGTCTTGAATGCCGAGTTAAAGTTGGATATCTGCACTTCCTATCACATGTTTGCTCAAACACTGGGCCTTAGCTGTTTATAGTTTCAGATTAGTGGTAATCCTGGGATAAATCTCAGTTCTATGATCGTTCTATGATATTTGGTTGCCTTGGTAATCAAATCCGGATTAGCATTGATCTGGCTTTGTTCAACTGGCCTTATATGATTTCAATCATTTCTAACAAGGGAATATGAACTCTAACTTTATTTTCTCTTGTTCCTAAATATGGATGTAACTCCAGTGACTTACGTATTTTAACGTGAGAATCAATACCTTAAAATGATAGGTGTCCTTGAAATTGATATCTACACTATTTCTTGAAGTTTAAGACACAAAGAATGAGATGCCGCGAGCTGAGGCTACTTCTGCAAACAGAGGACGCCATGTTTACATCCTCAACAAAAGACTTTACAAAGCTTGTTTCACTGTATTCATTATAATAAGTATTCTCTACACATGGTTGGCATGGGAACCATGGTCACCATGGCAACAGGAAACTACTTTTGTTGCTATAAATGAAGACTGGGCGTTGAATTTGCTCGACAAGGATGCCATCAAAAAAAACATTTTCGAATTTCATTGGTGTCGAATGCAAAGAGCAAGATTTGACTGGAAAGGAATTATGGCACCGTGTTCTGGAAACACACATTGGGGCAAGGTTCCCCTACACTGGAAGGACCAGCCTATTACAGACCCGATAACAAGTTTTCTCTTTAAGTGGGACATCAACCCTGCCGGTGAATTCAGCCGGTTTTTCATCCAATCACAGACAGCGGAAGGAAAGCCCAAGCTGATTGGAGGAGATGCCTGGCGAGTGCATCTAATTGGACCAGCGTACATCGCCCCTATTGTCATTGATCACAGGAATGGTTCATATGAAGTATTGTTTCTTCCTATGGAACATGGAGTATATCGTGCTGAGATTATGCTGGATTATTCTCTGTGTAATGGATTGAGGGATCCACCTGCTGATTGGTTCATTAAAGGTAGTGCACCATACCTATCCATTTATGTCCTTTATTTAAAAAAGAAAAAGAAAAGGGGGAAAGCAAAATAAGATAAGTAAGGGGTTAGGAGGCATAATGAAGAGAGCTCACTATTATAAATTGTGATGTTGCACGGTTTGGAATGCATAGTGGTAATAGTGCACGTGTGTCACAAAATTTGTGGGTCCGGAACCGCTCCTCCATCCAAAAAACGACCATTTACAAAACTATACATGAATAAATCCTTCTTCAGAATGTAATTTTCTTTGGGGTTTTAGGTAATGCACAAGGTAAAGGTCAGCGGTATCCAGAGGTAGACAAGAACCGAGATTACCTTCTTGCTCAGCTTTGGGGCAACAACACTCCAGTAGATATTATTATACCACCCCCCGAAGAAGGTAAGAAGGTTCATCGGCAGGGAATGATGGAATTTACAGGAGAGTCCACTCTTTCCTCAATTAAGATGTCGTTCCGTTCTCATAATACTGGTTACATGAATTTTCTCAGTGACGTAATAGATTGGTCACGGACAAACGTTTTATAAAAGGATAAACCGAATATATTCATTGTTATATCTAATATTTTGATAACAAAGCAGTGAGACAATGTTGTTGGACGTGTTCACGTTAACGATTGTGCCATATTTTTCTAGATGCAAATTCAATGAGTAAACAAAGTATCCTAGCAAGTGAAGCCAAGTGTAACATTGGTGGCTGTAACTTATTATGGGATGGATTTGGTAGATGGATTGGAAACAAATGGCAGCCTTACATCACAAGTACGTCCTTCCCTATATGTTATTTTTAAAGCACTCCCATAACCTGCCCTTATATATATTGCCTATTTTGTTTCTTTTATGGCAAATCTCCGGCAGACTAAATGGGTTAACCTCGTAGCATGGTCAAAATACTAAAGCCCATGAGATTTTTCGATAGATCGACCTCGTTGAACTGCGCCACTGTTGTACAGTCGGTCGGTCAGTCACTGCAGTCATTCGGTCGGTCGGTCGGTCGGTCAGTCAGTCAGTCATTCGGTCGGTCGGTCGGTCGGTCGGTCGGTCGGTCAGTCAGTAAGTCAGATACAGCCAAGGACAGATAAAAGTTTACTGCTTTGATTATTGCTTCATTATTTGCTTTGTCGTCTTATATGCACCACAGCTAGCCACCCCTTCTCCCCACCTAGCGCAGCAGTCTCAATAGCGTGATGACTGTATATCAAAACTGTGTAATTTATCTTAATTATTTCCAGATGTACCTCCATTCCGCAGCCCTCGCGCCAGGCAAGGTACCTTCTGTTTTTATGGCGACTCGGTCAGCGATTTTTTTGCCATGTCACTCAGATACCGCAAAATGTGTCGAGGAGTGTTTAAACACTGCATTGGGAAATACAACTGGGTTTATCCAGTCGTGAACTACACCATTGACAAAAAAAAGACTGACGATTTGGACTTTGATGTAGGAAGAATTTTGGATTCCGTGCGTGATGTGCTTAGAAACAATACCGTGATGAACCACAATAGCGTGTTTCTTATCAATTGCGGACTTCATTACGTTGAAAGTGTGAACTTTACGAGCTATCAACAGTTGATAAACGGATTAATAAAAGTTTTCAGAGAAACCTATCTGGATACTTCGACGAATCGTTTAAGACTTTTCTACGAAGGGCGTATCATTTGGAAAACCACGACTGCAATTAACAAGCAACGAGCGACGAACGTTCAACTAGGTCATCGCCGTTTCTTGACATTTCAGGTAAATATTTGATATATTCTAAGTGTTTGAGACATAATAAGCTTCTATGTCGTTGAAGGCAATCGTCAGTTGTCGTGCGGCTAAGTTGAGTTCTACGCTTTATTTATCGTGTGACCTCTTTCGTTGGTGCCGGAATCAAGGTCTCGATTCGCGTAAATCCAATGAGTTTTTTAAACGGATTACATGGTAATGGGACGGAACTCGTTCGGCTTGAGTGGAATGACAGTATATTTTCTCCTCTCCTCTCCTCTCCTCTCCTCTACTCTTTCTCTTATTTCTATTCATACAATAATTCAGTCAACATAACAAGATTATAAATTTAAGACTTGCAGATTGAAAAAATCATTTCCGCGATACAGTGATGATTTACCCCGGGATTTCCGAACTGCTAATCCATGGCTTCGATGCCAAATGACCTCACGAGCCTGTTTAGACTTGCCGGTATTCCAACCATTCGTGACATAAAATTTGCACCAAGTGCTTTCACATCAGTATACATTATAATAAACACTGTCTTCTGTTGTATTGTTCCAGCGTGTATTGCTCTACAACGCCTATGCTTCTTGGGCAATGTGTAAATCAGGAATCTTCATCCTCGATGTCTACCCAATATCCGATTCTTACCCGTGGGGGACTGGTACTCATGGTAGTCGGATTCCAGCGCCAAATGACGTTGTACATTATAGCAACCTGGCCTTCAAGCCAGCAGAGGATCTACTAGAAAGCATATATGAGCCTTAATGAACTACCTTTGCTGAATCCTAAATCCTTAATGGTCTATGTTGGTGGACGAGATGAGTTATGAACATAGACACATACTGTGATGTTCACAGCTATTACGAAAAAAGGTCGGTGATGGTTTTGTTGCATGTTGCTTGTTGAATACTGCATGTTGGTTTCCAAGCTTGAAATGTATTATATATATTCATATGTAAATAATATCAGCCTTATGAATTAAGGCAGATCTTCGAACTAAATTTTAAGAAATCGGCAAAATGTCCAAGTTTTAAAAATAAATTGTTCGACAAAAAATTGCACGATCGCATTACCTTAAGAAAGCAACAAAACCCGTAGACAAAAAGCTTTGTTAGTCCTTGACACGGCTTGAATGACAGTCAGGTTCATTGACTCCTTTCCTTTCCCTCATTTACTTTAACAAATAAAAGTTTCCAGATTAATGTCATTTAAACATAGGATTATGATTATATTTGGCATGGATAACGTGGTGGCTGACACGTTATAATCTATGTTGACTAATGAGTGGGGACAAGGCAGAAAAAGGTTCCAAAAATCCGTGTTTGCTTTCTTGTTCAAATTCTTTACAACAATGAATGAATCAGGAGTGATGAATGAACGAACGAACGAACGAACGAATCAATAAATGAATAATTGATTGAACGAATGAATGTGTATGATTGAATGAACGAACGAACGAATGGAAGAATGAACAAATGAATGGATCAGGAGTGATGAATGAATGAGTCTTCTTTGCTACAAATTTCTTTACTCTTGAAAGGAAAAACAATCCCCATGAATAACATAAAAAGCCGTAAAATCACTGGTTCATCAAAAGATTTTGTATCTAAAGATGGATTAGCTGTTTTACTTGCATGGGGACTGTAAGTGTACTGCTAGCATAAATGTATATGAAAATTGACCTGTCACAAAATATATTCACTGACATAGGATATAAAATCAAAGCTAGTCACACTTCACCTCAGCATAATTGTCTCAGCCGTCGCGCAGGCAGTTGTGGAATTTTAAAGGAAATCATAGAAATTCGTATTCCTATCATGTGTTATGTTGTTTTTCTTAAACCTGAAGCTAAAGGTGAGTGGATTTGCTCAGAAACACAACTAGCGACTTTTGTCAACAATATGTTGAATTTAAGAGAATACAAAACAAGCGCCCATGTCTTTGTGCTGTGCTTTAAATACGCTGGGAGCTGTAGAGCACGATGGAAGCAACCTTAGGAACAGGAGGCAAAGCCGAGAATTTCTCTTGTTTTTCGAGAGCTCTACAGCTTCCAGAGTGGTCATATTTATCACAGTGTAGAGACATAAGCAGCCGTTTTGCGTCGCTTTCGTAAATTATTTTTTAACTTTTTTTGCAAGAGCGCGTCTCTGTCCTATGACAAAAACACGCGTCGGTCGGCCAGCCAATTGACGCGGGCGTTACAATTCAAATATTTTATAACAAGCAATTAGAGATCTTGAAAGGAAAAAATAAAGATCTTCCACAATAATATGGCATGGCTTAATGCTGAGTCTTGGCTTTAATTTTACTTAATTTGCCACTGCATGTCACCTTTTACATCAACATGTTTAGACAAGCCGCTAGAGATCATGAAAAAAAAAAAATTAGAAGATCCAAATCTACGATTACTCTTAAGCGCCATTAATTCTGAAACGCGAAGTCGATCCGTCGCTTTAAAAAAACTTTTTCTTGATAGAGGATAAGAAATACTTCAGCGAGAAGTGATGGGGATTAGCTGAAATTCGAGCCTCGAGCCAGAATCCGACAGAACCGGTTAGAATTAAAGAAGGGTGACGCCAGAGGAACACAAACCTCTGCAAACCTCTCATGTTGTGTACGCAAATTCAAGACTACGCAAATCTGTCAAATTAATATCAAGAATTGCTTGTGATTTCTTTCGTGTAATTTTGCTCGTGTAAATTTATATGAACCCGGCCCGTTTGTGATGATTTTTATTTATTTATTTTATTTATATATATATTTATTTACTTGTTTATTTATTTGCTGATGCAATGTTTTAATAGCTGTAATATTCGTTCCGTTTCACTCTTTGCCTTTTCTCTCATTTAACCTGTGTCTCTAGATCGATTTTGCACGGCAGACTCTCCTCCATTTATTTTACTGCTCGCTCTCCCTAATCTGCTCTCTAATCTGCTCCCTAGTCTGCTCCCTAATCTGCTCTCTAACCTGCTCCCTAATCTGCTCTTGCTTACGTTCATCCTTGTGTGAATGATTACAGCTGATGCCGACTGGAATGAACCGATTTCCTTTAGAACTTTACTTCCCGATCTAATTAATCGTTCTCCCTGATCTGCCACACATACATTTCATTCCACCCGTACCCTATCATCCATCTGTAAAATATGATTAATTAGGTTTAAGTGGCGGAAACCTTACTGTCCCCTCTATACCTCATCGATCTGCCCTGGCCTCCATTTTGTTCCACCCTCTTTCCATTTATAGGTCTAAGTGGAATGGCGGATAGAGTTCTTTTCTGATAGACCTATCCACCCTAACCACTTTATTGACTCCTCTGATACGCTCTCCTTCCCATTCCACGCCTTTTCTATTTATAGCGTACGATAAGGATCTAAAAAAAAAAAAAAAAAAAAAAAAAAAAAACTGACAAGCCGGTCCTTTTCCCTCCTAATCTACCTTTCCTTGCCTCCGTCCCGGCCCCAGTTTTAAAGAATTGTGCCTATGATAAGATCTAAGTGGCTGGATATTAATTTCCTTACAGGCCCTCCCTATAGTAATTCTCAGACCATCGTTGATATCACTTGACTCCGTGTTATCTGCACTAGTCAGGTTAATCAATAAAAGACCAGGCATGTACAATATACCAGAACACCATATAATCTTACTCAACGTATACAAAGTTCAGTATTACGTGGGGTAAACAAGGAATAGGTCTCAACTGTTTTAGATAAAGTTCGAGGTAATAGGATCAAAATGAGGAAAAAACCTGATTCTGGTTAAAGTCAAAGTTTCTTATTTCTGCATGGGGTTGGTTTCCTATCCGCGTAAATCCTGTATTGGTGCTTTCTCTATTGAGATCAGTAGTGGTTTAGGTTTAAGTATTATCAGTTATTATTAATGAAGGAACATTTATATATTATCTAATTATCATAATAATTGTTCGTAATCGCGGTATCCAATAAAATATAAAATAAGAAAAAAAGCGATGAATCTAAATCTCTCAACGATAAATTTTCAGTAAAGACGTTTTATGATTCCGATAAACAAAAAATATAACTATAGTGACTTGAGATGTTATCAAATATATGAGCTATGTGTTTAATTTCAGTTAAAGGCCTGAACGTTAAAGTAAAACTTTACTGGTAAACTAATGTATTACTTACTTTCCTATGCATTAGCGGTAGGGGCGCCTCACATAAAGGCAATTCAAGTTATAGAAATATTTTATTGGCTCTTTATGGCTGTGCACAAACGTAATTTATATTTTTATTAGATTTTGAGCACCATTAGATATTCAGTTTCTATATATGTTTAGATAGATAAAACTGTATGGATTCCTTTCTGTGATTTCCCAAATCCATGTTACTTCCAATATAGAAACTATGACGGGGTAGCCAATAATTATTTGACGTGAAAAAATGTGAGAACAATTTACCTGTCTTTCGCTTAGTTCTCTACTGAGAAAATTGCTGTTCAATTACCGCAATTGCAAAGAAAAGTGTAATCAAATAATAAAATTGAAATATATAAAACCTATACAGGAATTACTAAATTACAAGGCAGCCGGTAATGAGGGGAGTCTAGATGGATAGCAGAATTTTCTTTATGGCTTTCCCTTAATGGAAAATCAATATTTGTTGGTCGCTTATTTTTCGTTCTCGATTGATCAAGTGTGTACATACGTCGGCTTAAAGTTTCGTGGGGTATAGTTGAGCATTTGTTTTATCAGGTAGGATTACAGCCCTTCTGGAAGTAGAAAAAAGCCTCTTAGTCCAGAGGAAGTAATCTTTCGCTGACATTAAGAGAAGTTGATCAGTTAGTGAGATACAAGTCATCCTGTCAGATGAGAGAATTGAGAAAATGCTAAAGATGCAGAGTATGCTGATAATGGGATAATATTCCTTTAAACTGAAGCAATTTTGAGGCGCCTCATTAGGCGAAGGAACAGAAGCCATACTAAAAGTGCAAGCAATGAACTTTAATAGAACAGCTACTATTTCTACCAAAATTGACTCCAAGACAGAAGGGGTTGAACAGCGCTGAAGTCAGGAGAATTTTTACAGTGTAACTGAGATTCAGGTATGTCAGTAAGTTGTAGCGTTGATCGATGTGTCGTATTGGCTTCGAATTTAAAAATTCTCAGAGACATTTTACCACAGGAAAAAGCACTTTGACCTTAAAAATATATTGTTTATAATATCTTGGTACTGTATTTCAAAAGAACGAATCGAAAAGGTGGTATGAGTTGGCTTCTATGTATGTGTATACACCAACAGCAGTAACGTGTTTAGGAACATTGTCAACAGGTTTGAAAAGGTTGATTTTTTCCATACACAAATTAGAGTAAATTGATTTTTTCTTCGGCTGTTTAGATAGCTTTGTTTTTTTATGGCTCTAGTACTTCCTTGCTCTTGATTGTAAACGATCAGTTATTTTTTTGTCGGAATCACAGGCCTAGGAATCATTTTAACATCTACCAGAACAAAACACTTTCACTCCGCGGTCATAAAGTAGTCGGTAATCATAACAAACCATATGGTAGAATACCACACAGACCTTAAAATTCATTAAACGTCCAATCTATCAGTATTTCTGATGGTAATCGTGACTTCGTACCTGAACAAACGGAATGCAAAGTAATTGATGCAATTAGTTTAGTTAGGTGGCATGCCAAAGCTACTAAACACGTATTTTCGTGCCCAACTAGCAAAGATATCAGTGAAATTGAAGAATACCATACGTTGACAGCTATGGCGTGCTTTGGTCATTAGGGAAAATATTAACCTTCAACCTTGTGCTGGACGATAAAACAATCTAAATAATTGCTGCTACTGCTGCTGCAGCTACTACTACCACTACTACTACCGCTGCTGCTGCCCTATGATTACCATTGTCATTGCTATTGCAATTGCAATTCGCCGGTAACAAAACGAGAAAGGGACTGGGTAAGAATCTGAAAAATTAATTTAATTATGGTTTCAGATCAAATTACGAGAAAGAAGAACACACAACTAGCTTACTGACCAGGTTTCAGGATGTTTGACCATAAAGAAAAAGTTGTATGATCATTCAAACACTGCCAAAATTACAAAGAAAAGTATGGTGTCCAGCCAAACTGTCCAGCCACACGTACATTCTCTGTATCTTTAGAATATTTTTAAAAAAATGGTAATTTCGTTTCAATTTGTCCAAACTTGGTTAATTTTTAAATTTTTACTAGTTTTTAGGTGTTCTTTTTTATGCTGTTTTTTTTTTTTTTTTTTTTGTAAATTAAATAACATTAACTGAATTTGAGAAACTCGATCACATTTGCATTTTGCATTTGCACAACGTTTACCACCTCTACCATCACCACCATTACCACCATTACCATTGCCATCACCATGCACCACCATTGCCATTGCCATCACCATGCACCACCATTGCCATTGCCATCACCATGCACCACCATTGCCATTGCCATCACCATGCACCACCATTGCCATTGCCATCACCATGCACCACCATTGCCATTGCCATTGCCATCACCATGCACCACCATTGTCACATTTCCATTGTTAGACTTGT
Organism: Anthopleura sola; assembly: GCA_023349425.1. NCBI lineage: Eukaryota > Metazoa > Cnidaria > Anthozoa > Actiniaria > Actiniidae > Anthopleura > Anthopleura sola. The sequence goes on from JALHLI010000004.1 coordinate 2,746,918, forward strand.
TATTATTAATATCACCATTATTAATATCACTATCTTGCCTCTTTGTTGTTAGTTTAACGTTGTGCAACATCGTCCTACCCATCAAAGCTGTTTGTCAAGCACTTCAGCAAAACCTATCAAATTAATTAAAAATGAAGATATTTGACTTAAACTGTCCGTATTTCCTGATAACTTCAATTTGTATTGAAGCACTTAGACTACTTGTCTCAGCATGCATGAGTATTAAATATTATTGCAGACAGAAAATCAATCAAGAACTCGAGATTTTTGAGTTTGCCAGCAATCCTTGATTAACGCTAAAGGTGGAATACATTATTTTTTACACATTGAATCCATTAATGTAAGAAAAATATTTAAGTGATGGGTGTGCATGAGTGAGATGTTTTTGGATTGTTCCTAATTAAATTTTATAATCTTTGCCTATAAACACTTTACAATCTACATCTCTATTGCGATGTTGACTTTCTTCCTGAGATAATAGCCACCTAGTTATTCAAGGTCAGGGGATCATCACAAATTGAATTCTTTCAAACTCTCGTACTGGCGAATGTTGAACAACCTCATGCAGAGCTAATGACTTGAAGTTTTTCTCTAGATACATTCGCGGTCAATTTGTCCTACGAGCAACCTAAGTGTTTTAAAAAGCTTGACTTTCAGTTTATAACTATCCTGTTTTTGGCCAATATTTTTCAACGGGATCTGGATAGACTCTCTTACAAGTTACCTAAAGAGACAACATACACACTCGGACGAAACCACGGGTCATTTGGTTCAGCATATGCCTAAGGCAGTTGTGTGTTGATGTACTTCGCTAACTATATACCCCTTATACTGCTTGGATAGAGTGAGCTCTGCAAGGTGGGCAAATAATTCCTTCTGAAAGTGATAATTGTCTTTATAGTCTAATTACTTATGTTGTTTTGATTAACTGACCATATTTGGCGTGAATATCCGCGGGCCATCTCAAAGTCCATTTGCGATTCTGATGTTAACATAATTACTTCCATTCGGATTCTCAATAGTCCTTTCCTGAGTTCGAGGTTGGATTTGATAGAATGCTGTAAATGTATGAACACATCACTGAATCCAACCTCGACTTCGAGCCATTGTTTCAAGAATTCGGCGAAGGTCTTTTCCCTTCTTGTTCAGCGTGTGAATGTATAGAACTACATATACGAACTTTTATTGGTTTAGGATTATCGAGTGTTCCAGGCCTAGGATTATACATAGTGCGAACTGTGATGAATGCGAACGACCATGTCAGCTAACTAGAGTTTGGGGGATACGCAAGAATAAACAGCAATTTTTCCTGCTATTTATGCACTATTTAAATCGTAAATCAGAAACATCTATTACTAGAAAGATTCCTTTAAAAGCATTTTTACAATTTCTTGCATCTCGACAATCCAACCAAGATGGTACCGATAATTAACCACTGATTAGTACTGGTTTCACTTCACAATACAATGTGGGGTCTTCCTCGTGAGGTATGTTGTTTACGCGAAAGCGCGCAGTTTAGTAACATATTGTGGACTTAGGATACGCAGCTGATGTCTGCAGAAGGGGTCAAGTCGCCAAAGTTCATTAAAAGAGGCTTAAACTGTTTTATAATCAAGGGCCTATTGAAAAACACATTACAGAATCGTATCGCTAAATTTCAAATGTGACGTCTACTTTATTAATTCTAGTCATTTTTCCATAAGATAATATTTTTGGAGATGTCGTTAAACGCTGGATGATATCAGTTATACGTAAACAAGAAGAGAAAGGGTTCAGAATTGACAGTTTTGGGAAGGGCTAATAGGAAATCTGTACTTATCTCTCTCCATTTTGAGAGTTCTAGGGCGATTTATCCTTTGAATATTTATAGAGCACGCACGCTACGTGTAAGTTAACGTTACGATTTTTTTCCCCAATTCTCTTCCTTCCTTTCTTTCTTTAAAAAGAAAAGAAATATTTTATTAAAAACTCGAGTGAAAAGAAATTTTGGAGTAGTTGCTAAACATTCTTCGAATTCTAAGTAGTTGGAAATGAGAGAGTTGTCATTTCGCAAGTAAAGTCCGTGCGTCACTCTGATGATACCTCGATTCCAAGGATTCTTATCGTGCTAATTTCAGCTTAATTGATCTCTTACGGCTAAGGGTAGGAATGAACAACTTAAACCAAGGGTTCTCAATACACGTCGGTTAGAATTAACTATAAATTAAAGCCAACAGCAACACAGTCTAGGTTTAAACACATAAATGAATGGACAAATTCTGATTAACACAGCACTTGTTTTCGGTCAGCAATCCGATTTTTGCCATAATGACTCTTCCCTATAAGGTGCCAATTTGATGTATCACCAAGAGACGGACTTTTGATTCTGTTTTTGTGGCTCAACACTTCTTCTCGCGTTCTGCAAGACACAGATATCGATATATCAGTGCCAGACTACTCTGCCCAACCAGTACTGTGCATGGGTTTGGTCGATAACTATAGCCATAAAGTTTGTCAACATCAAAATATGTAGATTACTGAAGGTATGTTTCTAACTTGTAGGCAGTGCTTCAAGATGATTCACATTAGCAGTATTTTTGACGTTAAGAATATAGATTAAAGAAGGGTTACCCCCTTGTAGTCAAAATTTCTTTCAATTTTTTGTTGATGGTCGATCACTGAAGGAAGGACCACATTAGCTAGACATTCTCCTTCGTCGTCGCATCCCAAACAAAAACCATACCTTTGTTATTGATTCTGTAAATTAGCTGATGTTCCTCCCAGAATACAGACAGAGACTCAGATTACTAACGTAATGGAAAAGGCCAAATTAGCAATGTTTCAAATCCTTTCCATTAAACTTTACTCTTAACTAGGATAATCTTGCATCGTCATATAATACTTAGCTTCTGCCATGTTGTTCGTAATGGCTGAGACATCCTAAAGCATTGGCCAATTGCAGCGAGGCGGAAAGAAAGTGTTCATCAAATTTGATTTTTAGATCCATAAGAACTGCCTTTTTCTAAAGTGGACATATCTTGTCCATTACCGTCTTATACGTTACTCAGGATAATGTTGCTAGACTCTATTAGAACAGATTAATGCTTGAGTGGAAACGAAAACGAGACAAATTATTGATGTGAGGTGATGGTAATGTTGATAGAGCACAAAATGGTATAACGGACGGATCGAGGACTGCCCATCTTTGCTGACATCTTACTTAGATTCATTTTGAGAGAAAGATTATAATCTTCTTCATACAAAAAGAGTCATTGATGTTAGAAGCAACGTTTTCAGTGCCAGATCAATCAACATATTTTTTCTTTGAGTCCTATTCTATTTTTTTATCTACCTTTGTCTTGTGATGCTGTTGGTTGTGTTGGCTGTGGTTGCAGGGAGCGCGCGAGGGGAGGGTACCCAGCTGATACAGGTATCCAATCAGAATCGAGAAAATTTTCAAAACTGAGGTGTCATCCCTAGTAGCCAGAAGACTCTGGGAACGCTTCATTCTTTATTTTATTTTCCCACTAAATGGAATATCATACTAATTTTATGCAAGATATCAATAACCTCTCCTGAAAATCTAGATTTATCTCAGATATAAATTTTGTAAGTCGATTTTTGCAGGCTTCATGCCACCTCAGTTTTGCAGTGACGTCATTTCTAGGTCACTATTTCAGATCAGCTGGATAGCCCCACCACTTTTTCCCTTTTCCCATACTAGTCTCCTATATTTTCCAATCTTAGCCCTACGACTTTTTTCCCATACAAGTCTCTTATACAGCCCCACCACTTTTTAGGGTGCTCCGTGGTCCATGGGTCGTGGTTGTGGTTGTGGCTGTGGTAGTTTGTATAATGTACTCCCAAGTACATTTCTTGAGTATTATTTCTTTGTTTATTCCTAGGCCTTTTTAATTGGGACCAATATGGCTACCCAGACCAGGTCACGTGAATGTCACTCCCTTAAACATAGTATCTTTTTTTACCGGTAACACCTATGAATTCCTTTCCGGTGCAACCTGCGCAAAATGCAACGTTTGATTTTTTTAATGTTTGTTTTTTTTCTCCACAGGAGTAAGCTAATATAACTACTACAAATGTCACCATGGTAACCAACGCTTCAAACAACATGTCAAAGCATGATGTTTCTCCAAATCCACGCATCCCCTTCTTTCTTCTTTTTGCCATCTTGCTTACAATAATCACCATTGCGAACAACTCACTGGTAGTCCTGGCTTACAAAGTCAACAGACGCCTTCGAAATAGAGCAATTCTTATCCTCGTCAGCCTTGCACTGTCTGATTTCCTTGTTGGCGCTATCTCCATGCCTCTCTGGATTTACATGACCACGTCGCATGAGCAAATGGCTCCGGGGTTGTATTTGTTCTACATGAGTTTTGACATCTTTAGTGCCTTTGCGTCCATCTTGCATCTCACGTGGGTCAGTATAGAACGGTTTCTCGCCATCGCGTACCCACTGCGTCATCGTAAGTTTGGCGACAGGGGTTATCGAGGAATGCTATTGAGCCTGTGGATTGTATCTGGACTTGTTGCTGGCCTCTTCCCGGTTCAGTATCACTACAAATGGCACAAAGGGTTTGCTCTAATGGTCTTCATCAATGGTTTCATCCTTCCACTCATCACCCTTACAATTGTCTATACTTCAATTTACAAAATTGTAAACTCCAGCGTGTTCCAAGGAATCCATCACAAGGGAACTCGAAGGTTTCAAGCCGAGAAAAAACTTGCTAAGACGGTCATAACATTATGTTTACTATTTTTCATAACTTGGTGTCCGTTCTTTATCGTGTCACTTCTCGGTACATTCCGGCCTGAACTACTCTCCGCACCTTCGCCGATTTTCATTTGGTATATTACGGTGTTTGTCAAAGGAATGCATTATTCGAACAGCGCCCTTAACACATTTGTTTACGCATTCAGTAGCAACGAAATGAGGAGGACTTTCATCTCGCTTCTCCGTTGTAAAAGAAACGTTGTGTTCCCTACTCCAACAAAAACTAGAAAAAAAATTAAAAGAAGAGCTAAAGTATTCCACCTTCAGAACTCCGTTGACTCATTGTAAAGAAGACATCGCCTACAGTGTGATAGGGGCCCAAAATTGATTCACTACAATAGCTTCCCAAGTATAAGACGTTATCTATACTAGTAAGGGGTTGAAACGTGTAGCAACATCACCATGCTCCGGAATATTTAGATATGCAAATTAGGAATGTTGATACCATATTTGGAATTTTAAGCTTGATTCAAGATAGCCACCTCAATTCAATCACATATCAAACTTTTCGCTGAATTGACTGACGTCCAGAGGAAATTTACTGAATCTCTCAATGGAACATTTGGAATATCCGTCTTTAAGTTTAGGAAGAGAATGTGATTTACTGAGAAGAAATTCATCGACATAACATCTGAATATCCCAGGGCATAGTACTAAAGAAACGTATGGCTGTTACACGTTTCAACCGACCCCCTTATGAGTTTTTGACCTTTCATTCATCCACTGAATTTTATTGGAACTTATAAGATGATTTTTTGTAGAGGGAGGAAAACCGGAGAAATGCCTCAAAGTACAGGATCGAGAGAACCGACAAATAACGCTACTCAAGGGCAAAACCACTTTAGTTTCCGAAGAAATCGATCCCGGTTCGCGTCGCGAGGCGAGTCTTCTCGCCGCTATGCCACCCATGCCTCCCCTTGTAATTAATTTCTTGAATTACAAAGTGGCGAAAGAAGTTAATTTCATCAAAGATGGCCGCCCGCAGGTTTATCAGAAACGACTGGAAGCAGGATCACTTACCAAAGATAGATACAGGATTGAAATAGTACTTGAAATTAAGAATACAGTACAGTAGATATACTTGATAAAAATAAGAAAATATACCTATTTTAAAAGAGGAATTTCTTACTGAAGTCTTATGAGTGTTGCATAACGTAGTTATAGGGGAGTCGAGAGGGGGGACAAAATTGCTTTCATATTTTGTCTCTACATCCAATATTCAATATATTATATTCAAATTCTCCACTCCATGGTTGATTTTAACAAAGAGGAAGAAAGAGGGAGAAAGACAGCAGAACTCAGAAAAAATACTGATTAAATCAATTGTAGGAACGACAGAATTCGAACACTATACACGTACTGGTTCTTTATCTTTTGCGAGGATTATGACGTGAATTGAAAAATGATACACATTGAAGAGCTGGATATCCTATATTTAAGTATGTAGAATCTTCAAGAAATACTGATGATAAACAATTGTCGAGATGGTTATCTAGGCACGAAACAGGACATCAAGAGTTTAAAAAAAACCTCAATATTATTTTTTCTATATCTGTATATGATTATATATTTTCAGAAACTGTTTTCAGAAGGGGGTTAAACAGCCATTTATTTCTTTGGTACGATGCTCCGAAATATTCAGATGTTTCCTCAATGTATTTTTTCTCAGTAAAACACATTCTCTTGTTTAAAAATTCTCAAAACTAAATTTAACCTGACACAGATATTCCATGATTCAAGCTTCAGTAAAAGCAGTAAAGTCATCGAAAAGTTTGATATTTTATTATATTTTACTGTTTCTTTCTTGTAACCTTGCCTACCTTGCTCTCATTGGCTATCTATTTTCTATCTTTATCATATATACACTACCTTCCACTCTTATTCTCTCTTTAACTACGACGAAGGACTAGCGTCCGAAAGGTTTGATATGTGATAAGAAGCGGCTATCTTGAATCAAGCTTACATTCAAGATATATTATCTGAACTCCTCGATTTGCATATCTGAATATTCCGGAGCATGTTACACGTGTCAACCCCCTTATGCCCCTTATGAGTTTGAAATGCTACTAATATAAGACAGTTTCGAACCATCTTTTAGTTTTCCTGTTGAATAATCATTCATAATTTAAAATATACTTGATACATATATGCTCTAGAATTCCTCACATTTGGTAAACATTAAAACCAGGACGTCGGGGAAGAAGAGCTAGTATACAAATTAGAGGGGGAAAGTGGGGAGAGGGGGAGCTACTCTACAAATTAGAGGGGAAAACTGGGGGGGGGGGCCTAGTATCCAATTTAGAGAAGAAAAGAGGGGGGGCTAGTGGCCAAATCAGAGGAAAAAACGTAGGGGGTGGGGGTGGGGAATGCAAGACTCCAAATTAGTTAGGTACAGCGGGGGGAGGGGGGGGGGGGGTCAGTATCCAAATTAGTTGACAAAAGTGATAGTTTTTATAAAAAAGCACTGACTATAGCCTATGGTTTTGATGGATTTTGTCTTTTTTTCACCATTTTCTTTATCCAATCCGTCCTTTCTCACCCTCAATATCCAATGTATATTTTTTTAAAGAATGGATTGTTTTTATTCAAAATACAGCCAATAGTTTTGACAAATTTTCCCTTTTTTCACCTTTTATTCAATACAATCCGTCCGGGGTATATTTCTCAAAATGCATGGTTATTTGGCTCCACTTTGAAGCCCCCCAAAACAAAGTTCTTTTCAAAAAGCATGGACTATAGCCCATGGTTTTGATCAATTTTGGCCTTTTTTCACCCTTTTTATACCCGAAAAAACTACGTATTTTTCCCAAATATTAACGCTTTTTATCAAAAAGCATGGCCTATAGCCCATGGTTTTGATCAATTTTAGGGGATTTTCACACCTTTTTCAAAATTATAAATTTTTCAAAAACCTTCAAAAATAGGTGTTTTTGGCCAAAAAGCATGGACTATAGCCCATGGTTTTGATCAATTTTGGGTGATTTTCACACCTTTTTAGAAATCATAAATCTTTCAAAAACCTTGAAAAATAGGTGTTTTTGGCCAAAAAGCATGGACTATAGCCCATGGTTTTGATCAATTTTGGCCATTTTTCACCCTTTTTATACCCGAAAAAACTACGTTTTTTTCCCAAATATTAACACTTTTTATCCAAAAGCATGGCCTATGGCCCATGGTTTTGATCAATTTTGGCCTTTTTTCACCCTTTTTACACCCGAAAAAACTACGTATTTTTCCCAAAAATAAACGCCTTTTATCAAAAAGTATGGACTGTAGTCCATGGTTTTGATCAATTTTGGGTGATTTTCACACCTTTTTCAAAATTGTAAATCTTTTAAAAACCTTCAAAAATAGGTGTTTTTAACCAAAAAGCATGGACTATAGCCCATGGTTTTGATCGATTTTAGGTGATTTTCAAACCTTTTTCAAAATTATAAATCTTTTAAAAAACCTTGAAAAATAGGTGTTTTTAACCAAAAAGCATGGACTATAGCCCATGGTTTTGATCAATTTTGCGTGATTTTCAAACCTTTTTCAAAATTATAAATCTTTCAAAAACCTTCAAAAATAGGTGTTTTTAACCAAAAAGCATGGACTATAGCCCATGGTTTTGAACAATTTTGCGTGATTTTCAAACCTTTTTCAAAATTATAAATCTTTTAAAAAACCTTGAAAAATAGGTGTTTTTGGTCAAAAAGCATGGACTATAGCCCATGGTTTTGATCAATTTTGGGCAATTTTCACACCTTTTTCAAAATTATAAATCTTACAAAAACCTTCAAAAATAGGTGTTTTTGGCCAAAAAGTATGGCCTATAGCCCATGGTTTTGATCAATTTTAGGGGATTTTCACACCTTTTTCAAAATTATAAATTTTTCAAAAACCTTCAAAAATAGGTGTTTTTGGCCAAAAAGCATGGACTATAGCCCATGGTTTTGATCAATTTTGGGTGATTTTCACACCTTTTTAGAAATTATAAATCTTTCAAAAACCTTGAAAAATAGGTGTTTTTGGCCAAAAAGCATGGACTATAGCCCATGGTTTTGATCAGTTTTGGGCAATTTTCACACCTTTTTCAAAATTATAAATTTTTCAAAAACCTTCAAAAATAGGTGTTTTTGGCCAAAAAGCATGGACTATAGCCCATGGTTTTGATCAATTTTGGCCTTTTTTCACCCTTTTTATACCTGACCAAACTACGTATTTTTCCCTAATATTAACGCTTTTTATCAAAAAGCATGGCCTATAGCCCATGGTTTTGATCAATTTTGGCCTTTTTTCACCCTTTTTATACCCGAAAAAACTACGTATTTTTCCCAAAATTAACGCTTTTTATCAAAAAGCATGGCCTATAGCCCATGGTTTTGATGAATTTTAGGGGATTTTCACACCTTTTTCAAAATTATAAATTTTTCAAAAACCTTTAAAAATAGGTGTTTTTGGCCAAAAAGCATGGACTATAGCCCATGGTTTTGATCAATTTTGGGTGATTTTGACACCTTTTTAAAAATTATAAATCTTTCAAAAACCTTGAAAAATAGGTGTTTTTGGCCAAAAAGCATGGACTATAGCCCATGGTTTTGATCAATTTTGGGTGATTTTGACACCTTTTTAAAAATTATAAATCTTTCAAAAACCTTGAAAAATAGGTGTTTTTGGCCAAAAAGCATGGACTATAGCCCATGGTTTTGATCAATTTTGCGTGATTTTCAAACCTTTTTCAAAATTATAAATTTTTTAAAAAACCTTGAAAAATAGGTGTTTTTGGTCAAAAAGCATGGACTATAGCCCATGGTTTTGATCAATTTTGGGCAATTTTCACACCTTTTTCAAAATTATAAATCTTACAAAAACCTTCAAAAATAGGTGTTTTTGGCCAAAAAGTATGGCCATTAGCCCATGGTTTTGATCAATTTTAGGGGATTTTCACACCTTTTTCAAAATTATAAATTTTTCAAAAACCTTCAAAAATAGGTGTTTTTGGCGAAAAAGCATGGACTATAGCCCATGGTTTTGATCAATTTTGGGTGATTTTCACACCTTTTTAGAAATTATAAATCTTTCAAAAACCTTCAAAAATAGGTGTTTTTGGCCAAAAAGCATGGACTATAGCCCATGGTTTTGATCAATTTTGGCCTTTTTTCACCCTTTTTATACCTGACCAAACTACGTATTTTTCCCAAATATTAACGCTTTTTATCAAAAAGCATGGCCTATAGCCATGGTTTTGATCAATTTTAGGGGATTTTCAAACCTTTTTCAAAATTATAAATTTTTAAAAAACCTTCAAAAATAGGTGTTTTTGGCCAAAAAGCATGGACTATAGCTCATGGTTTTGATCAATTTTGGGTGATTTTCACACCTTTTTAGAAATTATAAATCTTTCAAAAACCTTCAAAAATAGGTGTTTTTGGCGAAAAAGCATGGACTATAGCCCATGGTTTTGATCAATTTTGCGCAATTTTCACACCTTTTTCAAAATTATAAATCTTTTAAAAGCCTTCAAAAATAGGTGTTTTTGGCCAAAAAGCATGGACTATAGCCCATGGTTTTGATCAATTTTGGCCTTTTTTCACCCTTTTATACCCGAAAAAACTACGTATTTTTCCCAAAATTAACGCTTTTTATCAAAAAGCATGGCCTATAGCCCATGGTTTTGATCAATTTTAGGGGATTTTCACACCTTTTTCAAAATTATAATTTTTTCAAAAACCTTCAAAAATAGGTGTTTTTGGCCAAAAAGCATGGACTATAGCCCATGGTTTTGATCAATTTTGGCCTTTTTTCACCCTTTTTATACCAGAAAAAACTACGTATTTTTCCCAAAATTAACGCTTTTTATCAAAAAGCATGGCCTATAGCCCATGGTTTTGATCAATTTTAGGGGATTTTCACACCTTTTTCAAAATTATAAATTTTTAAAAAACCTTCAAAAATAGGTGTTTTTGGCCAAAAAGCATGGACTATAGCCCATGGTTTTGATCAATTTTGGGTGATTTTGACACCTTTTTAGAAATTATAAATCTTTCAAAAACCTTGAAAAATAGCCGGTGTTTTTGGCCAAAAAGCATGGACTATAGCCCATGGTTTTGATCAATTTTGGGTGATTTTCACACCTTTTTCAAAATTATAAATCTTTCAAAAACCTTCAAAAATAGGTGTTTTTGGCCAAAAAGCATGGACTATAGCCCATGGTTTTGATCAATTTTGGGCAATTTTGACACCTTTTTCAAAATTATAAATCTTTCAAAAACCTTCAAAAATAGGTGTTTTTGGCCAAAAAGCATGGACTATAGCCCATGGTTTTGATCAATTTTGGGCAATTTTCACACCTTTTTCAAAATTATAAATCTTACAAAAACCTTCAAAAATAGGTGTTTTTGGCCAAAAAGTATGGCCTATAGCCCATGGTTTTGATCAATTTTAGGGGATTTTCACACCTTTTTCAAAATTATAAATTTTTCAAAAACCTTCAAAAATAGGTGTTTTTGGCGAAAAAGCATGAACTATAGCCCATGGTTTTGATCAATTTTGGGTGATTTTCACACCTTTTTAGAAATTATAAATCTTTCAAAAACCTTCAAAAATAGGTGTTTTTGGCGAAAAAGCATGGACTATAGCCCATGGTTTTGATCAGTTTTGGGCAATTTTCACACCTTTTTCAAAATTATAAATTTTTCAAAAACCTTCAAAAATAGGTGTTTTTGGCCAAAAAGCATGGACTATAGCCCATGGTTTTGATCAATTTTGGCATTTTTTCACCCTTTTTATACCTGACCAAACTACGTATTTTTCCCAAATATTAACGCTTTTTATCAAAAAGCATGGCCTATAGCCCATGGTTTTGATCAATTTTGCGTGATTTTGAAACCTTTTTCAAAATTATAAATTTTTCAAAAACCTTGAAAAATAGGTGTTTTTGGCCAAAAAGCATGGACTATAGCCCATGGTTTAGATCAATTTTGGGTGATTTTCACACCTTTTTAGAAATTATAAATCTTTCAAAAACCTTCAAAAATAGGTGTTTTTGGCCAAAAAGCATGGACTATAGCCCATGGTTTTGATTAATTTTGGCCTTTTTTCACCCTTTTTATACCTGACCAAACTACGTATTTTTCCCAAATATTAACGCTTTTTATCAAAAAGCATGGCCTATAGCCCATGGTTTTGATCAATTTTAGGGGATTTTCACACCTTTTTCAAAATTATAAATTTTTAAAAAACCTTCAAAAATAGGTGTTTTTGGCCAAAAAGCATGGACTATAGCCCATGGTTTTGATCAATTTTGGGTGATTTTGACACCTTTTTAGAAATTATAAATCTTTCAAAAACCTTGAAAAATAGGTGTTTTTGGCCAAAAAGCATGGACTATAGCCCATGGTTTTGATCAATTTTGGCCTTTTTTCACCCTTTTTATACCTGACCAAACTACGTATTTTTCCCAAATATTAACGCTTTTTATCAAAAAGCATGGCCTATAGCCATGGTTTTGATCAATTTTAGGGGATTTTCAAACCTTTTTCAAAATTATAAATTTTTAAAAAACCTTCAAAAATAGGTGTTTTTGGCCAAAAAGCATGGACTATAGCTCATGGTTTTGATCAATTTTGGGTGATTTTCACACCTTTTTAGAAATTATAAATCTTTCAAAAACCTTCAAAAATAGGTGTTTTTGGCGAAAAAGCATGGACTATAGCCCATGGTTTTGATCAATTTTGCGCAATTTTCACACCTTTTTCAAAATTATAAATCTTTTAAAAGCCTTCAAAAATAGGTGTTTTTGGCCAAAAAGCATGGACTATAGCCCATGGTTTTGATCAATTTTGGCCTTTTTTCACCCTTTTATACCCGAAAAAACTACGTATTTTTCCCAAAATTAACGCTTTTTATCAAAAAGCATGGCCTATAGCCCATGGTTTTGATCAATTTTAGGGGATTTTCACACCTTTTTCAAAATTATAATTTTTTCAAAAACCTTCAAAAATAGGTGTTTTTGGCCAAAAAGCATGGACTATAGCCCATGGTTTTGATCAATTTTGGCCTTTTTTCACCCTTTTTATACCAGAAAAAACTACGTATTTTTCCCAAAATTAACGCTTTTTATCAAAAAGCATGGCCTATAGCCCATGGTTTTGATCAATTTTAGGGGATTTTCACACCTTTTTCAAAATTATAAATTTTTAAAAAACCTTCAAAAATAGGTGTTTTTGGCCAAAAAGCATGGACTATAGCCCATGGTTTTGATCAATTTTGGGTGATTTTGACACCTTTTTAGAAATTATAAATCTTTCAAAAACCTTGAAAAATAGCCGGTGTTTTTGGCCAAAAAGCATGGACTATAGCCCATGGTTTTGATCAATTTTGGGTGATTTTCACACCTTTTTCAAAATTATAAATCTTTCAAAAACCTTCAAAAATAGGTGTTTTTGGCCAAAAAGCATGGACTATAGCCCATGGTTTTGATCAATTTTGGGCAATTTTGACACCTTTTTCAAAATTATAAATCTTTCAAAAACCTTCAAAAATAGGTGTTTTTGGCCAAAAAGCATGGACTATAGCCCATGGTTTTGATCAATTTTGGGCAATTTTCACACCTTTTTCAAAATTATAAATCTTACAAAAACCTTCAAAAATAGGGGTTTTTGGCCAAAAAGTATGGCCTATAGCCCATGGTTTTGATCAATTTTAGGGGATTTTCACACCTTTTTCAAAATTATAAATTTTTCAAAAACCTTCAAAAATAGGTGTTTTTGGCCAAAAAGCATGGACTATAGCCCATGGTTTTGATCAATTTTGGGTGATTTTGACACCTTTTTAGAAATTATAAATCTTTCAAAAACCTTGAAAAATAGCCGGTGTTTTTGGCCAAAAAGCATGGACTATAGCCCATGGTTTTGATCAATTTTGGGTGATTTTCACACCTTTTTCAAAATTATAAATCTTTCAAAAACCTTCAAAAATAGGTGTTTTTGGCCAAAAAGCGTGGACTATAGCCCATGGTTTTGATCAATTTTGGGCAATTTTGACACCTTTTTCAAAATTATAAATCTTTCAAAAACCTTCAAAAATAGGTGTTTTTGGCCAAAAAGCATGGACTATAGCCCATGGTTTTGATCAATTTTGGGCAATTTTCACACCTTTTTCAAAATTATAAATCTTACAAAAACCTTCAAAAATAGGTGTTTTTGGCCAAAAAGTATGGCCTATAGCCCATGGTTTTGATCAATTTTAGGGGATTTTCACACCTTTTTCAAAATTATAAATTTTTCAAAAACCTTCAAAAATAGGTGTTTTTGGCGAAAAAGCATGAACTATAGCCCATGGTTTTGATCAATTTTGGGTGATTTTCACACCTTTTTAGAAATTATAAATCTTTCAAAAACCTTCAAAAATAGGTGTTTTTGGCGAAAAAGCATGGACTATAGCCCATGGTTTTGATCAGTTTTGGGCAATTTTCACACCTTTTTCAAAATTATAAATTTTTCAAAAACCTTCAAAAATAGGTGTTTTTGGCCAAAAAGCATGGACTATAGCCCATGGTTTTGATCAATTTTGGCATTTTTTCACCCTTTTTATACCTGACCAAACTACGTATTTTTCCCAAATATTAACGCTTTTTATCAAAAAGCATGGCCTATAGCCCATGGTTTTGATCAATTTTGCGTGATTTTCAAACCTTTTTCAAAATTATAAATTTTTCAAAAACCTTGAAAAATAGGTGTTTTTGGCCAAAAAGCATGGACTATAGCCCATGGTTTAGATCAATTTTGGGTGATTTTCACACCTTTTTAGAAATTATAAATCTTTCAAAAACCTTCAAAAATAGGTGTTTTTGGCCAAAAAGCATGGACTATAGCCCATGGTTTTGATCAATTTTGGCCTTTTTTCACCCTTTTTATACCTGACCAAACTACGTATTTTTCCCAAATATTAACGCTTTTTATCAAAAAGCATGGCCTATAGCCCATGGTTTTGATCAATTTTAGGGGATTTTCACACCTTTTTCAAAATTATAAATTTTTAAAAAACCTTCAAAAATAGGTGTTTTTGGCCAAAAAGCATGGACTATAGCCCATGGTTTTGATCAATTTTGGGTGATTTTGACACCTTTTTAGAAATTATAAATCTTTCAAAAACCTTGAAAAATAGGTGTTTTTGGCCAAAAAGCATGGACTATAGCCCATGGTTTTGATCAATTTTGGGTGATTTTCACACCTTTTTCAAAATTATAAATCTTTCAAAAACCTTCAAAAATAGGTGTTTTTGGCCAAAAAGCATGGACTATAGCCCATGGTTTTGATCAATTTTGGGCAATTTTCACACCTTTTTCAAAATTATAAATCTTACAAAAACCTTCAAAAATAGGTGTTTTTGGCCAAAAAGTATGGCCTATAGCCCATGGTTTTGATCAATTTTGGCCTTTTTTCACCCTTTTTATACCTGACCAAACTACGTATTTTTCCCAAATATTAACGCTTTTTATCAAAAAGCATGGCCTATAGCCCATGGTTTTGATCACTTTTTGGGGGATTTTCACACCTTTTTCAAAATTATAAATTTTTAAAAAACCTTCAAAAATAGGTGTTTTTGGCCAAAAAGCATGGACTATAGCACATGGTTTTGATCAATTTTGGGTGATTTTCACACCTTTTTCAAAATTATAAATCTTTCAAAAACCTTGAAAAATAGGTGTTTTTGGCCAAAAAGCATGGACTATAGCCCATGGTTTTGATCAATTTTGGGTGATTTTCACACCTTTTTAGAAATTATAAATCTTTCAAAAACCTTGCAAAATAGGTGTTTTTGGCCAAAAAGCATGGACTATAGCCCATGGTTTTGATCAATTTTGGGTGATTTTCACACCTTTTTAGAAATTATAAATCTTTCAAAAACCTTCAAAAATAGGTGTTTTTGGCGAAAAAAGCATGGACTATAGCCCATGGTTTTGATCAATTTCGCGCAATTTTCACACCTTTTTCAAAATTATAAATCTTTTAAAAACCTTCAAAAATAGGTGTTTTTGGCCAAAAAGCATGGACTATAGCCCATGGTTTTGATCAATTTTGGCCTTTTTTCACCCTTTTTATACCCGAAAAAACTACGTATTTTTCCCAAAATTAACGCTTTTTATCAAAAAGCATGGCCTATAGCCCATGGTTTTGATCAATTTTAGGGGATTTTCACACCTTTTTCAAAATTATAAATTTTTCAAAAACCTTCAAAAATAGGTGTTTTTGGCCAAAAAGCATGGACTATAGCCCATGGTTTTGATCAATTTTGGGTGATTTTCACACCTTTTTAGAAATTATAAATCTTTCAAAAACCTTGAAAAATAGGGGTTTTTGGCCAAAAAGCATGGATTATAGCCCATGGTTTTGATCAATTTTGGCATTTTTCACCCTTTTTATACCCGAAAAAACTACGTTTTTTTCCCAAATATTAACGCTTTTTATCCAAAAGCATGGCCTATGGCCCATGGTTTTGATCAATTTTGGCCTTTTTTCACCCTTTTTTACACCCGAAAAAACTACGTATTTTCCCAAAAATAAACGCCTTTTATCAAAAAGTATGGACTGTAGTCCATGGTTTTGATCAATTTTGGGTGATTTTCACACCTTTTTTCAAAATTGTAAATCTTTTAAAAACCTTCAAAAATAGGTGTTTTTTAACCAAAAGCATGGACTATAGCCCATGGTTTTGATCAATTTTGCGTGATTTTCAAACCTTTTTCAAAATTATAAATCTTTTAAAAAACCTTGAAAAATAGGTGTTTTTGGTCAAAAAGCATGGACTATAGCCCATGGTTTTGATCAATTTTGGGCAATTTTCCCACCTTTTTCAAAATTATAAATCTTACCAAAAACCTTCAAAAATAGGTGTTTTTGGCCAAAAAGTATGGCCTATAGCCCATGGTTGTGATCAATTTTAGGGGATTTTCACACCTTTTTCAAAATTATAAATTTTTTCAAAAACCTCAAAAATAGGTGTTTTTGGCGAAAAAGCATGGACTATAGCCCATGGTTTTGATCATTTTTGGGTGATTTTCACACCTTTTTAGAAATTATAAATCTTTCAAAAACCTTGAAAAATAGGTGTTTTTGGCGAAAAAGCATGGACTATAGCCCATGGTTTTGATCAGTTTTGGGCAATTTTCACACCTTTTTCAAAATTATAAATTTTTCAAAAACCTTCAAAATAGGTGTTTTTGGCCAAAAAGCATGGACTATAGCCCATGGTTTTGATCAATTTTGGCCTTTTTTCACCCTTTTTATACCTGACCAAACTACGTATTTTCCCCTAATATTAACGCTTTTTATCAAAAAGCATGGCCTATAGCCCATGGTTTTGATCAATTTTAGGGGATTTTCACACCTTTTTCAAAATTATAAATTTTTAAAAACCTTCAAAAATAGGTGTTTTTGGCCAAAAAGCATGGACTATAGCCCATGGTTTTGATCAATTTTAGGGGATTTTCACACCTTTTTCAAATTATAAATTTTTAAAAAAACCTTCAAAAATAGGTGTTTTTGGCCAAAAAGCATGGACTATAGCCCATGGTTTTGATCAATTTTGGGTGATTTTCACACCTTTTTAGAAATTATAAATCTTTCAAAAACCTTCAAAATAGGTGGTTTTTGGCGAAAAAGCATGGACTATAGCCCATGGTTTTGATCAATTTTGGGCAATTTTCACACCTTTTTCAAAATTATAAATCTTTTAAAAACCTTCAAAAATAGGTGTTTTTGGCCAACAAGCATGGACTATAGCCCATGGTTTTGATCAATTTTGGCCTTTTTTCACCCTTTTTATACCCGAAAAAACTACGTATTTTTCCCAAAATTAACGCTTTTTATCAAAAAGCATGGCCTATAGCCCATGGTTTTGATGAATTTTAGGGGATTTTCACACCTTTTTCAAAATTATAAATTTTTCAAAAACCTTTAAAAATAGGTGTTTTTGGCCAAAAAAGCATGGACTATAGCCCATGGTTTTGATCAATTTTGGGGTGATTTTGACACCTTTTTAAAATTTATAAATCTTTCAAAAACCTTGAAAAATAGGTGTTTTTGGCCAAAAGCATGGACTCATAGCCCATGGTTTTGATCAATTTTGGCCTTTTTTCACCCTTTTTACACCCGAAAAAAACTACGTATTTTTTCCCAAAAATCAACGCCTTTTATCAAAAAGCATGGACTTGTAGTCCATGGTTTTAATCAATTTTGCGTGATTTTCAAACCTTTTTCAAAATTATAAATTTTTTAAAAAACCTTGAAAAATAGGTGTTTTGGCCAAAAAGCATGGACTATAGCCCATGGTTTTGATCAATTTTGGCCTTTTTTCACCCTTTTTACACCCGAAAAAACTACGTATTTTTCCCAAAAATCAACGCCTTTTATCAAAAAAGCATGGACTGTAGTCCATGGTTTTGATCAATTTTGCGTGATTTTCAAACCTTTTTCAAAATTATAAATTTTTTAAAAAACCTTGAAAAATAGGTGTTTTTGGTCAAAAAGCATGGACTATAGCCCATGGTTTTGATCAATTTTGGGCAATTTTCACACCTTTTTTCAAAATTATAAATCTTACAAAAACCTTCAAAATAGGTGTTTTTGGCCAAAAAGTATGGCCATTAGCCCATGGTTTTGATCAATTTTAGGGGATTTTCACACCTTTTCAAAATTATAAAATTTTTCAAAACCTTTCAAAAATAGGTGTTTTTGGCGAAAAAGCATTGACTATAGCCCATGGTTTTGATCAATTTTGGGTGATTTTCACACCTTTTTAGAAATTAAAATCTTTCAAAAACCTTGAAAAATTGGTGTTTTTGGCCAAAAAGCATTGACTATAGCCCATGGTTTTGATCAATTTTGGGTGATTTTCACACCTTTTTAGAAATTATAAATCTTTCAAAAACCTTGAAAAATTGGTGTTTTTGGCCAAAAAGCATTGACTATAGCCCATGGTTTTGATCAATTTTGGGTGATTTTCACACCTTTTTAGAAATTATAAATCTTCAAAAACCTTTCAAAAATAGGTGTTTTTGGCGAAAAAGCATGACTATAGCCCATGGTTTTGATCAATTTTAGGGGATTTTCACACCTTTTCAAAATTATAAATCTTTTAAAAGCTTCAAAAATAGGTGTTTTTGGCCAAAAAGCATGGGACTATAGCCCATGGTTTTGATCAATTTTTGGCCTTTTTTCACCCTTTTTATACCCGAAAAAACTACGTATTTTTCCCAAAATTAACGCTTTTTATCAAAAAGCATGGCCAATAGCCCATGGTTTTGATCAATTTTAGGGGATTTTCACAACCTTTTTCAAATTATAATTTTTTCAAAAACCTTCAAAAATAGGTGTTTTTGGCCAAAAAGCATGGACTATAGCCCATGGTTTTGATCAATTTTTGGCCTTTTTTCACCCTTTTTATACCCGAAAAAACTACGTATTTTTCCCCAAAATTAACGCTTTTTATCAAAAAGCATGGCCTATAGCCCCATGGTTTTGATCAATTTTAGGGGATTTTCACACCTTTTTCAAAATTATAAATTTTTAAAAAACCTTCAAAAATAGGTGTTTTTGGCCAAAAAGCATGGACTATAGCCCATGGTTTTTGATCAATTTTGGGTGATTTTGACACCTTTTTAGAAATTATAAATTTTTCAAAAACCTTGAAAAATAGGTGTTTTTGGCCAAAAAGCATGGACTATAGCCCATGGTTTTGATCAATTTTGGGCAATTTTCACACCTTTTTCAAAATTATAAATCTTTCAAAACCTTCAAAAATAGGTGTTTTTGGCCAAAAGCATGGACTATAGCCCATGGTTTTGATCAATTTTGGGCAATTTTCACACCTTTTTCCAAAATTATAAATCTTACAAAAACCTTCAAAAATAGGTCGTTTTTGGCCAAAAAGTATGGGCCTATAGCCCATGGTTTTGATCAATTTTAGGGGAT